>JAJIBD010023370.1:0-198950 GCA_021461705.1 Cryptotis parvus | reverse complement strand
AATTGATTTCTTAATATCCCTTTCTTCTTTTCGTTATTTGTGTATAGGAAAGCCACCGACTTTTGGGTGTTGATTTTGTACCCTGCCACTCTACTATACATATCTATTGTTTCTAAGAGTTTTTGGGTCGAGAGTTTAGGGTTCTCTAGGTATAATATCATGTCATCTGCAAATAATGATAGCTTGATTTCTTCCTTGCCTATCTGGGTGCTCTTAATGTCCTTTTCTTCTCTGATTGCTATGGCGAGTACTTCCAGTACCATATTGAATAAAAGAGGTGAGAGAGGGCAACCTTGTCGTGTTCCTGATCTTAAGGGGAAGGCTTCCAATTTTTCCCCATTGAGAATGATACTCGCTGTGGGCTTTTGGTAGATGGCTTTGACTATCTTGAGGAAGCTTCCTTCAATTCCCATTTTCTGGAGGGTTTTAATCATGAATGGGTGCTGGATCTTGTCAAATGCTTTTTTCTGCATCTATCGATAGGACCATATGGTTTTTATTTTTTCTCTTATTGATGTGATGTATTATGTTGATTGATTTGCGAATGTTGAACCATCCTTGCTTTCCCGGGATGAATCCTACTTGGCCATGTTGTATGATCTTTTTTGATGAGTCTTTGGATTCTGTTTGCTAGTATTTTGTTGAAGATCTTTGCATCTGTGTTCATCAAGGAGATTGGTCTGTAATTTTCCTTCTTTGTGTTGTCTCTCTCTGCTTTGGGTATCAGGGTGATATGCGCCTCGTAAAAGCTGTTTGGGAGTGTTTCTGTTTCTTCTATTTCCTGGAAGAGCTTGAACAGGACTGGCAGTAGGTCCTCCTTAAAGGTTTGGTAGAATTCGGCCAGTGAACCCATCTGGACCTGGGCTTTTGTGTTTGGGCAGACTTTTAATTACTGTTTCAATTTCCTCGATGGTGATAGGCTTATTCAGGTATTGGAGGTCTTCTTGTTTCAATCGTGGGAGGTTATAGGACTTCAGGAATTTATCCATTTCTTCAAGGTTCTCATGTTTTGTGGCATACAGGTTCTCAAAGTAACCTCTGATGATCTTTTGTATTTCTGTTTTTCTGTTGTGATGTCACCATTTTCATTTCTGATTCTGTTTATTTGAGTTCTCTCTTTCCCTGTCCTTACAAGTCTTGCCAGTGGCTTGTCGATCTTGTTTAATTTTTCAAAGAACCAGCTCTTGGTTTCATTAATCTTTTGGATTGTTTTTTTGGTTTCCAGCTTTGATTTCCTCCCTAAGTTTCACTATTTCTTTCCTTCTGCCCGGGTTGGGCTTTCCTTGTTGGTCTTTTTCTAATATTTTCAGCTGTGATAATTCTTAAATGGGCTGTTCTGTAGGTTCCTGCTGAGTCATCCTGACAGTTGTCTGTCACACCATGGAGAGTGTCTGTGCTACTGCCAGAGGTAGCTTTCTGCACCACTGGCCTTTTTTCTCTCTTTTTTATTTTCCTTTTCTTGTTTTTGTATTGGTTTTTGGCTCACTTCTGTCTTTGTGCTCAGGGTTCACTTCTGGCGCGCTCAGGAGACCGAATGAGGTACCAGGGATTGAAGCAGGTCAGCCATGTGTAATGATGTGCAATGTCCTACCCACTGTACTCCAGACCCTCCCTGTTCCTTCTTAGGAAGAATCTTAGTTCCTCTGTCCCAGCGGGTTTCAGGCTGCACACAGGGCCCTTCCAGTCTGCCCAGCCTCCTGCTCTAGTATTCTCAAAAAGGCACGTGTAATGTCTTTTTATTTACAAAATACAAACTCATTTGTACACCCAAGCATTTGCACATTTTCACAATACATGTTCCTCTCTGAAATGCCAGTCCGTTTCTCAAGATGTGGGATGGGGTGCCCTTAGGCAGTCCCGCCTGTCTTCCAAGGTGCCTGGCACACCCTGAGCTGCAACCCAATCCACTATGCCCCGTGTTTTGACTCTGTTTCCTGTGTGTGACAAAGATCTGTTCACCTTGAGTTTCTCCCTGTAAGACCCTCAGGAATCTTGTCTGATTTATTTTTGCCTTCAGTTGTTATTACATTACAGACTTGAAAATCAATAATACTTATTGACTCGAAGGCTAAAAAGCAGTGAATTGGTTTGTGTGTCATTATTTGGCTCAGAGGAGCTGATTTCAGGGGTAATGCTAACCAGACTGCAGAGTCTCTTAAGCAAATTTCCATCTAAGATGCTTTACGCCATACAACCTTGATTACATGTTTATGTTTATTTTTTCACCTCACTCTATTGTTTGTCTTAATTGTGCTCTGTAGTTCATTCTCCCCCATGTTTCAATCTATTGGTCCTATGTAGACTTCTCCCATTAAACAAAGGTAGCTGCATATGTGGCTAGTGGCTGCATATCCTTTCTTTTCCCTTTGTTCTTGCACTACTCCCACAGAACACTTGAGCTCTGAACAGTCCCTAATGCTTTGTACAGACTGAGGAAACAGGCAGAATAGTTTCCCCCTTGGGGAACTCACTCTCATATATATGTATATATGTTCTCTGCTTCTGATTTGGTTTTATTCTACTGTTCTTATGTGTGCCCTGTAAGTCACCTCTGTCCTTTGTTGAATAAGACAGGATATAAATACAAAAAATAAATCAATGCGTAGATGCAGAAGCACATGCTGGTTCCCATTGTGGCAGACCACAGGCTCTCAGAAGGCCCTGCTTGCTGCTTACCTATGTGTATATGGGGTTTCTTTTTGTTCAGCATCCTTGCATTTTCTGTTCTCCCTTTTTAGTAAGTCGAGAGAGAGAGAGAGAGAGAGAGAGAGAGAGAGAGAGGGTTAGTATAGGGATGAGGGTGCTTGTGTTGTGCTGTATGGGGTCAATCATGGTTGATCCCTGCCACCACTTATGGTCTTTGGTGACCCCTAAGTACAGAGGCAGGAGTAAGCCCTAAGCACCACCAGGAGAGGCCCCCAAGCTGACAAAAAATGAAAAATAATAATAAGAGATGTCTTCTGAGATGTTTCTTAACCTCAAGCTCACACCTTAGCCTTTCAAGTCACAATAATTGGTTGCGTGGGGATGGTGGGGAAAGGGGGGACACTGCCCACACCCCCTGCAGCAGGGGGTATCCCGCTTAGTTCCGCGATGTCTGCAGCCCCTACTTCCCTGCACTCCCCAACCACGTGCTTCTTTTTGCTTTTGCTAAGGTGACTGAATTTCTGACTCAAAACCGCATTTTGCTGACGTGGTTTCTGAAGAATGCACTTCTTTCCTTCCTGTGGTTTCAAGGAACTTCTAAGGTAGTGGGTCTGAAGAATGAGGAGAGAGAGAAGGGCAGTCATGGTTCTCGTGGTCATTGATGTCCCAGGTCAGTTGAGTCTGTTTTCACACTCTGTGGTGCCTCCAATTTCCCTAGACACAGACCCCACTCTTACCGCCTTCTGAGAGCTGGTGAAAGGCAGGGCCCCCCAACTTTACTCTGAGAATAACTAGCATTGCCTTTTCTCTCCCCCCTCCGGTCCATGATTTTAACAATCTATAGTTTGAAGAATGTATGTCTCTTCGTTTCTCTTCAAGAAACGGGTTTTGGTTTTTGCTGTTTTATCTTATTTTATTTATTTGTTGTTTGTTTGTTTGTTTGTTTTTGGCTGTGTTCAGGGCCTACTCTTAGCTCTGCATCAGGATCATTCCTGGCAGGGCTCAGAGAACCATATAGGGTGCTGAGGATCCACTTCAGGTCTGCTGTATGCAAGGCAAGCACTTTCTCTGCTGTCCTCCTGTCTCTCCAGTTGCAAGATACAGATTTTTTGACCAGAAATTTGAAAAATTTTGACCAGAAATACTCACTGCCATCCTCTTCACCATCAGCATGTATCTTTTTGCCTTCTTTATGTTTTTGTCACCATTTTAGCTACCTGCAGCTCTGACATTGCCTTCCTCTATTCTGTTAAAAACATTTTCCTAATCACCATCGCAACTATTTTCAATTGCTTCCTCTTTTCCTCCTGATTTCCTTTTCCCCTTCCAGCCTCTCCCCCATCTCAGCATGGTTTGACTAGTCACATACATTGAATCAGGCACTTGTTTTCAAAAACTTTAGGATCAGATCAGGGTCAGAGTAAGTCAGTAAGCCTGGGCTGCCCTCAAACCTGTTGCTTCCTTGCTTCTTACCAATGTCTACATTTCTTTAGTCACTCTTCACTTGTATCATTTGTCTTCTCATTGTTCATCAAATTGCTTGAGTGGGCACCAGTAATGTCTCCATTGGTTGGGAATGAGGTCCATTATCGTTACTATTTTTGGAGTATTGAATACACCACAGGTAGCTTGCCAGGCTCTGCCATGGCTCTGGGCTCATCTCAGGGACCCAGTCTTTTTTCTGTCAGACCATCAACCATCCAGGGCCCATGAGGCAGAGCCCTGGGTTTTTTTCTTTAGTGAAAAAATGGATGCCTCTTGAGCGATGCTTAGGGGATCCGGGACAATTCTTAGTCAACTGGGTAGAATGGTTAAATTAGTTACATGCTAACATTTAACCATGTAAATGGTTAAATGTTAACATGGGGGGCTCTCTTGGGCCGGGGAAGTTGGGGACCACATGGGCAATGCAATGGTGCTTGGGGACATGTGGTATTTGGGGGTCCATGTTAACAGGGTCAGGCGTATACAAAACATGATCCCTAACCCCAGGCTCTCCCTTATTTAAAGATATATTTTTCCTGTTCATTCATCATTGTCACTGTTCCTAGGGTGACTGGGGGCACCACACACTTGTTTGCAGAACTCCAGCAAAATGTGTCTCCGTATGCCAGAAGTCCCATACTCGTGGCGCTGGGGAACACTGACAGAGTGCCACGGAAATCCTTCCATATGGGGGTGGTGCCAGGGACCAGACTTGTGGCCTCACACTTGCAAGACAGGTGCTTTATTATTGAGCTGTCCTTTAACTGCTTCCTCTGAGATGTTCTATTCCATTAAACTTCTAAGAAATGGTCACGTGTTTCTTCTCCCTGGGTTTGCTCTTTTAGAGAAGTTCTTTCTGTCTATGTGGATGAATTCGAAAACTGCTTCTTCCATTTGGCTGAAAAATTCCCTTCACTCTTGTCTCTACACTTCCCTTTTTTTGTCAACACCATTTCACTCCGTTTAAAATACCATTTCACTCCGTTCACATCGCCAACTTTGCTGTGTCTTCAATGTCCAGCCATCGGCCATGTTCAAACAGCTACCTCTATTGGGCCTCTTTGTTTCATTTTTCCTTTTCTAGCTCTCCTTACCACTTGAATTAAATCATTATGTATTGATTCTTTATCGTTTCTGGAGTATAGACCTCTCTCCTAAAGAGTCACACAGTATAGTAGAAACTTTTCTCCTCACTACAAACTGTTTACATACCAGAATAAACTTTCAAAAGTCGTGCATCTGGTATAATTTTGTAACATGTATGTATATAAATCATTGTGCTGTATACCTTAAACAAATACAAAATGTCAATTATATTTTTAACTTATTTTTAATTTTTATATCTTAATAGAAATGAGGGGGCTTCACATCTATTCTTCCTTTTCCTCAGCCCAGATCCTTTACTGTCTTTTCTTTGATAGTAGGATTAAGCTTGAATTCTTTACCCAGCATTCAGTACTTCAGTAGACTCCAAAGTCAGATTTCTTGCCCTTCTTTGGGAAAAGACCCTTATGAATACCATAAACTATAGCACACACCTTACGTTGTTCAAATACCAGGTATGTTGCCTAATTGCTTTTGCTGGTACTTTTTTGTTTACTTGTTTGTTTGTTTATTAGAATAGATTATTGTCTCTTGCTCCTTTATTAGGAGCAATAAATCTTAGTCATTTTTAAAAAATTCTCAAAAGTCTCATTCTATGAAATTGTTTTGGATACTTTTGGGCCCCTTTAAGAGATTCAAGAGTTCCCTTAAAGGGACGGCTTGTACTTCTTAAAGGGATAGGCAATATCCAAATTATGGGGACATTAAAGAGTTGGAAAAGCAGTTGAGTTGTCTGTTAAGACTGGGTTCTCAACCTAGCTGGCAGGAGTGAGTTGGAGGAGCAGAGAGCCTGATTGAATAGAGAGTTAGAGGAGCAGAGAGAAGGGTTGGCTGAGTCTGCTTAAAGAATGAGATAGGAAATCGTTTGAAGAAAGTATTAAAGGGAGTTCAAAGCCTCTGACCTGGTTCTGTACCTGATACTGTCAGTTAATCAGCCAACAGCTGTAAACTGACATCTACTGTGTTTTCCCAGGGCACAAAGGTGTAGTTTATTTTGCTCTTCCTTGAATTTTATAGCTATTTTTATTTACTTATTTGTGTATTTATTTATTTAGGCTTTTTGGGTTACGCCCAGTGGTGCTCTGGGGTTACTCCTGATTCTGCACTCAATAATTACTCCTGGCAGTTTCGGGGGACCATATGGGATGCCAGAGATCAAACCTGGGTCAGTCATGTGCAAGGCAAATGTCCTACTCACTGTACTATCACCCTGAACCTAGCTATTTTATACTCTTATCTCTTTGTTAATTTCAATCTCCTTAGAGAAGGTGTCTCTTCCACATATTGTGGCTCTAACAGTGCTTAATCTATGTAGAGGAATCCAGTACCTATATTTTCTCTTAAGTGGCAGAACTCCTTATTTTTGGGTGTTTTTCCTCCTTTCTTTAATTTTTTTTAGGGTGATAATGTGCCTGGCTAAAAATACTTACTCTCAAAATTCCCTTATAGTCAGGTGGCCAAATGGAGTCAGCTCTATACCAGGAGATTAAAGGCAAGGTTTCTGCTGTTCTGGATATAAGCTCCACACTCCTTGTTGCTTTGCTCTCCTTCAGGCTAGAATGTGAATCTGTGGCCCATTAGGCGAGTCTTATTGCCAATAGGTAATAAGGCTTCAGAGTGAAGCACATTAATTCATTCAACAAATACTTACTGGAATGCTGGATACTACCATCTGTACTTCAAAGAGTGGTAGAAGAGAAGAAGAAAAAAAATCTGGATCTCCACATAACATCATTAAAACATTGAGATATCTTTAACTGCTTTTCCTCATGAATCCTTTTTTCATTACACTACTTAGACTCAGTTCTTTTTGCTATTTTTTGCCAAATGCATTTTTTTACATACAGTGCTATGCAATTACTTTTCTAAAGCCCAAAATTTTAGGGGAAACTGACACAAGTAAATTTTCTGCTGAATAACATGAACTTTCACCTTATCCTATTAATTATTATTTTTTCAGTGCTTTATTAACCTTGCATTCTTATAAAGCCCTACTTGATTGAAATGTAGTTATTCTATTTTGTATCCCATGGACTCAATTTACTACTATTTTGCTTGGGAATTTTACATTATGTTCATGAGAGATTCCGGCCTCTAATTTTCCATGTTACAGCCAAATTTGATCAAGATTATGCTGGCCTTATAAAATAGACTCAGAAGTAATAGCTTTTCCATTATCAGAAATACTTACATGAAATTGTTATTTCCTTTTTTTGCTTTTTTTTTTTTTAGGAGGGTCACTCCTGGTGGCACCTCCTGGCTCTTCGCTCAGGAATTACTCCTTGCAGTGCTCGGGGATCTTATGGGATGCCTGGAATCGAACCCTGATTGCAAGGCAAATGCCCTACCCACTGTGCAACTGCTCTGGCCCCTGTTCTTATTTCCTTGTTTGGAAGAATTTTTCTGTGAGCATCTGGCTCTGGAATTGTAATTGTCTTGGTAATGAATTACATTTCTGTAATAAATATAGGACTATAAAGACTTTCTATTTAGTTTCTAGTCTTTTTTTTGATAAGCATTTTGGTAAATTTTTAGAAAGAATTTTTCTATTTCTTCAAAACTCAGGTTTATTTTTTATTATCTTTTAATGTCTGTGGTATCTATAGTGAAGGCCCTGTCATGTTTATTATTTATTTATTGCATTTACATTTTATATTGCATTTGTTAATTTTCTCTAGTGCATTTTTAATTTTATTGATTTCTGCCTCCCTCTTTTGGGTTTAATTTTCTGCCTAATTTATTGAGATGGATGTTTATATTCTTCATATTTAACTTTTATATCTATAATTCACCTTTAAATATATATATATTTCCCTTTTTAGCACTGCATTTCTCATCTGCATACCACAAACATTGATATGTCAAATATTCATTATATTTTAGTTAGGAATATTTCCTAAATTTCATTGTGTTATCTTTATTGATCCATAGGTCGTTTAGAATCATTGCTTAATAGAATATATTGGAACAAATGATAGAGATAGATCAAGGATAAAACAGTTAATTCTGTGCTGGGTTCAAACCCCAACATCACACAAAAAATTATGATTTATTGGTTTTATTTATTTTTATATTAATTCCACTGTAATAAAAATAATGTGCTCTAATTGTCTTCTTTAGAATTTATTTATTGAGATTCTCTTCTGGCCCTAGTAAGATCTAATAATTGTCACTTATATATGTATTTATGTATATATGTGTGTATGTTTGTGTATGTATCTTTGTAAATAATATGCCTTTCAGAGTTGTTGGATATAGTCTTTTATGTGAGAGGCCAGTGATTATAGCTCAGTAGGCTGGTCCACATACTTTGCATGCATGAGCTCTAGGCTGTATCCTCAGCAATATGATGACCCCTGAACTAACTAAACCAGGGCAGTCTGCTAATACTACTACCCCTCTAAAAATGTATTCTTACATGTCTTTCTCACTATCACTATCTTCCCGTTCATCAGCTATTTGATAATTTTCTTATTAATTGCAGTGTTGTTATTAATTATAATTTGATGGATAAATAATACATTTAATTATTATGCATTAATTTTAATCATACTGTTACAAAGCTCATACTCCTTACTAATTTTTTATCTGACTGTTTCATCAGTTGCATCAGATTTGTTAAAATGTTCAGTTAATATTTGAATTTGACTCTCTCGCTTTACACATTGGCTAATGCAAAGCAGTGTTTGCTGTCTGTTGAATTGTTACTGCCTTCAATATGGAATATTTTTTTTCATTTCTAGCCATATTTTAAAGAGTATTCTTAATATGATATTATTCTAACAACATCAATTTTCTTCTATTTTTTAAAAAGACAGGCTGATGATGATAATGATATTTTTTGGGCCACAGCTCGTGGTGCTCAGGGCTTACTCTTAATTGTACTCAGGGATTGCTCCTGGCAGTGCTTGAGAGATTATATGCAGTGCTGGGGATCAAATCAGGATCAGTCATGTGCAAGGCCAGTGCCTAACTTGTCCTATTTCTTTAAACCCTCTTTCTATTTTTTTCTCTTTTTTGAAAGTGGACTTATATTGATTTTCCATAGTTTTTTTTTTAACAGTGTAAAGCTCTGGGAGTATAACTTCATTTCTCTATGTGTCTAGATCTCTCCCCAGTTACTGGCTAAGTTCTGCTAGTGTCCTCATGCTATCAAAATGACCGCCCATTTCCTCCACGTCCTTCCTAGTTTCCTTTGGTAACACCATGTTTTTCACAGAATATACGAGTTATTTTTGTTGTTTTGCCTTTTTTTTTTGCTTTGGTTATTTATATTCCACATCTGAGTGAAACCATCTGGTAATTGTCTTTCACTTCCTGATTTATTTTGCTTAGCATAATCACCTCAAGTTTTATACGTAGTGTGCAAAAAAGCACAATTTCATCTTTTCAAATAGTTTAGTAGTATTCCACTAACTAAATATATACCACAACTTCTTTCTCTGCTTATTTCTTTCTGTTCTTTCTCTGCTCATCCTTAATAGGCAATTAGATTGATCTCATATTTTGACTATTGTGAATAATGTTCTTATTGTTTCAAATATATTCAAGAATTAGTGTTTCTGTATCCTTCATATTAATGCTTCACATAGGATCATTGAATCATATGGTATTTAAATTTTGAGTTTTTAAAGTATTGCCATACCATTTTTCAGAGGTTACAACAAATTATTTTCACCAATTACACACAAGAATTCCTTTTTCTCCTCACTTTCTCCAACATTTTCTGTTTTCAGTCTTTTGATATAGGTTATTACACTAACTGTTATTTCCCTCTATTGTTTGCATTTGTATTTCCTCATAATAAGTGAAGTTAGATGACACTTTTACATACTTGTGTCTTCTTTGGGAAATTTTCAGATATTTTGCTCTTTGGTTTTTGGTTTCATTTTTGAGCCACTTGTTACTTGTCTTTCCGTTGTTCATTGATTTACTAGAGCAGGCACCAGTAACATTTCCCTATGTCCTGTCATGTGCTAGAGTAGCCCAAGGGTATCCACTTGATCCAGGAACATGAAGAGCCTCAGACCATTGTTACTATTTTTTGGCATATCAAATACGACATGGGTAGCTTGCCGGGCTCTGCCGTGTGGGTGGTATATTCTCAGTAGTAGGCTCTATTTTGAGCCACACCCAGTAATATTCAGGGTTTACTCCTAACTCTGTGCTCAGGGATAGAACTCAAAAAAAGAGCAAGTCAATGCTTTACCTGCTCTATGTCTCTCTGGCTCTTGCCTTTTCTATTCTTTTTTGCTTTTTTTTTTTTGGGGGTCACACCTGGCGATGCTCAGGGGTTACTCTTTGCTCTTTGCTCAGGAATTATTCCTGGCAGTGCTCTGGGGACCACACAGGATGCCAGAGATCGAACCAAAGTAGGCCGCTTGAAAGGCAAACACACTACTCACTGTGTTACTGCTCCGGCCCCCTCTTGCTTTTTTTTTTTTTTTAATAGTGAACACAAAGTGGTGTTGGGAGACATTTGGCTACTCCTATCAATGCTTGGGAGGCCAGCAAGTAAACACAATATACTTGGGAGCCATAAAGCCTGCCTATCAGTAGTGCTCAGGGGAACATATATTGCCACTGATCAAATTCAAAGTTTAGAATTTCTTATTTTATTTCCTTGAAAATGCCTTTCTGATAGAAATTTCATTAAGTCTGCAAATGGCTTTATGTCAAATCAACATTTTAACAATATTAATTCTTCCAATCATGAACATAGGATATCTTTTCTATTTCTTTAAGCCTTTCTTTCTATTTTTTTCTTTCTTTTAATAATGCCCTATAATTTTCATTGTATAGGTCTTTCTTCTCCTTTAAGTTTATTCCTAGAAATTTAATGTTTTCTTAATTTTTCCCCTAATTAACCATAATGGATCTCTTTCCCAACGAATGGAGATGTTACTGGCACCCACTCGAGCAAACTGATGAACAATGGGAAGACAAGTGATACAGAGAGAAATAAAGTTTTTTTTATTTTTATTTACTTATTTTTTGCTTTTTTGGGTCACACCTGGTGCCGCTCAGGAGTTACTCCTGGCTCTTCGCTCAGGAATTACTTCTGGCGGTGCTTGGGGGACCATATGGGATGCCGGAGATTGAACCTGGGTCATCTGCATGCAAGGCAAACGCCCTACCTGCTGTGCTATTGCTCTGACCCGAAATGAAGTTTTTTAAATATATATTTTTCATGCCACTTGGCTACTTCTGATTTCTAGTAATTTTATGGTGATGTAATTAGGGCTTTTTAAATGTAAATATATCATCAGAAAATAACGTTAATTTTACTTCTTTCCTAATTTTTTTTAATGTGGAACTGAGGACACACCCGTTAATGCTTGAGGCTGCTACTGGCTCTGTGCTTACCAATTGCTCCCAACAGTGCTTGGGACCATACAGTGCACTATTTTTCTATTTATTCTGTTGTTCAATTTGCTTGCATTTGGATGTTCATAATAATTTCTTACTATCTTTTGTATCTCTGCAGTATCTTACATAATTCTTTTAATTTAGGTACTTTATTTTTATCTTTTGACTCTAACTAGAGGTATATCAATTTTGCTTATCCTTTCAAAGGATCAGCTCTTGTTTTCATTGATTTCTATATTCTCTTTTCTGTTTTTAATTTATTTATCTATACTTTAATTATTATTTCCCTCATTCCTCTGAATTTTGGCTTTGCCTATTCTACTTTTCTCTCGTTCCTTGAAATGTGAGGTTATATTGGTTTTATTAGATTCTTCATGTTTGTTGATGTGGCCCAAACCCGTTTTCTTACAGGAAAATTTTTCTTGGTACATTATTTCCATATTTAAATTTCATGTTCTGTATCTTTATAATTAAGGCATCTTTTGTCAGAGTCATATCTGAACCCAGTTCTTCTGCCTCTAATTTGCTAAAGCTCAATTTTCTTAAGCGTATCATATGTATATGAAAAGAAATATATTACAATGTATTATATAATTCTTCTGCTTCTAATTTGCTCAAGTTCAATTTCCTTAAGTGTATAACATATATAAGTAAAGTAATATATTACAATGTATTATATAATTATAACGTATTATGTTATGTATTATATATTACAAAAAGAAACAGGGATATTTAATAAGGAAGAACAACAGATGTTAGAAATTTTTATGTTCAGTGATATATGCAATAGTAGCCACACATATAGTATATCCAAAAGTATGCAGGAGAGAACTTAACTTCTGCCTGTAATACCCACCTATTTTACCTACGCTATGGATGAATCATATGTCCCAGGTAAAGGGACATTTGAATCTGAACTTTCAGAACACCTATCCATTAGACAGTTCAACCAAATAACCTTCTCTCTATAAAAAAGAAGGCACTCTAAATATTTTAAGAGTTTTAAATAGGGATTCAAGTGCTCACAAACTTGCTAAAGAGAATAATGGGCTCGATTGAGATCTCTAATTATGATTCACAGAATATTCCCTATTAAAGCAAGCTATTTTATCACATTAAGGGGGTGGAAATGAAGAGGTACGTGGAACCCAGTGAGTCCAAAAACAGTGCTGAAATCAGGAATCAGGAAACTGAAGTCAGGTAGCCACTGCTTCCAACAACATCCATGAAACTGGACACCTGATAATAGAAGGCAGCAGTAATCATATCTGCACAACTTTTTTTGCCCCAGGAAGAAACACTGGGATGTTTGGTTTGGGATATGCTTCTCTGTTCACTGATATATTCTGATATTTGGGTAATTGCATCTGATCAATAAAGCTGTATCTGTACCCAGAATCCTAACTACAAGGGAGCTTTGGAAATGTGGTGTTTGCCCCATTTGGCTTTGCCTTATGGAGGAGAGTATAATAGGAGGTGACGGGATGAACACAATTTGCAGATTAATCATCAAGTATACCAGGTGGAGATGAAGAGGGAGCAGGAAAATCAGATGGAGGATTAGAATGTGAAGAGTCAAAAGATCACAGATTTAAAGGTAACTGGGATGACTGCATAAGAGAAACAATTGGTGAGTCAGGAAGACAGTGTCATCTAGCAGAGCTTCCCAAACGTTTTTGGCTACCAGCTTCTCTTTTCTCAGTTGCAAAATATAGTCACTCAGTGCTACCTTCTCAAAACAAATGAACAGAAAGTGCACCCAGAAATTGTACTGGAGGCTAATTCCTACCCTTGATTGTTCCGGCACCATCAGGGTAGTGGAGGGTGAAGCTTTAGATAAACCCCGAGAGACTGAGAATTAACTGGAAAAAGGTGGTGGGAAAGAGAAGTATTAAACACAGGCATATAAATAGAGAAGTTATTGCATAAATCTCAGATTATTGTATTAATCTAAATGAAAGATGGTGTTGGTCTGAACAAAGCTTTCAGTGATGGAAATTGATAGAGCAATTTTGGAAAGTAGTTAAAACATTCTGATCATTTTCATCACATAATTTTTTTTGCCAAATGGGAAAATAATCATTTTCCCTGCAATGACAACTTTGTTCTAGCAGTTTTCTTTTTTGTCCCCTCTTTCATTATAAGATAGAATGGATTATTCTAGCCCCTGGTGAATATCCATTTGCGCTGCATCTACAGAGCTTGTGATCAATGCCCTTTCTAGCCTCATGCAGTTTCATCTGTTGGTTGCCTTCCCAGTTAGAAAGGTAATACTTAAAGAGCAGAGATCTTTTTTTTCTACTTGATTTAACAGGATGTAACATTTGAAAATTCTGAGGCACATAAGGTTAATAGCTACATTTGCAGGAGCAGTTTCATATCAAAATGTAAAGGTTCAAAGCCCGTGCTTCAAAACCTATAACCTGACTCAGAACTCTTCAGTACATGAAGATCTGAAAGAGTAGATCTAAGGAAGGCTTTTAGGGCACTTACACTGCACTGGAATGCTAGCTCTCCCCAAGGGAGAGCTGCACCTTATCTTAAGCCAGTGCAAGAGACTTATTAAGTGCACTCACTGACTTGATATGAAATTGGGATACAGAGAGCATAAGTGTTTTCCTCTTGTTTGAGGAATAAAAAAGGCATCAGACAGGCTGGTTTGCTTCAGATGGATGAACTGGAGTAGAGTGCATTACTTAGATCAAGGGAATCACTGAAGAACCAAAGTCCTCAGTGCTAGGGTTCTTTCTAAGAATCCACAAAAATAGCTCTAAGAGTTTCTGGTATTATTCACTAGAGAGTACAGATGATTTTATGATAGTACTAATTTAGTGAGAATTTTCCTGCTTGCTAGAATCTTCCCTCCTTCCTCTTAACACCCGTTGACCTTGGATGAAAGGACCCAAACCAGATTTTCAAAATGGAGAGGTACAAGGAATTCCCCCTCCCTTATCCCAGATGCTTTCCTGGCATCCTACCTATCAAATGTTTTATAGGAGGAGAAGAGGGAGAAGTTTTAATTACATATCTCGTTTGAAGTTTTGATGATTGCATATAATTGGATAGTATTAATTATGAATTTAAGTCTGTGTTTGCAACTTGAAAGGACAGGTGTATTTTTCATTATGAGTGATCTGAAGAATTGTGGAACTTTTGAGTTTTGTCCAAGTCAGAGGGACAAATGCTCCCCCATCAATTAACCTTTAAAGGATGAGTGTGCAATAATACAAAGTCACCTGGTGTTTATACAATATCAGTCCTGGTTGGTGAACTACTCCTTAAACTTTTCCACTTCCAGAGGGCCTACTGTGGATAGTGGGGCTGCAAGCAACATGGTTGGTTAAAAGAGTTTTCTGCTACATCTTAGCTTTGTAGCCTTTTATATTGTACTGAAATTTATGCAAATGCAGGTTTCACAATGAGGAATAAAATGAATGCATAATATTAGTAAATTTTTGACTTTATAGTATTATTAGGAAGATCAGATAAGAGCACACACTTGAAAACATTCCTAAATTCCAGTAGGTACCCAAAACCATTGAAATACTTGGATCAGAGAGATAGTACAATGGGTGAGATACTACCTTGTGTATATGCGACCAATCAGTTTTGATTCCCTGCACCACTCCTGAGCACTGCCAGGAGTAATCCCTGAGCACAGAACCAGGAGTAAGTCCTGGGCACAGCCAGGATTTACTCCTGAACCCATCTCTCCACAAATCAGTTAAACACTTGATGATTCATTTACCTTGAGCCGCATAGAACTTTGAAAGCTCATTAAAATATTTCACTCTTGGGGCGGGGGCGATAGCCCAGCGGGTAGGGCGTTTGCCTTGCACACGGCCGGCCCATGCCGGCCTGGGTTCGATCCCGGCATCCCATATGGTCCCCCGAGCACCGCCAGGAGTAATTTCTGAGTGCAAAGCCAGGAGTAACCCCTGAGCATCGCCGGTGTGACCCAAAAAAGCAAAAAAAAAAAAAAAAACCAAAAAAAAAAAATTTCACTCTTGCCCTTGAATTAAGCCACTCTCAACCCATAGCCAAATTACGACTAATGTAAAAAAAAAAAAAATTACCTAGTGAAGGAGATTCCCAGATTCCTCAGTGGCATTTTTCTTTTCCTAGCACCGCCAGTATAATCTGCTCTGCCTTAGAATTTGTAATGCCTTATCACCACTTATGAAAGCCACTGACAATTGAGTGCTAATGAAAGTTTTCTTCCTCCATCAGTTTTTCAGCACTTTCTCCAACATGAGTGTTGAATTACTGGCCAATTACATGGAAACTAAAGTGAGCTCAAGAGAGTCAGCGAATTACTCAGAAAATCATTTACAGAGGGAGGTAATGCCAAAGAAAGAAGGTGGATTAAAAAATTGCTTTTTTTTTTTTTTTCAGGAAGGCTGGGAAAGTAGAAGAGAACATGAGGAAAAGGCTGGGGATAAAGTGATTTATCAACAAGGAAAAAATATCAGCCTTTGTCTCACAGATGGTGTCTGCCTGTGGTTATGGTCTGGGATTTCCCTTTCAAAGCCACTTGAAACTAGGTGCCTCTCATTGCAAATAGTTCTTGTAGACCTTGAATGTGGCAATATCTGTTGTATATTTTTTAAGAGTAAAATCTGAGGAGTTTGTGGAGAAAATGACATCATGAAGTCTAAAGTCCTTGAGTTTTGTAGGAAACCAATTCTCTTCCTTCTCTTGTTAGAGAATTTCAAATTTAGATTTTTCATTTCTTGAAATTAATGATGGTGTTCTCACCTACCTCCCTCCTCCCATCTGTCTGCTTTTTCTCTGGTGAGTGGAGCTGTTTAAAAGAATGTAAACTACCTTTCTCATTACCTCCCAGGAACTTAGTCTCCATCCCTAGACCAATGAGGAAGTTGAGTACACTACAGAGCTGAGTAGACTGGAAAATGGAAATGATGGCAAGAAAACCAGTGAACCATCCTGTGTTCAGATGTTAGAAATCATGTATTAGAATGTATGTGTGGCAGGGGGTGGCGGGTACAGTTGTTGGAAACTATTTTAGCTGGTGGAGAGATGAGATGTATGTACAGTCAACAGACAAAACATTTTAAATATCATATTCAAAGATTTGAATAATACTAATAAGAAGCAGACTAAAAATAAGTTAACTCTACACCTAGAGAAAGAGGGGGAGGAAGAACTGAATTATATGACTTCATTGTTATTAGGGGACACTCAAGGGATACTGTATAAAGTTGACAAGAAACTCAAGGGTAATTTTTTTAAAATGATAATTTAAAATTTATGCTTCAGTGCTGGACTCCAAATCCTTCATAATCGCAATGTGTGCTCTCTGCCATGAGGTCCGCCCTGGACCCTGGAATGCACTTTCTATAGTAATTGAGTGACTATTTCTGTGCACAGGTTTCCCTCAGAAGCGGAAGCAGGGTGGGAGATGCCATGGTACAGAACACGATGAGGAGGGGTGGGGAGATTCTGCTGTTTTCCTCTCCTGTTCCTCTAGAACAATATGCTTTTTGGATTACATTGGGAAAGGCTTTTTTTTTTAGTCTCAGGAATCAAATCCAAAACCTTACACTACAAAGGAAAATGCTCTACCCTGACTGATGTTCCCAGCCCAATAGTGAAATATTTTGTTGAAAAAAGTTCCATTGCTTAGTTTAAAATACTTGGGAAAGCATCATGAGACAAAGTGCATCTGTTAAAATAATGTTGCTTGAAAGCCTGGAGATACAGGGTAGTAAGGAGCTTGCCTTACTTGCAGTCGGCCTCAGTGTGATCCCCAAGAACAACTAAAGTGACTCCTTAGCACAGAGTCAAGAATAAGCCTTGAGAAACATGGACCAGGAGGTCTTGTCAAAGGCGGAAATTACATAAACGTGTGGGGAGTCAGAGGTTAGGTAAGACAGAGAAGGGAACAGTGTGCTAATAATTGTCAAAAGTGCTAATACCAACCTAGAACTGAGCATTAAATACAGGCAAAAGATACACATGGTAACCTCTAAGTGTATGTAGTAAAATCCACAATATGTAAGAGAAGGAAGAGAGAGAGAGAGAGAAGAGAGAAGAGAGAAAAGAGATAAAGAACCTGCTGTAGAGGCAGGCTAGGGAAGAGGGGAGGGAATCGGGGACATTGGTGATGGGAAATGGGCACTGATGGAAGGATGAGTACTGAAGCACTGTATGACGAAACCCAAATATGAACATCTTTGTAATTGTATATCTCACGGTGGTATAATAAAATATTAAAAAATAAAAAGAATAAGCCCTGAGCACTGCTGGGGTGTACTCCCACACTCAAAACAAAACAAGAAACAAGCCCCCTAAATTCTGGCACAGCCAATTTTTTTTTCAAAAATGGAGAGATTTTTCTAATAGAATATATATCCCGAGGCTGTCTCCTTTGAGGATAAGATTCTCTTCAACATACAAGAGTTCCTCAGAAACCATAGTTGATCATCTGATCAGATCAGAACTCATTGAGACAAGAGTGAAAAACTCATAGGCATTTAGTGGTTTCAAATTTGTCCCTAGATTCTGGGATCTGAATTAAGCTGGATTCTTCAGGTGTGGCTGGCTTTGTCATTTTGCAGGATGACTATAAAGAGTAGTTGCAAGCAAAGAAGAGGGAAAGAGGCCTTAAAGAGCCTTAGGGAGAAAATATTTCTAATCTTTTGCATTTCATAGTTTCAATTTATGAAAGAATGAAGAAACCATTAAATTTCATCAGCCTTGGACTTTCTAATACAACTTGCATTATGTTTTTCAGTTATCCATGTATTTATTTTTCTTGGACTCTAAAGAAAAGAAAAGGAAAAAAGTCAAAAAAGACTAAGATACAGAAATAAAGAGAGAACTTTAGGGAGGATCACTAGAATGATTTGAAGGTGATTTGAGCAGTAAGTTTCATTACTCTAAGAGAAAAATCATTCAATGACAGAGATTAAGAGGATAAAACCTGGGAATGCCTGAGAGGTGATTCAGTGGCTAAAGCTCAAATGCTCAGATAAAAAAAAACCCTAAAATCGCAGAATCAAAAACATAGAGAAAAATAAGGCTCTATTTTCATAAGGACAGAGACCATTCTAGTGGATTTGGGTCTAGAAAGAGAGAATCAACAATGGAGAACAGTTGCAATTGTAGGTAGAGACAGATGAAAGAAGTGAGAAGAACCTAGGAATTTAAAGCATAGATTGAGTTGTGCTTGGGGTGATCAAAGAAACTGTACCTTAAAAACTCTTTGGAAGGGTTAGTGATGTGGCACACGTGGTAGAGCACATTTCTTTTTTTTTCAATATTATACCACCGTGAGATACACAATTACAAAGATGTTCATAAGATGTTCATATTTGGGTTTTGGTCATACAGTGTTCGGCACCCATCCCTCCACCAGGTAGAGCACATTTCTTGCAAGGTCCTGAGTTTGATCCCTGGAAGCACATCCTCTTCCTCAACACTGCTGAGTGTGGTCCTGGAGGTGGCTCCAAGTCCTGCCAGGAAGTAGTCTCCTGGTTCTCACAACAATAAAAAGCCTTACATTTAGAAATTAACATAGGGCGAGAAGGTTGTTCAAAGAGCTAGTGTAGTGCTCTGCATGTGGGAAGTACCCATCACTACATGGTTCCCCAAACACTGCTGGGATCAATCCAGCACTGACCAGAGCCAGTGTGGGCCAAAACTGTAAATGATAGCAAAAACAAAAAACACAACCAAGCATCTCTTACAAAAGCTAAATTGGGGGCTGGAGTGATAAGTAGGTAGGACATTTGCTTTGCACACGGCCAACCCTGGGTTCAAATACAGGCATCCCATACTGTCCCCTGAGCACTGCCAGGAGTAATTCCTGAGGGCAGAGCCAGGAGTAATCTGTGAGAATTGCGGGTGTGACCCAAAAAAAAAAAAAAAGTTGTTAGTGGTTTTCATCATGACATTATTATAAAGTATAGTGATAAGAAATTTAGTAAGTTGATTGCTAAGCTTTTTCTAGTTCCACAAACTAGATTTATTGGAATTATCCAGAGCTCCCAAGTCTCATTCCCAAAGTCATAAAGTTCTTTGCAGAAGGGTCTTTCGGTTAACAGATGGTACTCATGAGGTATGGTAGTGACAGGTTGCAAAATGTTTGTTTCCTCTGAAGGAGCATTTATGTCAGCAACTCGATGAATTATGAGGCGGTCATGTGTGTATTATAAGGGGGAATAGTATAAAGGTTCAATATATTTTCTGGATTCAGTGTGGAAAGTGATACCACTATGTAATACCAAATTCCTAGAATTTTGTTGTCTTCCTAGAAAAAATTTTTTAAAATATTTTTGATATAGTGATAGAGAACATGCTAGAAGTGTGGTCATGCCATTTCTAAAAGCTCCTATTTCCTGACCTGAGTTCCTGAGACACTGCATTGCTCTGTAGCCTTGTCAATCAAGTATCAAAGATTCATCACTCCATAAACACATTCAGGAAGAAGATAGTCCTTTAGGAGAGTATATATATATATATATATATATATATATATATATATATATATATATACACACACACACACATATAATACATATATATACATATATACATATATACATATATATAATAAAATGGGTTTATATATATAAACCCATTTTTATTTTCAATCTTATTATCATTATATTTTGGTTTCAGGGGTTAATCTTGGCTTTGCACTCAGGAATTACTCCTGATGGTGCTTGGGGGACCATATGGGATGCCAGGGATTGAACCTTGGTCAGCCGTGTGCAAGGCAAAGGCCCTACCTACTTTACTGTCACTCCAGGCCCCTAAACCTGTTTTTATTATTTTAAAAATTATAAACACAATAAAAATTTTAATTATTTGATAATAATAAATAAATTTATTTTCAATCTATGGGTTTATAGAATTTTTAATTTTTAAAACTAACTTTATTAAGATTCTATACTAATATCATTTGCAAAGCTAATGTTAAAGAAAGAGTCCAACCTTGGGAAAAACTTTTTTGTCTTCTGATGAAAAGAAAAGGAATTCTTGTCATTTACTAACAGGTTGTTTAGAGAATATTTGTACTCATCTATTTATTTGATGTATTTGTCTTTTTATCTAAACATGCATTTTTCTTTTGAAATAAGTAAGATTTATCTTATTGTTTTGCTAATCATAACTTATGTTCAGCAAAAGGCTTGGGAGTGTAGGTGATGTTAACAAATGATTTAACTTAATAGATAAGCATTCTGTGAAATTGCAATCACGCACTATATATCATACTTCACTTTCTTCTATGGTGCCATGAGTCTTCCCAGGAGATTTGCATCATTGTCCATTGGAACAAGAATAGACTGTAATTTTTAATTATGTAACAATGATCCACTACTAGGTAATGGCTTTCACAAATTTTTCAGGATTCAAATATACTTGATTTCGTTTGTCCTCAAGTAACAGGTTATACTGCGATGCTAGGGTTTTTCACTGATGTGAGCCACAGTCAACATGCCTGAGAATCATCTCACCTACATCTTCTGAACCACAGTCCCATCTCAGGTTTCTCCCCGCTTGGAGGCCAATAGTATTCAAAGTCAGCTGCTCATTGAAATCTCCTGAGAAATGTTGCAGCACAAGAGAGCTGGACTTAATTGGTCAAAATTTAGAACCCATGTTTTAGGGGTCCTCATGCTATAGGAGGGAGTCTGATCAGTTCTGTGTTACTCCTCATTGTCCTTGATCTTTGAACTCCCTGAAAGACTCCAGGCCATGAAGATATGTAAATGCATTATTTTTCACTGTCAGCTGAGAGTAACTTTATTTTCTTACTGGCTTCCTCATTACTCTGTTTCACCTCGCCAACATAATAATAAAGTGTTGTTTAGGAGTAGACAGTCTAGAGAATGGTCATATGCGCAATCCAGGCTTTGAAGCCTTTGGACCATACCTTCAATGACAGATCGTAAAGAAATAGGAACACTTGATAGTGTTGATCCAGATTCTTAACTCTCTTGACTCTCATTCTTTTCTTTGCATTCCTTCCTTAAAATTGCAAGAAGATGAATCCTTAGGTTCCTTTCTAGTTTCCTTTTTTAATTTACTTTTCATTATTTATTTGTTTATTTGTTTATTTATTTATTTTTGCTGTTTGGGTCCACCCGGCAATGCTCAGGGTAACTTCTGACTCTGCACTCAGGAATACTCCTGACGGTGCTTGGAGGCCATATGGGATGCCGTGGATTGAACCGGGTCTGCTGCATGCAAGGCAAATGCCCTATCTGCTGGGCTATTGCTCCGGCCCCAAACTTTCTAGTGTCTTATGACAACTTCCTGCATTGCCTTTATTTTAGTTTCTCTTTAAAATGCCTTTCTCGGGGGCCGGGCGATAGCCCAGCGGGTAGGGCGTTTGCCTTGCTGTGGCTGGCCTGTGCCGTCCTGGGTTCGATCCCCGCACCCCATATGGTCCCCCGAGCACCGCCAGGAGTGATTCGTGAGTGCAGAGCCAGGAGTAACCCCTGAGCATCGCGGTGTGACCCAAAAAGCAAAAAAAAAAATAAAAAAAAATAAATAAAATGGCTTTCTCCTCCACCTGTCAACTCATTCCTAAAAGTTTATCTCACCTATCATTTCATTGGGCAACTTTTTCAAACAGCTGTTCCTATTGGAGAAAGAATTGATGGATTTTTTTACTTTCTGACACCTCATCTTGAATATTGTCTAATAATAGCTCTTCCCAAATCGACATTACCACTAGCTGTTTTCACAAAGTTGTGGTCTTGGATAGATCAATTCGGCGCAACAAACATTTGATGAGTGGCCATGGATGCCAGGCCTGGGGTTGAACTATGAATAAATGAATCCTATTTTCTCTGTCCTCACACTTGGAGAACTCACTGTATCACTTGTCTTTCCGTTGTTCATCAATTTGCTCAAGGGGGCACCAGTAACATCTCCCTATGTCCTGTTGCGTGCTAGTGTAGCACAAGGGCATCTGCTGGCCCCAGAAAGATGAAGAATCTCAAACCATTCGTTCAGGTCAAGGGAATGAGGTCTATAATTGTTACTGGTTTTTGGCATATCAAATATGACACGGGTAGCTTGCCAGGCTCTGCCGTGCAGGTGGTAAACTCTGAGTAGTAGGCTCTCCAGTTCTGCAATTTCTGTCCTCACACTTGGAGAACTCACTGTACTGGGGGAAAATAACTGATCACTCCAATGTGGAGACTATAAAACATACCTGTACAGTGTGGAGAACCTCACAGTAGTTAAGGCTGTTGCAAATGACTGTATGGAGATGGAACTTAAAGGATGAAGAATAAGAACACAATTTCCCATTGAGTAAATGGAGGATCACAGGAAGACTTAGCTTGGGACTCTCATGCACAAAGGTAAACCAATGTTACATAGCACATTGATGGAAACGCTGTGGAGAAAGAAAAAAAGAAAGAGAAATATGGAAACAGTTAATTTTTGGTATTGGGGATGGTCCTTGGTTATTAAGGGAAGCTGGATTAGTGAAATAGGCAGAAAACCTTTGTCAAAATGCCTCATCATAAAAATGTTCCTTTATAAATATAGTTGGAAACAATATTCCGGCCAAGACCAACTGTTGGTCCTCCACAGAACTGTTATGATGTTATGAGCATGTAGAACCTTTTAAATTTTTGTGCTGCTACTAAAAGGTTGGGCATATTCCTGTAATTTTAATGTACAAATCCTCAGGTGCAAGAGGAAGAAAATACTGGGATTTTGATCCAATAGAATTGGGTTTGAACCTTTTATTTACTAAAAAAAAGGCACTTTTTTTTTTTTTAGTTTTTGGGTCACACCCGGCAATGCTCAGGGGTTACTCCCAGCTCTGCACTCAGGAATTACTCCTGGTGGTGCTCAGGAGACCATATGGGATGCCGGGAATTGAACCTCGGTCAGACGCATACAAGACAAACGCCCTACCCATTGTTCTATGGCTCCTGCCCCCAATAAAGGTACTTTAATCCGAACATCCATTTCTTTGAAAAATGAGGATTAAAAATAGAGATAGATCACATGTTTTCAAAAATGATTAAATAAGATGGTGCAAATAAAGCACAGAACCTGGCACTTTTAAAGGATCGAGTAAATGTTAGTTTCCCTCTACACACTTTCAAAAAAAATTAAAGTACATGCAGAGTCAGGAGGAAAATGTCTGAAGGGTTTTTGGAGCACATAGCAGTTACTAGCACCTGCTTTGATCTGATAAATGCTATCATTCCACAGTGTGCTGAGCTTGTCCAGGCAACAGAAGAGTTACTTTTCTTTTTCAATTTTCTTTTTTTTCTTTTTTTTTTCTTTTTTGGGTCACATACAGTGATGCTCAGGGCTTAATCCTGGCTATGCACTCAGAAATTATTCCTGGCAGTGCTCAGGGGACCATATGGGATGCTGAGGATCAAACCCTGCTTGGCCACATGCAAGGCAAACCCCCTGCACACTGTTCTCTCACTCCAGCCCCTCAAGAGTTACTTTTTAATTCCAGTTTGCTCTCTCAGTACAGGCTGAAGACACCTGGTTCAGTTGTAGAGTGTGCCGGTGAGCGGCCTCCCTGGCTCTCTCCCTCCTGGGCAGGCTAGAGGAGCTCTCATGCTTTCTGTCATTTTTCAACACCACACAAGGCCTCCTGGAGAAGAGAAGAGGCGGTTTTTATGTGCATTTCAGTCAGTATCTCACGACTGGGCAGAGAGCAAGAACTTGGAAAATGAAAGAGGAAGGGTTCTTTGATTCATGTCTGGCTCTTCCCCAACCCTGAGCAATCTGTTCCTGTTTAAAACAAAAACCAAAACATGTTTCCTCAAACTGGTTTAAGAGAATAGTGATGACTAAGGCAGTATATTTATTTCAGTTGTCACAAAAGTCAAGGATTCCTGGATGTAAAAAAAAATTTTTTTTCAAAATATTAAAAAAAATTCCCCTGAAAAAATACTGTGGCTCCCTTCCTATTCTTGGGGGAAATTTTTCTCTCTTGGATGTTATGATGTTAGGAGCGATCTAGGGAAAGTACCCAGAGGGTTGAAGCACAGCCTTGTATGTGCCCTGAGTTCAATCCCTGGCACCTCCTGACCCTCTCCCCAGCATTAGCTGCTGTAGCCTTGGTGGAAACTGAGCAATACCTGGTGTGGTCCGGGTGGCTCTAGCACCAGTGGTCCCCAACAGCAGCGCACAGTTAGGCTGAGTGCAGCTAAACAGTTAGAGGTTATCATGTATATCCTTTTGCCTACTTTAAATGCTGTTTTACGCTGGTATTATCTTTTACAATAATTATTAGCACTTTCTCTGTATTGCCTAACCTCTGACTCCCCACACATTTGCAGTAGGTTCTATCCACTGACAAGAGATCCCCAGGTCCTCTGATCACCACTTGGGAGGCCCCTATCAAAAGATATCAGGGAAACAAATTTCCAGTTCTTTCCAAATGTCCAAGGAATTTTTTTTCTTGTTCCAGAGGCTCATTGGAAAAGTTTATTGAAGGTCCAGAGAGATAATATACGGTAGGACACATGCCTTGCATGCTGTCACCCCAGGGTCAATCACTGGCACCACATCATATGGTCCCCCAAGTAAGCCCTAAACCCGCTCTAGGTTGCAGGTGTGCTACAATTTTAAGTGGTGGTGCTTCCATCTCGCAGCAGTTGAACCAAAATTGTTTGTGGAGCCAGCAAAAGATCAAGTGGCTGCCCACCTACTAGATGGTCAGACTTTTTCAAGAATCTGAACGAAAGGTTTGAGGCTCTTCATATTCCTGAAGCAAGCAGATGCCATTGGGCCACACTGGCACGTGACAGGGACAAATGGAAACGTTAATGATGCCCACCTGAGCAAATCAACAAATAACAGGATGTCAAGTGATCAAGTGATTATACTACTGTGAGATAAACAGTTACCAAAGTGTTCATATTTGGCTTTCAATCATATAGTGTTCTAGCACCCATCCCTCCACCAGTGTCCATTTCCCTCTACCAATGTCCCATGATTCTCCCCCCCCCAGCCTGCATCTACAATAATTATTAGTACACTATTCCTTTCTCTGTATTACCTAACCTCTGACTCCCACACATTTGCAGTAGGTTCTGCCAACTGACAAGACCTCCTGATTCATGTTTTGTCTGGCCTTGTATATTGGTATCATGCTATTTTTTTTCATAAGGGATAGAGTTCTTGACAGTAGAAACAGTATATCGTAAGGGTGGAAGAAGGTGGACGAAAGTTTAATTGATGAATTCAACTACTTTTGATGCAATGGATCAAAAAATAAGCTGGAGGAGTAGCTGGAAATGAGGTTGGCAGGTTCCCCATTATCTTTTCAGTTAGTAGCTTGATGGTGTTGCTTTATAATTGAAGGAAAGGTCTAATTATCTCTAAATTTTAAACTCAAGTTTTGTGCTCCACGCACAGAATGAAAAAAGGTTTCTGAGATAATTTGGCCCCAGACCTTAACTTTGAAGATCAGAGATTTCTGTTCCCAAAAGGCTGTGTCCAGCTTGTTCCGCCTCTTGCAGCTGTTTGCTGCTCCCACTTCTCACCATGCTTGGCTTATCTCAGCATTCAGGATGCTTCTAAATATTTATTTAGTTCTGGGCCGGTGCGATTGCACAGTGGGTAGGGTGTTTGCCTTGCACGTGGCCAACTAGGGTTCAATCTCCTGACATCCTAGAGCACTGGGGTAATTCCTGAGTGCAGAGCCAGGAGTAACCACTGAGCATCACTGGGTATAACCCAAAAAGCAAAAAAAAAAAACAACAACAACAAAAAAAAAGCAAAAACAAAACCCAAACATTGAATTCCTAAATTAAAATGGTTTCTGATCATTTTTTCTTATATAATAGCCTTGTCTTTTGAGTGTTTGGTTGTTTTCTACATTGCACTTAGGTTTTCTGAAATATTTTGTTTCCTTGTTTATCGAGTGTCTGTTCCACTAAGATTTAAGCAAGGATTTTTCTTATTAGTTTTTGAGTATGAGCATTCAAGGAAAAAGCCAAGACACTAACAGGAAGACCTGTGAAATGCCTCAAAGTGCCAGTGTGTAATGCTTTATATATTGAAGGCTTGGGTTTGATTTCTGGCAGTGAATGTTTCTCCAAGCACTGCTGGGAGTGATCCCCAAGCACTGATCTGGGATTAATGCCTATCCCCACTGGGTGAGGCCCTCCCAAACTAAAAATGAAAACCTAAAAAAAAGAACTAAATCAGTGCCAGAAACATCATATGACTCTCTCTCTCTTTCTCTCTCTCTCTCTCTCTCTATCTATCTATCTATCTATCTATCTATCTATCTATCTATCTATCTATCTATCTATCTATCTATCTATCTATCTATCTATCTAAATATGTGTGTGAACATTTTATATTATATGTATGTAGAACTTGTGCCAATTAGGCCATTGATCTTTCTGTTACCCTGGTACCACCCCAATTTTAATATATGCATTTCACCCTTGTTAAAATGCAAATTTTCACTGAGAATGCCTTGAATTCTGAGATTCTACATCTCCGACCAGATCTCAAGTATAACCAGTGTAGTCTGTGGACCTCATTCAAGTACCCCATTGCAGCTGTGCTTCTGAGCAACCATATGTTTCATCTTGGCCAGAAACAGTTTTATGGGTCACTTAAAACCTTATGGTTTGGTATTGGATTTCTTTGTGTAAGCAAGGAACAAAAACTTAAATTGCATTGTCCTTAACATTTTAATATATATTGTGGACACAAGGTAAGTTGAAAGATTTTATAGTAAGTCCACCATCTAGACCATCCCAATGACATTGTACTGTTTTGTGCTTTAAACATTTTGATCCAAATTTTATTTATCCAACCTCAATCCATAATGTATTTGATACATTTTAAAGTGAATTGTAAATAACAGTGGAGTTCTTCCAAAACAATTCTAAGTTGCATTTTAAAAAGTGATGCACTTACTGGTTTGTGACCAAACTGTGGATGCTATTTAAGAGTCTTATTTATGAAGTTGACCATGTGTCACTTCTACCCACATTCTTGCCCTTGGCTTTTTCCTTGTGGAAGACATTGAAGTTATTGCTCTTGAAAATAATTAATAGGTTTAAACCTATTGGATAGTTATGCGCTGGGCTTTTCTGTAGCGTGGGAATTATTCCTTAAAAAGATCGTCCCTGGAAGGGGCTCGGGCTCTTAGCCACTGACCGTTTGGGGTCACGCTATGAGCCCGAGTATACTCGCTTATTAATAAAACCCTTGCTTTTGCATAGGAAAAAAAAAGAAAATAATTAATAGGGGCTGGAGCGATAGCACAGTGGTAGTGTGTTTGCCCTGCACATGGCTGACATGGGTTCGATCCCCAGCATCCCATATGGCCCTGAGCACTGCCAGGAGTAATTCCTGAGTGCAGAGCCAGGAATAACCCCTGAGCATTGCCGGGTGTGACCCATAAAGCAAAAAAAAAAAAAAAAGTCTATAGATATTTTTTATTTTCAAAACTAGTTGAAAGAAATGTCACTGGCATCTTGTTAACAGAACCCTGAGCTACTGCAGAGCAAGCTACAATGCATAGGACAGTCCCCATAACAAAGAATGATCTGCCTCCAAATGACAATACTGTCCTATAGCAAGGACACTGCTATAAATATGGCAAGAACTGACTCCAACAAAGATCAGTAGAAAAGTGATAAGGATAGAGCAATACTAGAAGGGGTAGGACACTTGTCCTGCAGATGGTTGACCCAGATTTGATCCCTAGGACCTCACATGGTCCCCCAAGTCCACCAGGATTGATCCCTGAGTGCAGAGCCAGGGCCTGAATACTACTAGGTGAGGTCCAGAAACCAACAAATAAAGTGTTTTGTTACACTAGGAGTATCCATTCATTTATTCTACCAGCTTTTCAATAAATTATTAGCATTTATTCTGTGCCAGAAATTATACTAGGCCCTAAGATAAAATCCTGCTTAAGAAGTGTTCCCTAGCCTGGAGAGATAGTAGAGCAGGTAAGGTGCTTGCTCTGCTCGCAGTCAATCCAGTTACACTTGCTGGCAAGATCCCCATAGGATCCTCCAAGCACCACCAGGAATAATGCCAGAGTGCAGAGCCAGAAGTAACCCCTAAGTATCATCGGATGTGGCCCCCAACGCAAAAAGGCCCAAAAATGAAGTGCTCCTTGACCTCAAGAACCTCTAAAAAGTCTCAACTCTACAGTCTTAATTTTTATCAGAAATATCAGAAGTGCGCCTGGTGATGTAGCTGAAGAAATAGCCACATGTAAACGGCTTTGGGCTCTATCCCAGCATCTGTCAAATGTCAAAAGCCAAAAATAAGTAATTATATCTTTACATTCTATACTATTCAAGATTATTATGCCGGGATCGAACCCAGGCCGGCTGGGCTGGCCACGTGCAAGGCAAACGCCCTACCCGCTGGGCTATTGCTCCGGCTCCTAGACATTTTTGTTAGGGGAAAATTGCTCTTGAAAGTTACAGGAATTGGAACCCTACAACCTGGGGCCATTGCCCTGATAAGTATCCTGCCTGAATACATGAGTCAGGAGAATATTTTTATTTCCTAGGATTCAGGTTAGATTTCAGAAATTTCCTAGGATTCAGGTTGGATTTTAGAAATTTCAGGTTAGATTTCAGTCTCTGGTTTATAGGCTTAAAATGCCTCGGATGAACCCTGATTGTTTCCTAGATCAACATTTATCTTAGATCCCCTTGCACATACCCGGTCTTCATAGATGACTTCTTGGGACTTTCGCTCTATGCTATAATTCATGCACCATCCCAATTCCTGATTTCTCATTTAATGAGTAAATTCCCTGTTACTTTGACCCTGTTAAGGTCATAAGACATTATTGTCTGAGCTGCTGCTTAAATCCACTTTTCACTTCCTTGGGTCTTTTAGTTGAACACCAGTTTCACTGGGTGTTCTTGCCATTAATAATTCTTGTTGGGTTTCCCTTCCCTCAAACAGGTCCATGAACATTGCTGCTAACTGAGATTTGACTTTAAGATTTCTAAATCTCATGAAATAGCATAACTCACATTACTGGCCACTTACTTTGGAGCTACCCTTATGTTCTATTCAGTTTCTCTTACTCCAAGATTTAGTCAGTTTTAATCTCTAATCTCAGAAATCTCTCCTGGCTGACTCTTAGGACCTTATGGGGTGCAGGAGATGGAACCTGGATCAGGGGCATGCAAGGCAAGTGCTGTGCCCTAGTTCTAACCAATCTCTTACCTTTTCTTGCCCAGTTACTGAAGGTTCTTATTCTCAGTCTTAACAGTTCATTCCCTTAGTCATATTAGAAGTCCTACTCACCAAGGACTGACTAAATGTTCAACAACTTCAGAGTAATCATTTTAGCAAGCTTGGCTTTTCTGGTCCTAGTAATCAGATTCTCCCACATTTAGAGTCTTCAATTTGTTTACTTCTACTTACCACATAGAACAGCAAAAGAAAGACTCATAATTCAAATTAAGTGGCACCAACAAAACTCTCCAGTTTCCTCTTGTATCATTTTACGTGACTTCTGTTGTTTGTGCTTCCCTTATTACCTGTCTCATTATATTCTCTAATGGTTATTTCAAGTACATTTCTTTATAAGTCCAAGCTTGCTTTACCACTGGAGAGATAGCAATAATCTCATTCTTCCTTCAGAAAGATTAAAGTGATTTTTCTGTGTCATCTTAACATGTCCATTATTTTCCTTTTTGGTTACACCCGGCAATGCTCAGGGGTTTCTCCTGGCTCTGCACTCAGGAATAACACCTGGCGGTGCTCGGGGACCATATGGGATGCCGGGGATCGAACCCAGACTGGCATGGGTTGGCTGCGTGCAAGGCAAACGCCCCACCCGCTGGGCTATCACCCGGCCCCTTTTTTCTTTTAATTATTTTTGGGAGGGGGCTGACACCCATCTGTACTCAGGGCTTACTCATGGCTCTGTGCTTAGGGATCACTTCTGGCAGGGTCAAGGGGGACCATATGGGGTAGTGGTGATTGAACTGGGCTTGGCCGCATGTAAAACAAGCTCCTGCATGCTGTATTGTCTCTCCAGACCCTTGTGTCCATTTTTTCTTTATATCTTATTCTTTCATCAGACTTCAGTTAAGAAATGCTCCTTTGCATCTCTTGCTTATGAATTTTCTTTCTTTGACTTAACCCCCTAATAATTTGTATTTGACTTAGAATTGTTTATATACCTGTGAGCAAAGTCCAATTTATCTTCCTGTGTGTCTGGATGCAACATTGACAAAAAGAATCTTTGCTAATCTAGAAGCTCTCCTTGGTGAGCATTAATATACAAACACACTATTGTAATGAAGCAGGGAGACTAGAAAGAGTGATCACACATGTGTCCATCACTTGTTACAGAACCCAACATTCTTTGTTTCTCCTACAGGGAGTGCCGCTGATTCCCTCTCCATGGGAACAGAAAGGGACCTCCTTTAGAGACTGCACAGGGCCTTGTTAACCTTGGGATTGCCATTAAGGTGTTCGCCAGTCTGCCCCTTTTTGTCTTGTTAGCTCGAATAAGCCCATTTTGTACTTGAAGTACCTAATTGCTTTTGTTTGTGGTCAGCACTAAAAAAGAGGGAAAGACAAAATACTGTTTTATTAAATCAGTAGATAGTTTATTGGCCTTTTCTCTCTGATGCCTCAAGTAGACTGCCATGTAATGTAACCACAAACTAAAATACAAAAATTTATCATTCATTGATACATTATGTAGTGCATGACTCTTATTTGGTTCTACTTAACTCTTTCAAAAAGCCACATTTCTTGCATAGTTTGTCTTGTCTGGTTAATTACGTCCATGCCTGGTTTGCCTCCCCTTTCCCCTTTTAATCACTCATCACTTTTCTTGGTACTTATGATTAGAAGCTCTTTAGCACATGAAAGGGCTTTTCTAGAAAAAATCAGTTTTCACCAATTAGTTATTATAATACAGTGCTTAAGAAATTGGTAGAAATTTTATTTTTTGCAACCACCCACAGAAAATCAGTGTGGATTTGCTTGTACTGTGAGCAGTATTCAGCTAATACTCTGCTAAGCAGTTTAATTTAACTCACAGTATTTCCAGCAGTTTTTTCTTTTTCTTTGAGTGAATCACAGTTGTTTGGCTGCTTGGGCAGGGGCTCAGTGTTGGGGGACCTATTATGTTGCAGGATGAGTCCGTGAGCTCCTCATTATTCCAGTGGTATTCTTTGCCGCTCACTGATATTCAGAATCTCCACTGTCGGATTAAAAGATGATCTGAGCATGGATTTTGATGAGATAGCTAAGGTATTTCTAAGGTTTGAAAAGATGATATGAATTGGCATTAAGAATACTGAACTTCAGGATATCTTGAACTTAGATCTCTTATCTGAATTGAAATCATCCTTCTATCTTTGGTCTCCATGAAGAGCCAAAGCCTTTCAAAAAAAAAAGAATATGGTATTGAATTTGAGGTATTGAATTTCCTGACTTTATATTTTAAAGGTATAACATCAAAACAGCATGATACTGGAATAAGAAAAAGCAGTCAGACCAATGAATTAAAAATTGAGATCCCAGTGATAGCCCCTCATATATATGAATAGTTAACAAAGAAGTTAGCATCATGTGGAGCAAGGAAACCTCTTGAACAAATGGTTCTGTGGAAATTGGATAGCACTTTTTTTAAAAAAAATAAGTTGGATCATATCTCACATCGTATCAAAATTAATTCAAAGTGTGTCAAAGACACACTTTGAGTATACCACCTACACGCAGAGCCTGGCAAGCTACCTGTGATTTATTTGATATGCCAAAAAACTAGTAACAATTATGGACCTCAATTCCATGACCTGAAGAATGGTTTGAGGCTCTTCCCTGCCCCTGGAGCAAGAAGATGCCGTTGGGCTACACTTGCTTGCCACAGGACATATGGAGACTTTTACTGGTGCCCGCTTGAGCAAATCGATAAACAACTGGAAGACAGTGACAATGATACAGTTTGTCAAAGACCCAAGAGATTAGATCAGAAATCATAAATAAATTGAAGAAACAGGCAGAACTCTTCAGGATCTGAACCTCAAAAGGTGTTTTCAACAATCCGATTCCATTGGGAAAGATAAAAAACAAAGAAGTGGTTATATATAAAATAAAAGAGGTTTTGCCCCAAAAAACACATTAGCAGATATCAGGGAAAAAAAGTCTCTGCATGGCAAAAAGAAACTCAGGCTCAGAACCAGATAAACAGTACAAGGGTTAAAGCTCTTTCCTTGCAGATGACCAGTCCTGTTTGATCCTTGGCACTGCATATAGGTCCTCTTTTTACCACTGGGACTGATCCCTGAGCACTGAGTCATAAGCCCTGAACCTCTGCCCCCTGAAGAAACAAGACAGAACGAAAAAACAAAACAAATAAATTCAGGTTAAAATAAAATGACACTCTACAAATTGGAAGCATATATTCACACATAGTACATAAGATAAAGGACAAAGTTCAAAATTTTATAAAGCACTTACAAATCCCAGCAACATAAAAATCAGTAACCCCATCAAAAAATAATAGGGTGTGCTCATGGATGAGGAGAATCAACATTGTCAAAATGGTAATACTCCTTAGAGCTCTGTACAGATTCAATGTGGTCCCTATAAGGATACCCATGACATTTTTTCAAAGAAGTTGACCAAACACTCCTGAAATTTGTATGGAACAATAAACCCCCAAGGATAGCTAAAGCAATCCTCGGGAAAAAGAAGATGGGAGGCATCACCTTTCCCAACTTCAAACTGTACTACAAGGCAGTAGTAATTAAAACAGCATGGTATTGGAATAAAAACAGATCTGTGGACCTATGGAACAGAATTGAGTATCCTGACACCCAACCTCAAACACATGATCATTTAATCTTTGATAAAGGTGCAAAGAGTCCAAAATAGAGTAAGGAAAGCCTCTTCAACAAGTGGTGTTGGGAAAACTGGGCAGCAACATGTAAAAAATGAATTTGGACCCGTGTCTAACACCATGCACAAAAAATCAGATCAAAATGGATTAAAGATCTCAATATCAGACTTGAATCCATAAAGTACATTGAAGAAAATATAGGAAAAACCCTCCACAACATTGAAGCTAAAGGCATCTTCAAAGGTGAAACATCACTAACAAAGCAACTAGAAGAAAAGATAAACATATGGGACTACATGAAACTAAAAAGCTTCTGCACCTCAAAAGAAACAGTGACTAAGATACAAAAGCAGTCCACAGAATGGGAAAGAATATTCACCCAATACCCATCTGATAAGGGGTTAATATCCAGGATATATCAGGCACTGGTAGAACTTTACAAGAAGAAAACAAACAACCCCATCAAAAAATGGGGGAGAAGAAATGAACAGAAACTTCAGCAAGGGAAGAAATTCGAATGGCCAAAAAACATATGAAAAAATGCTCATCATCACTAATCATCAGAGAGATGCAAATCAAAACAACAATGAGATACCACTTTACAACACAGAGACTGGCAATTAAGAGCAAGAACAACAAGTGCTGGCGTGGATGTGGGGAAAAGGGGACACTCATCCATTGTTGGTGGGAATGCCGGCTGGTACAGCCTTTCTGGAAAACAATATGGACTTTCCTCCAAAGACTAGAAATTGAACTTCCATTTGACCCAGCCATACCACTCCTGGGAATCTACTCTGGGAAACCAAAAATACGCAGCAGAAACACCATCCCTACTTTTATGTTCATAGCAGCATTATTCACAATAGCCAGAATCTGGAAGCAACCAGAGTGCCCGAAAATCGATGACTGGATAAAGAAGCTTTGGTACATCTACACAATGGAATACTATGCAGCTGTTAGGAAAAATGAAGTTATAAAATTTGCCTATAAATGGATGGACATGGAGAAGATTATGTTGGAGCGAAATTAGCCAGAAGGAGAGAGACAGATACAGAATGACTGCATTTATTTGCATGGCATAAATATATATGTACACATTATGATACCAATATCCAAGGTCAAGTGAAACATATATCAGGAGGTCTTGTCAAAGGTGGAAATTATCACAAACGTGTGGAGTTTGAGTTTTGGTAAGACAGAAATGGGAACAGGGTGCTAATAATAGTCGAGGGTACTAATGCCAACCTAGAACCGAAGCATTAAATAGAGGCAAAAGGGATACACATGACAACCTTTTAATGTATGTTCTGTAATCCATAGTCTGGAAGGGAAGGAAAAGAGAGAGAGAAAGGGAAAGAAATAAAGAACCTGCCATGGAGCAGGGCTGGGGTAGGGGGAGGGAACCGGGATGTTGGTGGTGGGAGATGGGCACTGGTGGAGGGATGGGTGGCTGAAACACTGTATGACCAAAACCCAAACATGAACTTTTTATCTTTTTGATCTTTTATTTGTATATCTCACTGTGGTATAATAAAAATACTTAAAAAAAAACTGCATCGGATTCCTGAGTTTTCATCCGTTCCTCGCCCGGCCCGGAGGTAGAAGGGAACTTCGCTTCCCGGCACTGTCGGGGACCCCGCCGGAGCGCCCGACATTTGGCGTCCCTGGCGTGGGCACCACGAACATCGTCTGGTCTAATTATCATCGGACAGAGATCATCTGCCTCCGAACCGTGAGTAAAATGATGGATATCTCATGGTATAGATACATTGTATCTTTTATTGGCTCAGAACCATACATAGCCCAGTCTATAAAGTTCCTTTCTGAGAACTACTCTATCTTTTCACAAATCATCTGGGTCCTTGCGATTTTTAAACTGTACCTTTGTGTAAGGACAATGTTTAATAGAGAGAGGGAAGAAAGTAATAAATTGAATGCAATCTTAAGGGACGAGGTTTACTCAGCGATTAAAGAAATAAGTGAGGATCATAAAACTACAGGTAGACTGGTCTTAAGGCTTGAGGACAGAATTATTAAACAGAGTTTAAAATTTGAAAAGAAATTAGAAGAACAGGAAAGTAAAATTATTAAACAGGTTTTAAAATTTGAGGAAAAATTAGAAGAACAGGATTTAAAATTCAAAGAAAAAATTAGAAGAACAGGATTTAAAATTCAAAGAAAAATTAGAAGAACAGGATTTAAAATTCAAAGAAAAATTAGAAGAACAGGATTTAAAAAACAAAAAAGTAAAATTAGTAAACAGGATTTAAAATTTGAAGTAAAGTTTGAAGAGCAGAAGAAGGATATCGATAAAATCAGCACTATCTTAGAGGAAGAAATTGACAAACAGAGAGATAGAATAGATGGACAGAAAGAGGAGGTTTGGAAGTTACACATAAGATTGAAAGAACAAAAAGGAAGAAACATATAGGAAACTTGAAAACTTAAACCAAGAAATGGATGTGTTATGCAGGGAGATTTCTGATTTCATAACTTATCAATCAGGACCTAGCGCATACCCAATACTGAGGCGTGAACCAACTAAAAGCCGTTCACAAACACGCCCCAAAGCTGTAGACTTGAAAAAGGTGTATACATTCCCAGCAAAAAATCTAAAAAAGAATTCTAATGTGGCTGATAACTTAGAGGAGGAACAGGAAAACCCAGAGGAGGCAAATTCCCAAGCTGAAAATCTCCCCAGAGTTAATACCCTCAATGGGGTAGATGTTCCTCTGCCAGATACTACAAGCTCTGATGAGGAAGAAAGGGAGGAACAGATTAGCTCGATTCAAAGAGCAAAGCGCAGCAATCTTTCTCATGACCAATCTAAAGATAAAGTAAAACCGATTCATGAAGACTTAAAAATTGAGTCAATAACCCCGTTTAGGAAGGCTTGCGACAGGTTTGGAATATCAAGTCCTTATACTTTAAAATATTTAGCTGATTGGAGCGAAAATAGTCCGTGGGTATTGGGAGACTTTGAAATGGTAGCCCATACTTGTCTAAACAAATCACGGTACATGCAATGGCAAATGTGGTATGCAGATGGGGTTAACCAGAATATTGACACTTTAAGAGAAAAGGAATCAGGCCATACTATAACTTTTGCCATGCTAAAAGGTGAAGGTGAATGGAAAAAGAAAGCAAAACAAGCGACATTACCTGATCCTATTTTAAAATTTGTTCGGGAGACAGCATTAAAAGCGTGGGAAAGAGTAGGTTCCGACCCAGAATTTCTAGGTAGCTATACGAAAATTTACCAGGGTCATGATGAACCATACTTTGATTTTGTTGGGAGATTATGTGAAACAATCCAAAGACAGGTTCAAGACCCAACCACTCAAGAAATCCTAAAACGAAACTTAGCATATGAGAATGCTAATCAAAAATGTCGAGCATTACTATACAGTATTAAGGAAAAGGATGACCTCATGGGGCATCTAAAGGCCTGTAGAAATGTCGGTTTAACCTCCCATAGAACACAGGATGATATAGAAGCTTATCCCATACAGCAGGAGGATCAGGAGAGGGATGAAATGTCAAACAGCTTTAGGGGGAGAAACAATAAACTTCAAAAGGATAAACAATAATCGGAGAAACTATTCTAATAATCGCAACTCCACCCTTCGGAGGGCCCCACCTGGACCATGCCCAAGGTGCAGAAAAGGAAAACATTGGGCCAGAGACTGTCGGTCTTGGAGGCGAAGTCAGCCTCAGGCTTCATCTGGACAGATAACCTGCTTTAGCTGCGGAAAGAAGGGACACACCCGTAGAGATTGCCCATCTTCTAAAACTATCAATACAGGGCAACATTCTAATAATCCCTTTATAGGAAATGTTACATGGACCCCCTCCCAGGTTCCACAAGCTCCGCAGGCTCAAATAACATCTATGCCTCCCCTAATGCGGGAAACTGGGTGGGGGCCAGCCCCAGGCCCAGCTGAATCCAGGGGCACTCTCCTTCATTCCACCTGCCCAGTATCCTCCGAATCAGAATCCACAGAATTACAGTCAATAAATGCTCTCTGGCCTACCCCATCAGGCAATGGCAGTCTCGACATTCTCTGCCCTAAGACTGTCACAATATACCCAAGTCAAGACCCCTACATGCTAAAAACAGGGATAAAAAGGACCTGCTCCCCAGGTAGTATGGGTTTAATTCAGGGGAGCGATTGGCTGAAATTTAAGGGAATTATGGTGCATTTCGGACTTCTGGATCCTGAATCTCATGGAGAGATAATACTGTCAATATCTGTGCCAACTAAATGGACTTTTAAAAAGGGGAACCACTTGCTAAACTATTATTATTTTTTGAGGATCCGTGTAGTCAGTCCGAACACCCTACAGCTGGTGGCTTAAACAGTACCAACCATTCTGCCAACTTCATTGTTGGTTATGCAGCCACACAGAACCAAGCCCACCAGCCACCTGCTAACTATCTAATTGGGTACACTGCCAGAATTTCTCAGGCCAAGCGGCCGGTTATACCCATCGAAATTTATAAAAGGAAATTCAAAGGCATGTTGGATACAGGGGCAGACATATCCATAATCTCCACCAAGTATTGGCCCTCTAACTGGGCCCTAAAGAAAGTGTCCCATAGCCTGAGCGGGGTAGGCAATATCTCCTATCTCTTCTCCGACAGAGTGCGAGGTGGCTGCCGTGTATTGGCCCTGAAGGGAATGTAGCCATGGTCCAGCCTTATATAGCCCCTATGCCTTTAACTTTATGGGGTCGAGACATGCTGGAGCAGTGGGGGGGCAGTAATCCACATACCTCGTCCAATTCCCCGTCGAGCACCAATTCCAGCTCTCCATAATAAGCCTAACACCGGAGGTAACCCTTTTTAATTGGGGCCGCTGTGGTTAAGCGCCCACCACCTATCCGTATTCAGTGGAAGTCTGACAAACCTATATGGACACCACAGTGGCCCCTCAATACCAAAAAAGTTAGAGGCGCTAACAAATCTAGTGGAAGAACAGCTGAAATTAGGACATATTGAGGAAACGTTTTCAGAATGGAATTCTCCTGTTTTTGTAATACAGAAAAAATCAGGCAAATGGCATTTGGTGATTGACTTAAGGAATGTAAATTCTACTATGGTCCCCATGGGAGCCCTACAACCTGGGCTCCCTCTCCAGCAGCTATTCCTAAGGATTGGCTGCTAATTATCATAGATTTAAAAGACTGCTTTTACAGCATACCTATCCACCCAGATGATCGGAAAAGGTTTGCATTTTCAGTCCCTTCCATTAATCATAAAGGTCCTTTACGTAGGTTTCAGTGGACAGTATTGCCCCCAAGGAATGACTAATTCACCTACGATGTGTCAACACTTTGTTGATGAGGTTTTGCGACCCATTCGTGCTAAATTTCCTGGTGCATACATCATCCACTACATGGATGATATCCTGCTAGCTTGTGATAATTCCAGAGATCTCCAGAATTTATATAATGATGTAATGACAGTTTTACCAGAGGCTGGCTTACAAGTAGCTCCGAAAAATTCAGATGCAGCCTCCATATGAATATTTGGGCTATGCTCTTGACCGCACTACAGTGCGTCCTCAAAAAATTTCCATTAGTCAGAAAGGGCTCAAAACCTTGAATGATTTTCAAAAACTGCTGGGGGATATCAACTGGGTGCGCCCTCCCTTGGTATTCCTAACTGTGAGCTCAGTAACCTGTTCCACACCCTTGAAGGTGATCCTGCTTTAAATAGCCCAAGGCAGCTAACTCCTAAAGCTCAGAAGGAATTAGATTTTTTTCATGGATCGGCTTCAAAAATCTTACCTCTCCAGATTTAATCCCGGAGAAAAGGTATGGTTCTTGGTCTTCAACACTCCCGAGTCTCCAACTGCTGCTATAGCCCAATTATCTGGACCGTTAGAATGGGTTTACTTACATAACAAGCAGAATCGTACTGCTACACCTTACCTTGAGATGATAGCTAACCTCATAATTAAGGGAAGATCAAGAACCCAAGTATTACTTGGACATGGTCCCCATGTAATTGTACTACCTGACCCTAAAAAAAGAAATTGAAGCTGTTTTACCACTCAGTGAAATCCTTCAGAGAGCTTTAGCAGATTTTTCAGGAGAAATATCTTATCATTACCCAGCTGGAAAAACCTGGGAATTTCTGAAAAGGACACCTTTTGTAATTTCCACCATTGTCCGCTCCTCTCCCATTCCTGATGCTCCAGTGTATTATATTGATGGCTCCTCATCAGGAAGGGGTGGAATTACAGGTCCTTCGTTGACCACTACTGTGCATACAAATTATAAATCTGCCCAACAAGTGGAACTACGCCACCCTGATACATTTACTATCCCATGTATCTGGCCCATGTAATGTGGTGAGTGATTCTGCATATGTAGTTGGTTTATTTCCTGGAATTGTCACTGCTTCTTTAAATGCCCATAATCCTATAATTCAGGAGCTACTCCATAAACTACAAGATCTCCTCCGAAATCGAACATTCCCTATATACATCTCCCACATCCGTTCTCACAGCCGACTCCCGGGCCAATGGTTCGAGGAAACGAAGCAGCAGATCTCTTGGCAGCACCAGTATTTAAATCAGCTGAGGAAGAGCACCAGACTCTACATACAAATGCCCGCCGCCTTCATGTACACCATGGCATCCCATGGAGACAAGCTAGACAAATTGTCCGCAACTGTTCTGTCTGTGCTCCTTTACATTGTACATCTCATGTAGCAGGAGCAAATCCTCGAGGTTTACAGACAAACCAATTGTGGCAGATGGATATAACTCATACTAACTTATTTCCCAACAAACCTTTCCTTCATGTGGTCATCGATACATATTCCCGGTTCATATGGGCTGTTCCTATGACGTCTGAAAGAGCTAAATCTGTTTGTTCATTTTTACTCCAGTGTTTCTCCGTCATGGGCATTCCCCATACCATAAAAACAGATAATGGTCCTGCTTACACCAGCAAAACCTTCAAATCCTTTTGAGAGGAATGGCAGATCAAACATATTACAGGAATTCCATATAATCCACAAGGACAAGGAATAGTTGAACGTGCCCACAGAACGCTTAAAACTCAGCTATTAAAGCAACAAAAAACAAGTATGCCTCCAATGGATTCTTTATCTTTAACATTATTCACCTTAAACTTCTTAAATATACCTCAAGGAGATCCCTATACCGCAGCTGAACGTCACTTTCAAGAAGATATGCAAACTCAAAAAACAGTCAATTCACCTATCTGGGTGAAAATTGATGATAAAATGGATTGCAGGTCACCTCCTCATTCGGGGAAGAGGTTATGCTTTCATTTCTACAGACGATAACCCTGCCAAGAAACTCTGGGTTCCTCTGCGACTTGTTAAGACTAGAATTCTCCAAGAATCAGAAAACAACTAATTCTTTCAATATAAAGTCTTAAATTTTAAATTGCAAGTTGCTGTTTAAACTTCCTGGATTGGTTCCTTTTAATAATGATCTTGTTTTGCAGTCTGTGATCATGGTTCATGTCTAATATCTTGCCTTACAGCCTAAATATTTTCTTTCTTACAAAAAAAAAGGTGGAAAAATGGGTGGACTCTGATCACAGTGCTCATTACAAAAATGTTTGCTAAATCAATGAAAAATTGTTTTTCTAATGATTCTGTTCACAGGATGAGATATTCGAATCCAGTAAACCTGCGCTACAGTGCTCAATACTCCAAGACTCCTAAAACAGTGCTCGCTAAAAATTTAATAATTTGCAAAACTAATTTTTCCCAATGCTCTATTCACAGGAAAAGACACTTTCTCACCATCATTTGCCGGCTTTATATTCATGAAGCGCTTGACTCGTTACCATTTATCACCCTAAATGGGTCACATATACAGCTGTAAGATATTGATCGATCAAATGTATGTGTGCGTGTGTGCATGTGGTGGCCACCATTATGTTTGTGATTAATGTTGTGTCTATGTTATGTCTCAACTACTACCTTCTCAATTTCTGACCACTACAAACCTCTATTACATTCATCAGCTCCACTGCTGATCCACTAGATTTATCAATTTTAAAATCATCAATTCTCATACTTATTTCCCTGCTCCACCCATGTTGGAGCTTCTTTATGTTCTTCTCTCCATCCCAGACTTGGATCCCTACAAAGCCTTAAAATCTCTACTTGTGATTAACCTCGAAAAGTGTTTTTGTCTCGCCTAAGCTATAGGTACAGTTACCGGTGCCAATGTTCCCTTGCTGAAGAAGCCCTGCAAGACACCCACACCGATGTTCCAGACACCTGCTCCAGCGGTCAAGACTCCTGTTCCAGAGTTCAAGATATCACACCGATGTTCCAGACACCTGTTCCAGCACTCAAGACTCCTGTTCCAGAATTCGAGATACTTGTTCCAGTGTTCCTGAGACCCGATCCAGTGTTCCTGACAATTCAACGAGTTCCTGATCGCTGCTCTCCAGAGACTCATACTCATATGATCACCGCTATTGCTGTTCCAGAAGTAGCCCCACAGACTTTGTTCCAGACACCCGACTTTACATAAAATATAGCAAATTGACTCTCACAAATTATGGACAGTGCAAACTATAGTCCGTTATAATCAGACAGCTAGAAACACTTTGTCTTGAACTTTGCTTTGGGTCCAAAAACAAGTTAGGATCCTAAAGTAACATGTATTATCATTTTGTAATTGAATTGTTTTTTCTTATCTTAATTTTCTGTACATTACTAAATATTTCTTACCTTTTCAATTTTTATTAATAAACTAATCAGGGGGAGTTGTTGCAGGACTCCTTTAAGGGCCGCTGCATTTGGCTCAAAACATTAGCACACTAAAGGGCCTAGGTGAGGTGCAGCGAGGGATTACCTAAGGACATTTAACACTCCCTGCTTTCCATAACAATGGGAGGAAGGTCTGAGTTGCAGGGGTATAAACTAGCTAGTTTTCACTCTCTGGCGCTTCTTTGGGGGCTTGCTCGCTGTGAGCGTTCGCCCTGCTTGGAAGCTTTTACACGTGGTGGTCGCCATCTTGGCCTACACGTGGCTGGGGTTCTAGCCTGGAATCCTAAGCATCAGGTTTTTCCTTTTGCTGATTTGTATGCCTGAACCTGTGATAAGTAAAGCCTTTTAAAACTGCATCGGATTCCTGAGTTTTCATCCGTTCCTCGCCGGCTTCGGAGGTAGAAGGGAACTCGCTTCCCGGCACTGTCGGGGACCCCGGGGAGCGCCCCGACACTATGTGTCCTTGCATAATTTAATTTATTATGCGCTTTTGCATAGTTCAGTTTACTATGTGTTCTTGGATAATTCGGTTTATTATGTGTTCTTGCATAGTTCAGTTTACAATGTGTTCTTGCATGTTGGGTTTGCTATGTGTTTTAATCAGCACCCACCAAGAACCAGAACTGACATGACTTACCCTGGGAGGCACATGAGGTCTTTCAGTGCCGGGCAGGTGATGCATCTGCAGCTTTCTGTCCTTACTGTCACATGGTCACATGATGGTTCTGTTCTTACCACCACGTGGCTGCACAATGGTTCTGTCCTTACTGCCACGTGGCCACACGACGGTTCTGTCCTTACTGCCCCATGGCCGCATGATGGTTCTCTCCTTACTGCCACGTGGCCACACGACGGTTCTGCTGAAGCTCCCAAGTCTCTTCTCCAGCTTTGCCGCCCATTACTGGTTCCATGTAACCAGTGTCCTTTAAGTCTGTGTTAAGGAAAAACACATGGAACCAAAGCTGTTTGAGAACTCTTCTTTTGCCAGTAAGCAAAAGGAAATTCAAGTAGAAGCATTGAATTCATTTACCAATAAATCACCTAAGAGACATTTCAAAAGGGGACTACTTTTTAAATTGAATCACCTTTCGATAGACCATTACAAAGCCATTCATTATTTGGCTTCAGTCATAGAGTGTCTAACACCCATCTTTCCACCAGCGCACATTTCCCAGCACCAGTGTGCCCCATTTCCCTCCCACCCACACACCCACACAATCTGCCTCTATGGCAGTCTCTCTCTCTCTCTCTCTCTCTCTCTCTCTCTCTCTCTGTGTTTCTCTTTGGGTCTCTCACTATGTCTCTGTCTTTGGGTCTCTGTGTCTCTGTCTCTGTCTCTGTCTCTCTCTCTCCAATCTGGTTTGCAATACAGACACTGAAGGGTTATCACGTATAGCCCTTGATCTACTTTCAATACTCAGTTCTAGTCTAGAATTACTATTTCCAACTATTATTGTCAAACTGGTCCCTTCTCTACCTTACCCACCCTTTGCCCCCACAAACATGTGGTAGAATGCAACCATTGACATGTCCTCCTATCACTGTATCACTGTCTTCCCATTGTTCATCGATTTGCTGGAGTGGGCACCAATAACATCCCCAAACATCTTGTCACAAGCAAGTGTAACCCTAGGGCATTTGCTTTCTCCAGGGACAGGGAGAGCCACAAACCATTCTTCAGGTCATGGAATTGAGGTCCATAATTGTTACTAGTTTTTGGCAATGTCCTCCTAGAAACCCACAAATGAATGCAGTCGTTCTGTAGTTGTCTTTAAGAAGAGTAATTTTAACTTTTTAAAAAAAAACCTTATTTAAACGTCATGATTTACAACATTATTCATAGTACAAATGTTTCAAGTATTCAATATTCCAACACCATCCCACCACCAATGTATCCTTACAGCCAACAAAGACCCTTGTTTCCCACCTCGCCCAGGGCTGCTCCCTTAGCAAGCACTAATTATACTGTATATTACAACATATATCTTGGAATGGTGTAGTTAAATACAGTTTTACTGAGGTTTTAAAAAATATTTTATTATACCACCGTGGGACATACAATTACAAAGATAACCATGTATGGTTTTCAGTCATACAGTGTCCCAGCATCCATCCCTCCACCAGTGCCCATTTCCCACCACCAATGTCCCCAACTCAAAACCAATTCCTCTTTACTGAAACCCGAGTGTTTGAAGAGAATAATTCCTTCCAAAGAAAATAATTACTGTGTGATCACAAGAGCAATGTATTGCAAAGGTTATGGAGATCCAAATTCAGGACCCTGACCCGGAGAACACAGTGGATTCCTCAGTGACTGGCCACCTTCACGACTTGGTCTCAGTTACAAAGGTAAGTTGCCTGTGCCAAAGGAATGCATGGTTGTGCTTCATAAAAGATAACATCAAGTTAATTTCCATATCATCAGTTTGTAAAAGAGGTTTCTTTCTAATATTCTGAGTTGATTGGTAAAGGAAAAGTGTACTTCCTAACTTCAAATCAATTCTTTGATCCTAGAGGGTTGATTTAGTCAAAATCATCTGGATTTGGGAAGCTGTAAGGGACAGTAGTTATTTGGAGATTAAACTATATTATCCCTGTAGACATGATGTAATACGATGCCACTTCAAAGAAGGTTGCATTGCAATCATGCAATTTTCAGCTTGGTTGGAGCAGGAGGGTACCATATTAAGTTGAATAAAGGCAAATACTGAATGGTCTCATTTATCTGTGCTAGACAGAACAGCACAGGAAAATGCAAGAGATCAAAGAAGGCAGGATAGAAAGATCAGCCTATTGCCTAGATCATAGAACTGAGAGGGACCAGGAAGGGAAGAAACCAAGGGAAGGGTGGAGAAAAAGAGAAGAGGCTGCCGGGAACAAGCGAGGCAGGGCGCAGCAGCCTGAGACACATTGGTAGGGTAGAGCTCTCATGTATTGTACATCTGAACCACAGAACAACCACGCTGAAAGCAGGAGATCCAAACCACAACTACCAAACTAACAATATGTCTGTCAAGGAGAGAGGCAGGGCTGGAGGAACGGGACCTGAGGAAGGGAAGTTGGCACTGGTGATGGGATGGTGTTGGAAAACTGTGTGCCTGAAGCTCAATTAACTGTGTAGATCACATTCTCTCTCTCTCTCTCTCTCTATATATATATATATATATATATGTATGTACACATATCAATTAAAAATTTAGAAAAATTCAGTTCTCTCAAAACACTCCCTAAGCTTCTCCTCAAGGAAAAGGCTGGACTTGTTAACCTGAATAATGTATTGTTATAAAAATTGCTTTATTGAAATAAAGAACCTGCCATGGAGGCGGGCTGGGGAGGGGGAGGGAACCACATTGGTGGTGGGAAATGAGCACTGGTGGAGGGATGGGTGCTGGAACACTGTATGACCAAGACCCAAATATGAACATCTTTGTAATTGTATATCTCACGGTGGTATAATAAAATACTTATAAAAATAAAATTTGCTTTATTAGTGGTTTTGTCTCTTTGGAAACAATTCTCAGAAGTTCCTGATTAAATTGAACTCCAAATGGAAGTAGGGACTTTAAATTTCCAGGATCCTAAAGAATGTGAGTAGGGATACAGATGAGATCGTTTAGTTTCTGGGATGTGCCTTCTTTGTTTTGTTTTGTTCATTTTTGCACACCAGGCAATGTTCAGGGGTCACTCCTGGCTAGGCTGGGGATACAGGAGATCCAACCCGGGTTGGCTGCATGCAAGGCAGGTCCCCATCTGCTGTATTGTCTTTCAGGCTGTGGGATGTCCAACCCCCTTTTTCTTGACTCCCGAATCTGCCATTTATTGTCAATTTAAGAAATAGATCATGGAATAATTGGCAGTTATGTTCCATTTTAACAGCTTGTAGCTAGATTAAAACCACTGGTATTCTTTCATATTAGAAGCTCCCCTTAATTCCAAGTGAAATAAAGTCTTGTGAAATCACCAGTTATATTAGTACAATGATATATTTTAAAAAATTGTTTGCTAACAACAGAAACAAAAAAAAAATCTTTGATGCTCTGCAGTAGATTGGTTCATTCCATGAATAAACCTCTGGTTATGTTAAGTAGATGAACAGGACGAAATGCTAAATCTCGAGTAAGTGGCTTTTTAAGAGCGAAGGTTTCCTCTGGACCATAGTCAGGAGAAACTAAGACGCGAGCGTTCCTGAACAGGAGAGGGAGCTGTTCTTCCGTGAGCACTGGCGCCTTCAGACGCAATTCAGATCCGCTAATTGTCAAGGGGGTGTGTGGGATGGCGGGGCGGATGCCCTTGTTGGTGCTGAGCCTGGGGCCAATCGCGTCAGTCCTCCCAACACTACAGATGGGAAGAATCAAACCACTAACAAGGCAAAAAAATTCACAAAATATTCGGACTCATGTCTTCGAAGTGTACACAATATTGAATTGAGTTCAATTTAATCAGGAACAGCAGACTCGTTAGACCGAATTAATAAACTTGCTGTCTTTCAGAAGAGAAACTTGAGTTTGCGTTTCCGACTTTTTATCCATCAGGGGGCAGCAGACTTCCAAGGAACAGGCACGCAGAACCTTAGCATGAAAGAATGAATTTAGCAGGAGGCGGATGAGCTTACGGTGGCGCTCTTCTCTCTCTCTCTCTCTCTCTCTCTCTCTCTCTCTCTCTCTCTCTCTCTCTCTCTCTCTCTCTCTCTCTCTCTCTCTCTCTCTCTCTCTCTCTCTCTCTCTCTCTCTCTCTCTCTCTCTCTCTCTCTCTCTCTCTCTCTCTCTCTCTCTCTCTCTCTCTCTCTCTCTCTTGTCTCTGTCTCTCTTTGGCTCTGTCTCAGTCTCTCTCTGTCTCAGTCTGTCTCTCTCTCTCTCTCTCACTCACACACACACACACACACACACACACTTGCACCATATACTCATTCTTTTGGGGTCTCATGGAGCAATCAGCTCTGCTTCTCCCTGGCCAGACAGACCTTCAAGTATTTGCCTACAGCTCTCCTGTGCTCTCACCCGTGGATAAACACTCTGAGATACGTTACAGAATCCAGAACGAATGCAACTCAGGCAGCTCCCAAAAAGCAGTTGCTGGGAAGTGAGGTCAGGAGTGCCTAAGTTTCCTGCCTGAGTCCTCAAAACTCTCATCGGCGTCTCGCCATTGCAAGTGCCATCTGATTGGAGAGACTGAGGCACACCCAGGTGCAGAGGCTCAGCCCCGGGAGTCCTGGCCATGAGCAGGGGTGTCATGTAATCTAGGTGTGACCACCGGCTCTGTGTGCTGCTGGTCCGTCTCTCCTCTGAACGTGGACCTTGGGTGTGGGCAGAGCGGAATTGGCACCCTTGTCTCGAAACTCTCTTGCAAACACCCGGAGGTGTTGGGCTTTGAGTCCTGGTACTGGCCCTGAGCTAGTGTGGTTGTGTGGCCTCTGTCAGGACGTCGGCCCTTCAGTCTGGTGACTTAGACGCCAGATCACTGTTCTGAGAATTTTCATTCCCAACAGCTGAGTGTTCCAGCCGGCCAGTATCTTGGGCCTTCTGATCCTATCAGCCTCTCCAGAGAGTGTGTGCCAGTACTATTTTTGGCTATTAATTTATCAATGGTTTCTTTTGTTTTGTTTAAGAAAATGAGTTTAGCAGAGGGTGAAATACTAAAATCACAGATATATTGTAGGAAGTGTGTAAGAAACCTAGTAGTGTCATTTTTAGGAGTTATACACAAATGATCAGTTATAAACAGAGTTGGATGCTTTGGGATCATTTTTCCCCTTATTTATGATGATAAGAAAAATTAGAAACCCACTTACTGCCCAATAGTGATGAAAACTTAAATTTTATATTCTCTCACAAAATATTTTTACCACTTTTAAACTCTTACAAACACTTCTTTGAGATACAAAAATGTGTATAATACAGCATGTCTGAAATTTTTAAAAGTTTAGCAGAAACTTCAGTGAACTCAATCAGGTTGTGATTTTCTTTCTTTTTGATAGAGGATAAACATAAAGATATCCCTCCAGATAGTGTTGGCTTATCTCTGGATGATATTGTTTTCTTCTTTATACTTTTCTTGTTAATGTTTTCACTTTTATAGTGAATATGCATTTCCTTTTTTTTAATCTTTTTTTTTCTTTTTGGATCACACCCAGCAATGCTCAGGGGTTACTCCTGGCTCTACATTCAGGAATTACTCCTGGCAGTGCTCAGGGACCATATGGGATGCTGGGGATCAAACCCGGTTTGGCTGCATGCAAGGCAAATGCTCTACCCACTGGATTATCTCTCGGCCCCTACATTTCTTTTCGAATAAAATTCATTTTAAAACAAAGTTTATTTGAGGAGCAGACAGATAATATAGTGAGTAGGGACTTGCCTTGTCCACAGCTAACCTGGATTTCATGTCCGGCAGCCCAAATACTGGGTCGCTTGAGCACCACCAGACCTGAGTCTGGAGTTCTTTTGTTTCTCAGGCACACACAACAGGGTGAGTTGATAGGGAGAAGGCACATGTTTGCCACGGACTTGGTAGCACTTTGATAGGACATTAAGGAAAGAAAAATTCCAACCAGGGGGTGAGTGAACCATTGTTTGAGGATCTGGCTTTGTTCTATGCAGTTCTGCTGCAATTCCCAGTTTACAAGAATGGACAGAATTTGCTGTAGGTGAGAGGATTCAAAGCACCTTTGAATGGTCTTATTCCTCAGCTGCCTTCCTCCTCCTTTCTCCCATGGTGTCAGGGCACCCCTAAGTCCTCCTGTACCCTCTACGTTGTTCAGAATCTGGACAAATAACGAAAACAGCATAAACCAGCTTGCTAAAGAGTGAGAATAAGAAGTTTGTTTCAACTCGAGAGAATCTCTCAACCACGTGTTTTTTTCACACAGCGCTTACAACCCAACATTCGGGTCTTACTTACTTTATCTAACTAAAGCAAAGTTGGGGAGAGAGGAAGATCAGTTAGGGTGGTCTGGGAAGAAAGGCAAGGAGGACCAAAGGTCTGCAGAGCCTCACTCCACTGAAAAGAGAGAAGAGCACTAGGTCTTCCCAGTGGAAGTGGGGAAGACGCCCATAAGGCAAGAGTTTCCCTGGAAACATCCCTTCAGAGCTGGTCTCCAGCCTGACCTTCAGGACTGGATTTCCATTAAAAAGATTGATTTTCATTAAACAACCAAAAAACTCTGGAGAAAAGATTGGGGACTGGAGTGATAGTCCAACTGGTAGGGAGTTTACCGTGCATGCAGCTGATGCCGCTTGGTTCCCCGGCATCCCATATGGTCTCCTGAGCACTGCCAGGAGTAATTCCTGAGTGCAGAGCCAAGAATAACCCCTGAGCATCTCCGGTGTGACCCCCCCCCAAAACACACTCATCTTGGGGTGGCAGAATTTTACTTTCCCACCCTGGTACTTAAGCCCGGTGCAGATTAGCACTCTTCCTTCCTTCCTCCCTCCTCTCTGTGTTGATTAATTTAGGCCACAGCCTCCTGGCAAGGTGGGAGGCCAGAGCTAGCAATTGTCACCTTTTGTTGATGGGAAAACTTACTATTCAAAGAGCTTTGGTGGCTCATCCATCATTACACAGCAGGCAAGAGGCAGGGCCAGAATAAAAGCCCACTTCTTGTCCCTGTTGTAAGCAGTTCATGGGATTTGACAACAATCTCCGTGGGGTTTGATTTCAAATGGAGGCAAAGGAGTGAAAAGAGTCAGAAACAAAAGGCAGCGGAGAGAGCCGGCAGCTGGGCTGGGCCGCTCCCTCCCTAGGGCCTCGCTGGGCTTTTGAGAGACCCACTGAGCCTGGTGGTTCCCTCCAGAGAGGTCACTTGCTGTTTGCTCTTAGATGCCAACTTTGTTTTTGATCCATTTGTGCCTTCCCAGTGGGCCTTTGACCTGGGTCAGGGTCTCTGCCGTGCTCCTGATTCTGTGCCTGTGTGGGAGGTGGGATGGGCCACCCAGGGGCCGGCTCAGGGCGTCTTCAGACATCACCAGCCCATCTCCTGTCACTCAGCCTCTCCCTGGCTCCTCCTTTAGGTTTCCGAGGGCGTCTTCATTTTTCTACCTGGAAAGAAACAGAAAAGGATGCTAATAGCACCCATATCAGTGTCTGCCCCAGGAGCTGTGTTCTGTCCTCATGGCTGCCCTTACAGCTTCAGTCAGACCAAAGGTGGGCTACCGGAGGAGCTCTGCACCCCCTCAGAAACCCCAATCTCAGGAGATGCTGATGGACCCCCAACGAGAGTCTCTTTACTGATTCCACTGGCGTTTGCTTCAGCATTACTACGTGTCTTGACCAATCCCAACAGCTTCTGGTTCCCTGATCCAGAGGTAGAACTTTGAGACTCTGGACCTAAAAAGGGTCCCAGGGACCATGACAGCCTGGGGCAGGGGTTTGGCAGTAAGGGAGAAGGAGGAAGCCGTGGCCAGGGATGCTGGTGGTCTTTATTCTTCAGCAAAATTCCTTCCCCACCTTCGGCAGGAGCCCAGGGGGCCGAAGGCGATAGACCAACCCTCATGGCAAGCATCCAATCCACATTGGATCCCCAGTGTCCCCATAGGGTGCCGTGAGCTTTGTATTCCTGAACACAGAACCAGGAATAAGCCCTGAGCACTGCTGGGTTGGGCCTCCCCATCCACCCCACCCCTGGAAACCCTGAAAGAGGAACCCAACTCACACCTGAGGGATGGCTCAGTGGCAGAAGGGCCTCCCTTGCAAGCATAGCACCTAGAGTTTGATCCCCAAGATACCCACATGCTGTGAGCACCCACTCTGTGCTCTCTGGAGCTCCTGGGGCTATAAAGAATTTTGTTATAACACATCTGCCACAAAGAGTGTGTGAGCCCCACGGCTGAAGACATGAAAGCAGTGTGGCACCAGCAAGCGAGTGTGGAAACATCACAGTGACCCCTGGCCAGCACCACTGACCCCAGCAAGCACCGCAGACCAGTGCCAGTCCCAGGCCGGGAAATAAAAGAAAGGGACAAAGAAAGAGGAACTTAGACAACTTAATATGGTTGACTTGATATTAAGAGATGACCCTAGCGCTGCCAGAGGCCCCACACAATGCCACAATGGAGCTTATCTGAGGGACGAGCAAAGCCAAAAGACAGAAGCCACTGAGTCAGAGGCGAGTCAGCTCACAGACTTGTACACGAAAATCATAAATGTCAGGGGCCGGAGAGACAGCAGAGTGGGAGGGGCCTGCCTGGCATCTTATGGTCGCCATCCAGGACTGATTCCCAAGCACAGAGACAGGAGTAACTGCCCACTACTGCTGGGTGCAGCCCCCTAAAAATTTAAAAACAATCATTAATGTATTCTAATTATGTTACCTAGTCGAAATAAAAAAGTAAAACTAAGTAGATTAGAACAGGAAAAGTAATTACTTTGTGAAGGAAGGTAGAGGAATGAGCTTTGTTCTCAACATAGATTCCTGCTTCTGGGTGGTGAGTAGCTCAGAGGTGAGCTGCTCTCAACATCCCAATGAGCTGGTTTTAATTCCTGGCACTATGGGGAGCGACCCCGAGCCCTGAGCTGGGAATGTCTCCTGAGCACCACCCAGTATGCCCCCCAAATCAAATAAAAATAACTATTCTTGGGGGCAGAGAGCTGCTACAGTGAGGAAGCTACTTACTAGAATGCTGCTTCTCCAGCTTGATTAAGTTAAAAAAAAAATAAAAAAATACGGGCCGGAGCGATGGCCCAGCAGGTAGGGCGTTTGCCTTGCACATGCCGGCCCATGCTGGCCGGGTTCGATCCCCAGCATCCCATATGGTCCCCGAGCACCGCCAGGAGTAATTCCTGAGTGCAGAGCCAGGAGTAACCCCTGAGCATCGCCAGGTGTGACCCAAAAAAGCAATATAAATAAATAAATAAAATAAAAATAAAAAATAAAACAGATACAAAAGACTAGCAGGTTGTTAACCTCTTTCGTTCCATGAGTGTGCTTTAAAATAACAGCTATACCTGATCTTTGTTTTCAGAAAAGAGAAGGTCTAGGCTTGGACACACAGAGGCAAGACCAAGTGAAAACAGCAGAGGAAGCAAGCCTGGAGACATACAGAGCTCGGACTTCTGCCTCCAGGCCTGTGAACAAGTGAAAAATCTGCTGCCTGAACACCCACTTTAGGGGACTGGGTACAATCACTCTCAAAACCTACTAAGAACAATTAAACTCACAAAAGCAAGCTGGGAGAAACGGGAATCATTTCATCATAGAGTTGGACCTAAAATGCAGGTTTAAAATGTAGGTTAAACAACATCCGAAAGTGTTTATAAATATATAAAATCTGGCTTTAAGAGACCTGGGGAACACTGGTTCCCAGGATTCCACAGAGCCCCAAGGTTTGGCATGTCGGTTACCCTCCTGGGCCCCAAGGCTGTTTGGCAAAAGTGACTTTAAAAAAAATTTTATTATACCACTGCGAGATATACAATTACGAATATGTTCATATTTGGGTTTCAGTCATACAGTGTTCCAGCACCCATTCCTCCACCAGTGCCCATTTCCCACCATCAATATGCCCAATTCCCTCCTTCCTCCCCTAGCCTGCCTCTATGGCAGGTTCTTTCTCTCTCTCTTTCTCTCTCTCTCCTTTCTCTTACACATTGTGGATTGCAATACATACATTTAGGTTATCATGTGTATCTTTTAGCCTGTATTCAATGCTCAGTTCTAGGCTAGTATTATCACTTTCGACAACTATTAGCACACTGTTCCCTTCTCTGTCTTACCTAAGCTCTAACTCCCACACGTTTGTGGTAGATTCCACCCTTGACAAGACCTCCTGCTCCATGCTTTGAAACATGACTTTTTAGGAATGTGTGGAGACTTAGAAAACAAGCCTGGGGAGTGTGTGGTCTTGAGTTCAAATCCCTGGTGTCCCTCATGCACTGAGCACAATCCTGGCCACACTGCTCTTTGCTGTAGCTGCACCCCTAAGCTTTCACCCGTCACACTGCAGTCTTGTGTGTGTGTGTGGGTGTGTGTGGGTGTGTACATGTGCACAAGGACCACAAAAATGGGGCACAGCCGGGCAAGCACCTCAACCAGAGCCATGTCCCACTCCAGGGAGTATGATGTCCTCTGTGTGCAGCACAGCCATACTGGTGCATCTCAGTGAAGATTGTGACTTCGGCCAGCAACTGCATCACAAGTGATGGAGAGCAAAGCTCAGAGAGCACAAAAGCCCTCTGAGGTGTGAGCACCTCCATCTGACAAGTGACCTCCCAGGGAGCACCACAGTGATAACTTGTGAGACCCGCAGCCAGGAGCATGCGCAACTTCGAAACTCAGGACTTCTCAACAACATCCATAACAATGGAGGGGATATAAACATTTAACGATTTTTATGAAGAATGACTTTCTTTGTGGGCTCCCGAAGATCAGTCAGGTCTTCCCTCCCCAGAGGCTGAGGGATGATGCTCAGAGTCAGCGTCTTACCTCCCCAGAGGCTGAGGAGGTGATCCTGCGGGGTCTGGAAACTTCTCCCCTTCGAGGGGCAGCCCTCTAGGCTCCAGGGTGGTTTCCCCAGTGGGGAGTGGATGGTGGCTGAGAATATGGACTCCAGTGTCCTGGTTCATGTCTAAGTTCCTTTCTAACTGCAAAAGCGTTGAGTTGAGAGATGGGATGCTCCCTGCCAGGCCTCTAGCCAAGACCCCCTCAGGACCTGTTCCTTCTCTTGTGGGGGGGCTCCCCCGGGCACTGGACACTCCTCCTGGTGGCCAGTGAAGCTGAGTGGGGAGAGGCGTCCATGGTGCCCACAGAAGAGCTCAAGGAGCCTTGAGTGACACCTGTACTTGAGTCACGGGGGGGGGGTGGATAAGAGGTTCCTTCTTATCGCCTTTGACCTATTGTCTCTTTGTCTCTGACATTCCTCTGCCTTTCCCTCAGCCAGTGGCTTAGTTCTAACAAGCAGACCTCAGTGAGGACAGGACTTCTCCCTCATTAGCAGACAAGTAGCAAACGCATTTGTGAAGGTGGAGCTAGAATTTTCCTCATAATACTTTTCACCCTCCACGTGGAGTTAGCACTCCCTGGAAGAACCTGGATATGCCCCATGCTTGTAGAGAGAGAAAGGTCCCTTCTCTCACAAGGACCTTGAGAAGATTTTCAGGGTGTGTGTGTGTGTGTGTGTGTGTGTGTGTGTGTGTGTCTGTGTGTCTGTGTGTCTGTGTGTGACACAGAATGTCAGAGAGAAAGGTCCCTTCTTTCACAAGGACCTTGGGAAGATTTTCAGGGTGTGTGTGTGTGTGTGTGTGTGTGTGTGTGTGTGTGTGTGTGTGTGTGTGTGTGTGTGTGTGTGTGACAGACTGTCAGAGAGCTCCATAAGGAGTATCTGAGGGGACACTAACAGATATTAGGTCTGGACACGGTACTTGGTTGCCTTCCATGAAATTTCAGACAAGTTCCTAGACCACCAGGAAGCTTGCAAACAAACAAAATCTAGAGACTTCCAGCTGGGCTGAAACTAGAAAGGGGAAACCCTGAGGCCATTCTCTGAAGAGAATCTGAAAAACAAGGATTCTCAGAAGGCGTGGAGGCAGACAGCCCAGAGGCCACAGGAAAGGGCTAGGGCTGCAGCTCTGGCCGGCAGCCAGGGTGACCCTGTCCATTACACTGAGTCTCTAATAACTCCCCAGGGTCCCAGCTTTGGATGGGGGTTAGTAGCGTAGAGGTTTCCTGTCGGAGACCCACAGCTCCACTTGGATGCGCGTCTCCTGTGATTTAAGAGTCCCATTCAGCTCCGAAAGGGAACGCAGAGCAGCTGGTCCATAAAGCTGCTGTTATTTGGGTTTGGAAAGTCCTTTGCAAAGGACAGCCCTGAGTCACGGTGGAGGTGGGGACTGTGTAATACGAGCTACCAGGGAAGAGGCCAAACACCTAATCAATATTTCAGTCCCCCAAATGGTGAAAGAATACAGTCTCCAAGCTTCTCTCATTTCCTGGGAGGCCTGAGACCCAGCAGGACTTGGAGAGGAGGTGATTGATTAGTCCATAGATCAATCATTGTGTTTGTTAGCTGGGAGGCCAGAGGAGGACCCCGTGGGGTGACCCCTGGAGGTTTCATCCTTTGTCAAAGAGGACAAAGTTCTAACAGACTCCAGAAAAAGGTTCAGAATCCAACTCCCAACTGGATTTGCCCCAAATACGTTTCTGTTTATATACCTGAATCCCAGAAAAAGAACAGGAATCTAAGAGACAACAGGAATTCAAGTAATCCAGAATTAGAATCATTAATCGAGAGACCACGAGGGAAGTTTATAAGGAACACTTGGGCCCCGATTCCATGTCTATGTGCCATAACAAGAAGTGAAGTTATCTATGTGCCGTACAAAGAAGACAGAGACTGCTACTCTCCAGAATAGTAGTTTGTCTCAGACTTCCCCCAACAGAGATCAGTAAGAGCCCCCTCCACCCACCCAGGGTGCTGATGCCCTGAGGTGCTGATGCCTCTCTAACCAGATTAAGGTAAGCTGTGGAATGTGGCCAGGAAGTTGACCTGGTGCGTGTGCAAGATGTGCCAGGCCTGGATGGGCCCATGGAGGGCATGCCCTGCCTGGATGGACAGGTCAAGGGAGATGACCCTGTGTGCGTGCGGGACGTGCCCTGCCTACTTGCTCACGTAACCGCACATCTACAGGCTAAGGAGCAATATACCTTGAGTGGATAGGCTAGAGATAGAATAGTTGGCGATGTACTTCGGGGGCCCTGTTGCGATGGACAGAAGGAGCCCTCATAAGGGGCCTTTTAAGGAGGCTCAAGGTCTCTCCTGCCTGTTTGGACCTGCGAGTCCATGTGGGAGCTGGACTCTGGCTAGCCAGCACAATAAACTCTGGTTTGTTAATTGCATTCCTGTGTGACTCTCTGTCTCTTGAAAGGGGATAAGATTCCTGGACAGTAACAGTAACAACCCTCCGTACAAGAAGACAGAGACTGCTACTCTCCTAGGCTGGTGCTTTTCAAAATGAACATTTTCGCAAAGTCCTTCATTGCCTGTGTTTGGTTTTCTGCATAATAAGTGATAAACCCCATTTTGTCTGCAACAGCAGAAGAGCTGTGAGCACTAGCTTGTCTTCATAGCACACACAGCATGGAGGAAAGAAGCTGCATTGGGCCTTTTCCGACAAGCTATGCTCCTAGCTAAGTGCAGGGCATGATTCCAAACACCTTACATATTTAATCCTTTGTAATGGCAAGTTGGTGGGCAGCAGTGATATCCCCATTCTACAGATGAGGAAAATGAGGACCCAAGAGAGTCAAGTAACAGTTCCAGGTTACACAGCCAGAAGGGCTTAAATTCAGGTCATCTGGCTTTAGCATCCATATTATTAAATGTCAGCCCTCAAGAGACAGAGAGATAATACAGTAGGTAAGGCACTTGCTTTGCACCACCCGAGTATGATGCCTGGCATAACATATAGCTCATGGAGCCCCACCAGGAGTGACCTCTGAGGTCAGAGCCAAGAGTATCACTGTATCACTGTATCATTGTCTTCTTGTTCATCAATTTGCTCAAGTGGGCACCAGTAACATCTCCATACGTCCCGTGGCAAGCAAGTGTAGCCCAAGGGCATCTGCTTGCTCCAGAGACAGGAAGAGCCTCAAACCATTCTTCAGGTCATGGAATTGAGGTCCATATTGTTACTGGTTTTGGGCATATCAAATAAAACACAGATAGCTTGCCAGGCTCTGCCAAGAGCCAAGAGTAAGCCTGAGTATTGCTGAACATGACTCAATGGCCCCGCCTGTCCCAAAGAAAAAAGAAAGGTCACCCCTTGAGCAGATATACACAACTCAATAGAGTATTCTGGACAGATAGTGTGCTCACTGAGCAGAAAGAACAAAGAGGAGATTGTTCAAGGAGGGTCAAGTCAGGGTCATCTCTGAAGTGGGGACGAAAGGAGTTTCCAAGCAGGGAAATTACACAAGCAAAGGCCTTTTGGTGAGTTCTTCAAATTTGGAAGGGGTCAGGGTTGGGGGGCTGCTGAGGGACTAGTGGAGAGGGACCAAAAGGGTTGGGTAGTAGAGGTCAGCCATGCCGGGTTTAAATGGACAACTTCAAGGTCCAGCAGGGGAAATGGGCGGCTGCCTTTTTAGACAACGAGCATACAAGGCATTGAGAGGCGTGCAGGAAGGCCGTATTTCCAGCTCATACATTAAATAGAGGCAAAAAGATACACATGCCAACCCTTTAATGTATGTTCTGTAATCCATAGTCTGGAAGGGAAGGAAAAGAGAAAGAGAGAGAAAGGGAAAGAAATAAAGAACCTGCCATGGAGGCGGGCTGGGGGAGGGGGAGGGAACCGGGGACACTGGTGGTGGGAGATGGGCACTGGTGGAGGGATGGGTGCTGGAACATTGTATGACCAAAACCCAAATATGAACTTTTTAATTGTATATCTTTGTAGTTGTAAAAATAAAAAAAAAAAAAAAGAAAATGTGCACTACCAGTGAAAAGGATGGGGATGGAGCACTGTATGACTGATGAATCAAGAAGAACTTTGCATCTCATGATGCTTCAATAAAAAAATATTAAAGAGGGACTGGGGGAAGAACGTTATTAATAAAAATAATTCGCTGTAAGACCTAATTCTAGCAAGTCAATGGGGCATTCTGGATTGAAATAAGACTTTGTTTAAACAGACCATCTTAAGATCACTGGAGACCAAGCTTAATTATATATGTAAAGATACTGACAAGTAACTAAATCACAATGAGAACCAGAAGGAATAGAATTAGTGAAAGCAAAAGAATAGGAATGAGATAACAGAATAATTTAGTCAGAGCTGATATTGGATACTGGATTTTTCTAGAACTCTGTCTTCCGTGGGGCCAGATCCATATTCTGTCTGAGAGCCCAAGGTCGCCAAATATAAAGAGCTCAATCCATCCAAATGGGTTTAATTTTATGGTATTTGCATATCAAAGGAAGGGTTTATCCTTTTGACTAAGGTTGTCGGTGGGCTGGAAGAGTGTGGGGGCGTCTGGCTTAAGGCTCTCTGGGTGGTGGGCCAGGGCGCGTGGGGGCAGGGTGGATTTTCTAATGGTAGAAAAAATTGAAATGTGTTCTGGAACACTGTATGACTGAAACCCAATCATCCAATCATGACAGCTTTGTAATTGTTTATTTCACAGTGATATAATAAAATTTGTAAAAATTAAAAAAAAAGAAGCCCAGCTCATAGAGGTGTTTGTTTTCCTCCCAGCATCTGGGAAGGAACCAGAAGACAAAGAGCATAAAGCTCTTTGAGCCCCCCCCCCCACCCCCACCCATCCCTTGAGCCTTATAACCCCCTTTCATATTCTGCTAGCAGACCCTCAATTTCTTCTGTTCTGAGAACCCCCAATCACAGCCTGGCCATGGTCAGGCATGGCTGAACACCCTGTTCCAACCAAGAAGCCAGACTCAGGAGAAATGTACTGGGGTCCCCTGGAAGCCTTTAGCTCTTCTTAGTAAGGGCGTATACCTGGGACCGTCACTGCTTTCTTTCCTCCTCATGTAGAAAGAAACAGCGTTGGCAGGTGTTGTGGCAAGAAAGAAACCCTCATTCACTGTTGGTTGAAATGCCGTCTGGTTCCAAGAGATGTCAACCTCCATGACAAACAATATGTAGATTTCTCATAATATTAGTAATGAAAGTCTCATGTGACCCAATGATATCACTTCTAGGCATTTATTCCCAGTTCAGGAGCCAAGATATGAAAATAACCCAATTGTACAACATTTGGATGAATGGATCAAGAAGTCATGGTTCTACATACACAATAGAATGTTGTGCAGTTGTAAGAAATGCCAGTGTCGTGCAACTTGCTGAAACATGAATGGAACTGGAAGGTAACATGCAGACTGAGTCAACCTGAAAGAAAGAAAGAAACCTGAAAGACAAATGATGTCTCCTTTGTGGGATTTAAAGATACACAGTAAAGTGAACACAGACAAAAAGCAACAGGACTGGAAAGCTGGTTCACAGAACTGAGTTTGCAGAGGTCGGGAGAGAGCACTTGAACGGGAGGAACCTTTGGAAACTTGGTGGAGGGGGAGCAAGTGCGCTGGTGACCAGCACGGTATTGGAATACCGTATTCATGCCAATCAAAGTACCTTAAACATATTTAAAAGGGAAGAAAACAGGAACTAGAGAAAATAAAGATCTTATGAGAGCAAAACATAAAAAGAAACAGAAACTCTGAAGAAGTTAGAATGCAGAGAAAACACATAGACAGCTAGAAATTGCTAGCTCAGGTACCAGTCTGACCTAGAGAATTTAAAGCTGTGGTGAAAATCCAGCCGCCCATGACCTTTTATTACTATCAGGCTTGGCAAAGCTAAACACAGTCAGTAGGGAACTATACTTTCTCATACAGGAAGGCAATGGTATGGATGATATGCTCTGCACCTCGGGTGGCTCAGACACCTGGCTAGTTGGATGCAATTCTCAACTTTCACGCTTCCCTAGATATATACAGGAAGTTACTTAACTTCTGTGGATCTTTGCCGGGAGAAGCATTTCTAAGGCATATACCTGGTGACTGGCATCTTTGACGATCTCCCACATGCGCTGGTTCCCTGGTCTTTTGGCAGGATTTTATGAAAATGAAGCACAGCCTGGGAGAAGGAGGGGAGGAAACAGTAGGAGCCGACTGGGAATCTTCATCCCATGCTGGAGGATTATGGTCAAGGGTGCTGCTGGCTGGCCAGGGTCAGGAAATTCCCTGGGCTCTTCAGCTCTGTCCAAATCAGTGTCCCTCCAAATAAGTGATCCTGTCCTCCAGCAGGGCAACAGAGGGATCCAGGGAGGTGGGGAGCAGTCTTGGGTACAATGGGTGGTGTGTTCCGTTTACTGGCGTTAAAGTAAAGAGGGTTAATTTCCAGGTGGAGGAGTCACCTTCAGTAGAGCACATAAATGCAGAGAATTCTGGTCTAAATAATCACTTTGGATCATATGTCTATAGCTAGGGAAGGATACTTGTATCATTTGTCTTCCCATTGTTCATCAATTTGCTCAGCGGGTGCCAGTAACATCTCCATTTGTTGGGAATGAGGTCCAGGTGTTGCACGCCTGTCTGTGGTGTTTGGCTGTGTCGGCAGGTGGCAGACAGGAGACAGATTGGTCTATACCCAGAGCTCTGCCCTGTGGGCTCTGGACAGTTTGTGGTCTAACATAGAAAAAGACTGGGCCCCTAGGATGAACCCAGAACCTCGCAACAAGCCAGGACGAACCCCCACTCCATGAGGGCCTCCATTTTCCACATCTGGACTTCTCTCGCATCAGAACTCCACCCAGCAGACCAGCCTATCACAGCCCGGCTCTTCGAGTTCCAACCTGCAGCAGTCTTTTTTTAAATCTGGCTCAGGTATGCCGGTCCAGAGACTTGCAGGCATGGGGCAGAGCTGCTACTGGCTCTCCCCTGTGACCAGCCGCTCACGAGGCACCCGGGAGGGATGGTGGGTTCTAGCCCTGGCCCCACCACCCCAGCAGAGCCTCGCAACAAGCCAGACCGACCCCCCACTCCATGAGGGCCTCCATTTTCCACATCTGGACTTCTCTCTATTCAGAACTCCACCCAGCAGACCAGCCTATCACAGCCCGGCTCCGCGGCCGCGGTTCAATAAATGCTGGACTTCGAGATGCCTACAAGAGTATGCTACCTGCACGGCAGAGCCTGGCAAGCTACCCGTGTTGTATTTGATATGCCAAATACCAGTAACAATTATTCACCTCATTCGGAATGGATTGAGGCTCTTTATGTTCCTGGAGCAAGCAGATGCCCTTGGGCTTTACTAGCATGAGACAGGACATATGGAGATGCTACTGGGGCCCGCTCGAGCAAATCGATGATGAACGGGAAGACAGTGATACAGTGATACAGTGAGGTCCAGGTGTTGCACGCCTGTCTGTGGTGTTTGGCTGCGTCGGCAGGTGGCAGACAGGAGACAGGTTGGTCTATACCCAGAGCTCTGCCCTGTGGGCTCTGGACAGTTTATGGTCTAATATAGAAAAAGACTGGGCCCCTAGGATGAACCCAGAACCCCTGCAGAGCCTGGCAAGCTACCCGTGGTGTATTCAATATCCCAAACAGTGCAGGACAATCTAACAAAAATCCGGATGCCCACCTGTTGCAGAACACCTAAAAGCCTAGGCCTCTGCATCTGTCCTGGATTGCCTCCTGCAGGTCACTTCATAGATAGGGGGTAGTCTGAATGTAGCAGTCTTATCTGACCATGTATTCTGTACTGGCTGGTATAAATATTCTCTCATGCTACCACAATCATCGTGGGACTAGCTAGATCTTACCAGCATATTTGCCTGGCCACGTTGGATCTCTAAGTAATTAGACCAGAGAGAAATGCTGTTTGCCTCCAAGCAAGCAAGCATGGCTCCCTGATAACTCAAAGGCAACTGAAATACAAAACTACTGTGAAGTAGATGAGAATCTTGTGAAGGCTTGGAGAAATATTTAACTGGCATTAGTAAAGTTTTTGTTACAGAGACATGCCATCTCAGAAACCCCCTTCTCTACCCTATAAAGGCATTTCCAGGCAGATCTTGGCTCAAAACATTAGCATATAATAGGGCCTAGGTGAGATGCTGGGAGAAATTACCTGAGGGCATTTGACCCTTCCTGCTTCCCATAATAGTGGGAGGTCTGAGTTGCAAGGTACAAAACCATCCTGCTTCCTCTCTCTCTCTCTCTCTCTCTCTCTCTCTCTCTCTCTCTCTCTCTCTCTCTCTCTCGGGCTCTCTTTTTTGAGCTCGCACCCTTCTTGGGAGTTTTGTCTTTGTCCCTTCTTTACAGTGCCTTTACACATGGTGGCCACCATCTTGGCCTACACATGGCTGGGGTTCTAGCCGGGAATCCTAAGCACAGGGTTTTTCCTATTGCTGACTTGTATGCCTGAATCTGTGATAAGTAAAGCCTTTTAAAACTGCATCGGATTCCTGAGTCTTCATCTATTCCCCACCGGCTTTGGAGGTAGAAGGGAACTTGCTTCCGTGCACTTTCGGGGACCCGGGAGGTGTTCCCCAATAGATTTTTCTTGGTTGACATTGCAGATTCCTGATAAGGTACAGTGAGTGATTTTAGGTATTGGAACTTTTACAAGGACCCCTAGCCATCTGAATGATGTTGGGTTGAGAATAGTTTCATACATATAATAATCCAATAAGGTTAATATCCAATATATACAAAGAACCAACACAACTCAACAAGAACAAAACAATCAGCTCAAATAAACATGAAAGGACCTGACTGTCCATGTCTCCAAGGAAGTTATGCAACTAGGCCATAGACATATTAAGTATTAGGAAAAAATAAATCAAACCCACAAGGAGCTATCACCCTATCTGACTGGGAATAGCTTATATCAGAAATCACTTGATCACTTGAATCCCGTTATTCATCGATTTGCTCGAGTGGGCGCCAGTAACATTTCCATTGGACCCTATCACGTGCCAATGTAGCCCAATGGCATCTGGTTGATTCAGGAATATGAAGAGCCTCAAACCGTTCCTTCAGGGTCTTAACAAGGAAGTCTGACCATCTTGTAGGTGGGCGGCCACGTGATCTTTTGACATCCCGTGGGATCCAGTCGGTAACGGCTCTAGTCCAGCGGTTGTCTCCAAATCGCATTACATGTCCAGCCCATCTGATTTTCGATGCCTTGGCAAAGGAGACAACGTCCCTGATTCTGGAATAGCGACCGGAGGTCAGAACTCCGGATTCCTTCACTCACTTGAGTGAGGCGTGATATTCCAAGCATAGCTCTTTCGATGCCTCTCTGGGAGACCCGAATAGCATTCTCATCCTGCTTTTCGTAGGTCCCAGGTCTCTGAGGCGTATGTTAATGCAGGGAGAATGGTGGAGTCGAAGAGATGTGCCCGGAGCTGGAGGTTCTTTGTCCTGTTAGCTATTTCTTCGATGCCTTTGAAGGCATTCCATGCTGCTCTCTTCCTCCTGCGCAGCTCAGGTTTTAGGTCGTTCATCATGTTGACTTCTCGACCTAGGTACACATAACTGCTGCATTCAGAGATGTTTGTTCCATTGAGAGTGAATGGGGTCTCTGGAACTAGTTCATTTCTCATGAACATAGTTTTCTTCAGATTCAGCTGTACACCTACCTTTCCACATTCTCGGTCAAAGTCAGCCAGCATTTGTGCCGCTTGGCTAGTGTTTGATGTTATTAGAACGATGTCATCAGCGAAGCGGAGGTGGTGTAGTTGCCGACCATCTATCTTCACTCCCATTCCTTCCCATTCTAATTGTCTCATGTTCTCGAGGGTGGCACTGAAGAGTTTTGGTGAGATGGTATCACCCTGTCGAACCCCTCTTTTGACATCAATGATCACTTCTTTGTAGAATGGTGAGATCCTGGTGGTGAATCCGTAATACAGCTCACGAAGGATCTTGATGTATTGGGTTTGAACACCCTGTTTGACTAGGGCTTCGATGACTGCTTCGGTCTCCACAGAATCAAAGGCTTTCTGTAAATCAATGAACGTGAGACAGAGTGGCATCTTGTACTCCCTACAAACCTCAATGAGCTTGGTTACTGTGTGGATATGGTCGATTGTGCTGAATCCTTTCCGGAAACCTGCTTGCTCGCATGGTTGTCCTTCATCTAGTGTTCTGCTAATCCTGTTCAGGATGACTCGTGTAAACAGCTTGTAGATGACAGACAACAGGCAGATGGGGCGATAGTTGCCCGATGTCGTGAATGTCTCCCTTCTTGAACAGTAGAACTGTCCTGCTGGTTTTCCATTGGGAGGGCACCTTGCATTCAGACAGGTAGCGTGTGAAGAGCCGAGCTAGTGTATTGATGAGTACCAGCGGCAGATTCTTCAGGTGTTCGGGTCTGACTTTGTCTGGGCCTGGTGCTGTTCCCTTCTTTACCGACGAGATGGCATGTCGGATTTCAGAAGGGAGAACGTTGGGAATGACATATCCATCCTGTGGAATTTGGTATGTGGGCAGGTGGATGTGGCTATCAAAGAGATTTGAGTAGAAGTCCTGGATAATCTTCTCCATTGCCTTTCTGGAAGATGTGATAGATCCATCAGGGCGTCGGAGGGCAGTCATCTTGGTCTTATAGTTGGCGAAGGACAGGCGGGCAGTGCGAATACTTTTCCCGGCTTCTGCTGCATCTTCCAGTATTTCTGCTCTTCTGTCTTTGAGGTCTTCTTTTATCGCTTCTCTGCACTATTTAGCAAGCTTGGACGTTAGCATTTGGTCTCCTGAGGCTCGCGCCTTGCCACGTTGGCGAATGAGCTCAAGAGTTTCTGAAGACAAGCGTCCTTTTGTGTCTTTCTCTCTCTCGGCATTCTTCGCACAATCATGGAGGTGCTGAACCAGTCAGTTGTATTCTTCATCGATGTCATCAATGATGGTATCTTCCCATGTTGCCGCAATGGTGCCAAAGAGTTCCCAGTTGGTGGTCGTTCTGGGAGTTCTCTTCTTAAACATTGCAGCTTTTTCTCCCCGTTGCGGGAAGTAGAATTTTGCATGAAGGAGACGGTGGTCCGATCCTGTCTGGAATTTGGGGACGACAGCAACATCGGTCAGACAAAACCGTTGATTGAAGATGATGTGGTCAATTTCATTGTGGAACTGTCGCCAGGAGATTCCCATGTCCAACGTTTTTGCTTCAGCCTTCTGAAACTGTGAGTTCCCATGAATAGTCTTGGTGGACATGATGAACTCAGATAGTCTCTCACCCTGTTCGTTCCATTCTAGGCCATGGGTCCCGATGTGGAGTTCTTCAGCTGATCTTCTCGGTCCTGTCTTGGCATTAAAATCACCGACTATGATCTTGTAGAAGGTGTGATCTTTTTATAGAACTCCTCCAATTCCATGTAGAATTTCTCAATTTCATCTTCTTTTGTATGTGGATGTTGGTGCATAGACAATAAAGATAGAAATTGCTGGCAGTGGGCCACATCTCCTCAAGTGTAATCGTCCTATTCGGTTTGTTAGGCATTCAAATGAATCAATGTTGACAGCCATGTTCGTGTTGACAAGGACACCAATGCCACCGACGCCTCTTTTATCACATGTTCCAAGGAACAATTCTTCTCCGGTGTCAAATACAGCATGATGCAACTGGCGCCTCCTCATCTCAGTCAGACCAATGATGTCGTACTTGATCTTTCTTGCTTGCAGCATCAGATCCTCAATATATGCTTCCAATGCCAGTGTGCGTGCATTGAAAGTACAGACAGTCATTTTAGTCCTTCTTCGTTTTGGCAGCCTAGGACAGCCGTGAAATTTTATCAGGCACTGCTTGTTTGCCTTTCTTACTGCTGCCGTATTAAGGGCTCTTTCGGGTCAGGAAAATAAACATTTTTGTTACTGGATTTGGCATATCGAACACGCATCGGACAGCTTGCCAGGCTCTGCCATGCTGGCATTATATTTTCATTACTTTGTGGGGCTCTCTGAGAGGGTGGGTAGAATATTTGCGGTAATTTGGAGGGTAATTGCGCGGCCGCTGCGCCGCTAAAGAAGCTGGTTTCTGCTCTGCCGGGTGTACCTGTGTCTTAGGCTCAAGCATTCCTGGGCTTGAAATACTCTTCTCTGAAGGGTGGGTCTCTGCAGGGCGGGTCCTTGTAGGCTGTCAGAAATACTGAAAATAATTGTTGGCAAGGATGTTAAAAATAGAAGGAATCCTCATTCACAACTAGTTTGTAATCTACCTTACCCTGATATTAATACTAACTCTAACCCCTAACCCTAATCTTAATCTGCCTAAGCCTAAACCTAAAACTAACCCTTATCTGGAATCTCTGACTCTAACCCAAATACCTCTTTGAAAAATGGTTGGGTGGGGAGATGGCCCCTAAAGCAAGTGTTGGGTGGGGAGATGGCCCCAAGGCAAGTGCGCTTGGCCCCAAAGGCGAGTGTGCATGCTTTACACAGAGGGGCCCAGTTTGATCTCCAGTACTATACATATAGCCTTTTGAACACTGCCAAGACCAACAACATGCAAACATAGAGTTAGGAGTAGCCTTGGGATCATTCCAGGTGTGGGACCAAAACCAAAAAAAGAAAGAAAGAAAGAAAATAGTTTGGAGAGCCCTTAAAATATAAAAATGAAAATTCCATATGACCCAGAAATATCAGTCCCGGCATTTATCCAAAGGACATGGAAACACTAATTTGAAAGGATGTTTATACCCACTGTGTTCATGGCACCATTATTCACAACAACCAAAACATGGAATCAACTTAATGCTCCTCACCAGATGGTATTTTTATTTGGCTTTGGGGGGTCTTTTGGTCACACCTGGAAGTGTTTAGGGTTTCTTCCTAGCTCTGTGCTGAGGAATCATTCCTGGCAGTGCTTTGGACCATACATGGAGCTGAGGATTAAACCCAGGCTGACGGCACGGAAGGCAAATAACCTTAACTCCAGCATTTTCTCTCCTGCTCCACCAAATGGGCTTTTTATTAAGATATGAACAAAAATGTTGAGATACATATCCAGAGGTATACTACTCAATCGTGAGAAGGATGAAACCATGCCTTCTCGTGGGGGGGGGCTGGAGTGAGGAATGACGCCCCCTCTCATTCCCCACCGCCAGTGTGTGCCTACGAGCTATGCAGACTCCATTCACCGCAGAGCATGAACCAGGACTTATGGTAAATCTCCGGGAGACTACTAGAGGCACAAATGCTACAGCTCCTTGGACCACGTGCGCTATTTTAACATAAAAACCCAGGTTAAGGTCAGGTCTTTACCAAAACCTTTCCCATATATATGTTACAAAGATCAATGTGATTGCAGCCAGCTAGAGGAACTGACATGGGGATGGGGAGTGGGTGGCAGTAGGGACCCACTGGTGATGGGACTGGTGTTGAACAATGAATGCTTGCAACAACTGTATGAGAAAAAACATTGTAAATCACGGTGTTTTAATAAAGTTTTGAAAAAAAAAAAAAGAAACCATGCCTTGTGATAATTATGTTACATGAAATAAGTCAGGAAGTAAAAGACAATTGCCAGATGCTTTTACTCAAATGTGGAATATAAATAACAGCAGAAGGGCAAGAAACAAACTGCAAGATAAGAACTTAACGTAGAGTGTGGTGGGCTGGGAGGGATGAGCAGAGGAGTCTTCTTGGTGGTGACTGTGTGCTTGGTAGTGGGAGTGGGGAGAAGCGAACACATACAGATGTATGAGCAAAAATCTCTGAAATTTCACAATGTTGTAATTGATGATAAACCAAAGATACTTTTAAAAAATATCAGGATGAAGTTGTCTTTCCATATAAAATAAGCACCCACTAAAATTTGTGAAAGAATAGGCTCAGAGTTAGCTTGGGTCACACACACGGATGATAAATTATTTAAGTGAAAAGTGTTCTTTATGTTTTCCAAAAGTTCCTGGGTTATCATGAAACCGTCTCCGGGACAGGAAACGGCCTGGATGGAGCCACCCACCCACTGTCTGACAGCCTGTTTCCTGAGCGTGACTGCACTCATGCGATGCGCTAGTCGGGGGCCTCACCCTACCAGCTGTACGTGGGTGGTGCATGTGTCTGTGTGCGCAGGCAGAAAAATGTAGAAATAATAGGCCAGTTTACAGTTTTCACTCTAATCTCCACATTTCAAGACTCTTTCCCCAATTCCATGTTTGGAAGTCATGTTTTAGGACTAATTACTTCCCAGAAGACAGAGCTCATGTGATTGCTCTTTGTTTCTGAAAAGAGTTAAACTTGCTTATTTTTCCACTTGATCCCTTTTGTTCTTTCCCTGTGCCGCCAAATATACTCCCTGGATCTCTGAGCTGGAATCTGACGTTGTGAATAGTGCTAAATCAGAGAGAAAGACACACTCCCCAGTCGCTCCCTTCCGGGCTCGGTTCATTGGGCCCCATCATCCAAAGCTCTGTTTCTCGTCAGAATAACCTTTTAGTTTGACTCTTTTCCCTGTTCCTGCCCTGCCCTTCCTTCTCCTCTTCCACAACCACCACCGCCTCCTCCTTCCTTTTCTTCTCTCTCTCTCTCTCTCTCTCTCTCTCTCTCTCTCTCTCTCTCTCTCTCTCTCTCTCTCTCTCTCTCTGTTCCTCTTTTTCTTCTCTCCCCCTCCCTGCTCCTTTGCCTCTCCTCAAGATTAGAGGGTGGCTAGTATTGGTATAATGGCGATCTCTCCGCTCTTCTTCAGTAAAACAGAACTGAAACCACCTGGCTGAACACCCTCGCTGTTTCCCCGCAATGGCTTAAGCATAGCAGCCAAATCCAGCACTGAAGCCTGTGTGGTGACAGTCAAGGCATGGTCCTCGACGTCACCTTCAGCACTTAGAGTGGATCCATTTCTCTCATTTAAAAGACAGTATCGAGGGTAGGAGAGAGAGTTCAAAGAGAGTTCTGTGAGGGAGGACTGGCTTCAGCAACCAGAGCTATATTGCCCTGTGAGCCAGGTCCAGCACGGTCCAGACACAAAACAAAATAACAACAAAAGAGAAAATTTTAAAATACGGAATCAAGTTGATTTAACTAGGAATTATTTAGGTTGATGCAGGACACAAGAGGTGGGTCTCCAAGTATTCCAAACTAACTGCCATATTTTTTCTCTTTTTTTTTTTCATAAAAATAATTTTTTTTTAAGGAGGGCTGGTCACACCGGTGATGTTCAAGGGTTGTTTCTGGCTCTGCACTCAGGAATTACTCCTGGTGGTGCTCTGGGGATGCATATGGGATGCTGGGGATCGAACCCAGGTAGCTTGCATGCAGGGCAAATGCCCTCCCCTCTGTGCCATCACTCCAGCCCTTATAAGAAAATTTTTTGAGGCTCACTCTTCAAGTGCATGTTCCCCCTTGAACACACATCTCACTTGCTGTCTCTATCTGGCTGTTTCCACTCTGGAGAAGTCTGTGTTCTTTTCCTCCATTCATATCTTTCTAAGTAAATTTCAATAAAACCTATCTTGCTTCCTTAAAGACAATTTTTTATGGGTGGAAAAAGTGATGTTTTTTTCCTTTAGAAAGGATTTCAAGGGGTCAGAGCAATGGGCATTTACCTTGCAAGTGGCTGGCCTGGGTTAGATTCCCAGGATCCTATATGGTCCCTTGAACACCACCTGAATTGTACAGCCAAGAGTAACCTCTGAGCAGTGTCAGTGTGGCCAAAACAAACAAATAAAAAAACTAAAAAGAGAGAAGGGATTGCAGGGGCTGGAGAGATAGCACAGAGGTCAAGGCACCTGTTTTCATGCAGTCAACTCCGGTTCAATCCTGGTACCATAATTCCCTGAGCCCCGCCAGGAGTGATCCCTGAGTTCAAAGCCAGGAGTAAGCCCTGAGCACCAGGAGGTATGGCCCAAACACTGCTGCCACCCTTCCCCACAAAATAGAAGAAAAGCAAGGACTTGCAGACCCAAACTAACTTTAATGAATTTATTTTTCTTTTTTGGGGTCACACCCAGCAATGCTCAGGGTTACTCCTGGCTCTGCACTCAGGAATTACTCCTGGCAGTGCTTGGGGGACCATATGGGATGCCGGAGATTGAACCTGGGTTTGCTGCATGCTAGGCAAATGCCCTAACCGCTGTGCTATCGCTCCTGCCCCTGTTTGTTTGCTTTTTAAGCTTAGAACTTTAAGAAGAAACAAACAGAGGGTCGGCAGGAACCCGGCAGTCATTTAAATTGTTGAAACACATTTAACATTTTAGAGGTTGAATTTTGGCCTGTCTTCCAATCTCTGTAACACAGTTGTCCTTGTGGATGCCTACACTCCTTTGAGGTCGCACACAGGACACCACCATGTGGAGAACTCAGCAGTAGAGCCATCAGGCCCGAATGCAGCAGGATTTCAGGCGACAGAACTGTTCCGAGGGTGTATATCCTGTACCTAGAGAATCCCTAGTCAATAATGAAACCTCAGACAACGATATAAAGGCGTGGATCTGCTGGGATGGCTAGATATCTAGAAAGTCCTTTTCCATCTCTAATCTTTCTAGAGATTATTCTAGAGCATCTCTGACTACCTTGACACTGTATCGAATTTGAAATAAAATTTTATATATCCATTCGGTGATTATTTGTGATGTGTAACATTTAGTCTCCATTTATGTCTATACACATGAATATTTAGATATGAGAGACTTAAACTTTTCTTACTTGCCCGTCGCCTTTAGTTCAGGACCTAGTCTAGGATATTGGTATCACTTCACTTGTATCACTGTCTTCCCGTTGTTCATCGATTTGCTTGAGCGGGCACCAGTAACATCTCCATACGTCCTGTCCTGTCACATGCTAGTGTAGCCAGAGGGCATCTGCTCGCTCCAGGAACACAAAGAGCCTCAGACCATTCCTTCAGGTCATGGGAATGAGGTCTATAATATACCTCGTATGTGTTGTTTAAATTTCATGATCTAATCTAAACATGGAAAATACATTCATCTACCAGTAAAAAAAAACCCTTCAGCAATAAAAGCAATGAGAAATGTCAGCTCGAATATCCCCACTCCAACAAAAATGCTCTAATCTTTTAATAGGATATACTGAGCCATTTTGTAAATATAGGTATGTTGATTTCAAATGAGTACTATAGGCTATATCTATCTTATTTCTAGCCTTTCCAATTTATCAAACATTTGAAAGATATAATTTAAGTTTTCAAGTGTTCTTTCAATGTTCTGGTTGGGAGTCCTAATTCTATTCCTAACGTTTTTCTATTATGAATGCCTGATAGGCATCTTCAGCCAAAAAATTATTTAAAATGATCCTTCTTATGATTATTTTCTTAGAAATTACACAAATGCACACGCTCATGCATGCTCACACAGACACACAACACAGGCCTCAAAAAATGATGGGTTTCCAGTACAGCATTGTCACAGGACTGTTCATGTCATGATCACGTGTCTTATGTTTGCATAAAATGAGCTGATGCTGCATAGGTCATGTCTGCTACACTTTAACTCCCAATTGTGGTACTTTTTCCCCCACACTTCATTTAATTCCTCCAAACTTAGCACAGCACCTAATATGTAGCAGGTAGACAACAGATAGGATAAAAGTAGAGCTGGGGCCGGAAAGCTGAGTGATAGCACAGCAGTAGGGTGTTTGCCTTACACATGACCGACGGGTTTGATCCTCAGCATCCCGTATGGTTCCCTGAGTACCGCCAGGAGTAATTTCTGAGGGAAGAGTAACCCCTGAGCACGCCCATGTGACCCTAAAAACTGAAAAGATGCTAGCTAGCTAGCTAGATTAGATAGATAGATAGATAGATAGATAGATAGATAGATAGATAGATAGATAGATAGGTAGATAGGTAGGTAGGTAGGTAGGTAGGTAGGTAGGTAGGTAGGTAGGTAGGTAGGTAGGTAGGTAGGTAGGTAGATAGATAGATAGATAGATAGATGATAGATAGATAGATAGATAGATAGATAGATAGATAGATAGATAGATAGATAGATAGATAGATAGATAGATAGATAGATAGATAGATAGATAGATAGAGATAGATAGATAGATAGATAGATAGATAGATAGATAGATAGATAGATAGATAGATAGATAGATAGATAGATAGATAGATAGATAGATAGATAGATAGATAGATAAACCAAAGTAGGGCTGGAGCAATAGCATAACAGGAAGGGCATTTGCCTTGCACGCGGCCAACTTGTTTTCTATCCCAAGCATCCCATAGGGTCTCCCAAGCACCAGGCGTGATTCCTGAGTGCAGAGCCAGGAGTAACTCCTGAGCTTAGCTGTGTGTGACCCAAAAAAGGGAAAAAAAGAAGAAGAGGAAAGAAAATAGGTGAATAACAATTGATCCCTGAGCACTGCCAGGAGTGACCCTGAATGTAGAGCCAAAGTAAGCTCTAAGCACTGGCTAGTATGGCCCAAATCTTTCTCTCTGCCACTCCCAAAATGGGTGGATAAATCAATAATGCAAAATAGATAACCCAGAAAACAGATCTGGCACCTAAATATTTCTGTAATATTAACAAGATAGATGTGTTTACTTAATACTACATGCCATAAATCAGAACTTGCTTAGTTGTGTATTTAAACAACTAAGTTTTTTCAGTTTCCTTCTCTCTCATCTTCCCTCTCTCAGCCTCTCTCCTTGTGTATGGTGAAATATTCTTAAAGTTACTAAAGATAAAAGAAGTTACAAACAAGAAATGTGATGTGCATAACAATGTAGACTTTCTACACTTGAAAATTATCACAAAGGAAATGAAAGCAGGTCTGGGGAGCTGCTCAAAAAAGCTGGAACACCGGGAGGACAGATGGGTTTTGGGAATGGGCCCATCACCTCTGGGGGTCCCGGAAGCAGCGGATGAGACTCGCCCACCACACTAGCCACCACCTTTGCTGTCCGAACTCTGGGATACTACCTCACGACCAGATTAACAGAGCAAAACCAGTTTGAGCCCAGGTTGCGCAGGCCGCTTGCTGCCGCACAGTCCAATAAAATAGTGGAAACAGTAATGTCCTTTAATGCACTGCATTCCACGATGTGCAGGAAAATTTGGCAGGAGGGAGAGATAAAGAGAAGAGAAATGACATACCGAACCCGCCAAGTAGTTGAGGTATGGGAGGGGAGGGAAATGGGGACATTGGTGATGGGAGATGGGTTTGGGTGGAGAGATGGGTGTTGGAACACTGTAGAACCAAAACTCTACATGAGCATCTTTCAATTGTATGTCTAAAATGGTGTAATAAAATTTGGGGGGAAAAAAAGCTGGAACACACAGCTCCTATGTGGAAGGACTGGGGTAGATTCCTGTACCCCCATGGTCCTCACGCACTTCTGGGGAATGGCTCTCAAGCACTATGCTGGGAGCTTATCTCACGCTCAGAAAAACAAATCAAAAAGTGGAATTGCCATTCCAATTCCTAGGAAAATGCTTGATCAGTTTGGAGCATTGAAATGTCATTATCTACAGTCTCCTGCACACATTTGTAACAAAGAAATGGTCCAGTCCAATTGGTAAGTTGGGGAAGAGTGTGAACAGCTTATGAAAGATTACGGATGAAAAATTAGAGAACATTTTAAATGCTAACTTTGAGTGTGGAATAAATTCCAGTTAATTGGAGTTGCCATTTTTCCATATCTCAAGACCTCAACATTTTGTTCTTCCTTAGGAAGGGAGATGAAAGAAAGGAAGTTAGTGTTGGCAGAGTCTTTTAAAGTCTTCTGTAATGAGGATTTCTTATTTTGTTATCAAGCTAAAATAAGAAACATAATGTCTAAGCCTCAGAATGAGTCTAATTCTGCTTCTTTCTTCCTAAAAACACACCCTAGGTTTGTCCTGTGGCTAGAGCAAGGCATGTATTTCTTTGATTTACTCTGTATTCCCCATAGATGATGTTTCTTGGAATGCAGGATTCTAATACTACTTAGCTTTTTAATCATCCAGAGTCTGCCAGTAGTAGGTGTTGAAACGATGTTAGTCAACTGGAAATTAAACAATACAAATACACAGGAAATAAATAAAGGCTTCCTGGTAACTCATCAATTCCCTTGCTAGTCATACTTTGAAATTACATGTCCATTTCTCATTTAAATTTTTAAGTAAAAGCTCTTGATTAAATGCAATCACTTTATTCCCAAAAAGCACTTATTTCAAGTCAAGTTAAAGAAGGAAAACATGGCCAGAAAGCCCAAATCTTGCTAAATAATGAAACAAGTGTGTTGTAAAAAAATCATCCTTGCCCCTGACCTTAATACTGTGTTAATACATGAGCACCACAGCGAGCTCTTTGGATGTGTTATCCCTGAGAACCCACTGAAAAAATCATTCAGGAGATGTGGTCTTTCTTTGTAACCACACAGGATCTTGGCTCTAGGAAGGATGGAGGAGTCAAGGATTCCAACCGTGTCCTTCCATGAGGCTCTGTGGACCCTAATGTGTTCTGCCAAGGATTCAGGTTTGACTGGAAAATGCAGAGACCCCTGGTAACTTCCCACTGCCTCATTGGACAGGCAAGACATGTATTTACCAGCAATACCTTCTGTGTATGATTTCAGGTTAATGTTGGTCACTAGAAAACGTCTCATGAGACGTGGGGTGACAGTCTAACCTCCTGGATTCTAGTTGACATTAAGGGTTGTGGTTTGACCTCCTAGTTTCACTGTGCCCTTGTTCCCTCCACTTGTAGCTTTCTTTCCCTAATCCTGATCTGATTGACCAGTAGCCACAGTAGCCTGTTTCACGGGCACCACACCTCTTTGAACACAGCCCCTTAGACTTTATGACACAGCTGTGCTGAGAAACTGCTCTCTCATTAGTTGCACCCTTCTCTGTGCCCTAAAGCCTACCCACATGGTTTGGAAAATCATATCCAGAAGCTTTAGGAATTTTCCTAATTCCATATCATTTTTTTTAACAAAGAAGCGTTTTTTTTTCAGTGTACCATTACAGTAAAATAATTTTATTGTTTTCTAGGTGTTTCTTTTTCTTTTTTTTTAAAGAAGTGAACAGGTAATCTAGAAAACTTCTTTTCAGACTCTGTGCCCTCATTTTTGTTCTGAAAGTGAAGGTGACTTTGAGTGTGTGTGTGTGTGTGTGTGTGTGTGTGTGTGTGTCTGTCTGTCTGTCTGTCTGTCTGTCTTCTGGCACAGTGGCTGTCTGGGCAAGGACATGTCTGTGTTGCACACATGAGCATCAGAGTCCCCTTCTGGAGCCCCTACTGAGATCTTCCCTTTCAGACACGTGTGTGAATGCACTAAGGGGAAAGAAGATAAAACCAAAAAGTAAGCAGCAGGATTGTCTTAGGATCTCAGCCAAAGAAGGAAATAAAATAAATCCAAGTAACTAAAAACTTAAAGTTCTTGAAGGCCCACCAAGATGGGGTGAAGTGAATGTAAGGAAGCACCCAGAAAGAGCAGAACATTGTGGGTGCCCTGCCCTGTCCAGGTCAGAGGGAACCAGGAAAGGCAGTAGAGCTCTTCAGGTGCTGGACACGGAGGACAGGCCCTCTTTACCCTACCCTCAAGAAACTGGGCTTACAGAGGATTGCGGAGCATTCCCCTCAGAGCACTGCTGGAAGCCACCCCAGGTGAAGGGAGATTTCAGGAAGGACAAAACACACACACACACACACACACACATTTCCTCTTTCTTCCAGTCCACATTGCCCTGCTGATGGCTTACATTGGTTGAACCTCACCAGATGCCCAGTGGTCACAGGATCCAGGTGTTGGAATTTGAGACTCAAAGGACAAAAAAAGGCTTAGAAGGGTTCTGGGTATGGTGGCAGGGGTTGGGGTCCGTCCATGGCAAATAGAATCATCCATACAAAGACTAGACTAAATTGATACATGCCACTTTCCTTTACATGCCTTGTCATTTTATGTTCTTATATTTGTTCTGGGATTATCTCAGCTGTATGGTGATCCATGCCATCAGGATATACTATCTAGCTTATCTTGAGAAAATGTGAAAAAATGTTCTATAAGATTTTTCATGTATTTTTCACTACAAACAGCTCCTATTGTTGACACGGTCATATCTGAACCTTGAGAGTAATGGCAATGGTAGGTATGGCGCATTCTCTCCTCAGTTAAATAATGGGTGTGCTCCTGTCTTCAGATCTTCGGCTGCATTCACCATGGTTTTCTTCACAGTTATCTCCATCAAGGCACACTTGCATATGATATCAAAAAAGTAGAAAGAAATGGAACAGAAGTAGCTGTAATATGGAATGGGGCTGGCAGGTAGAAGCAGCTCCAATATGCAATGGGTTATTGCGTCTTGTTAGTGGTATGGAGAAGTGGAAGAACATTTGGATATCCCAGTTGATAAATTAGTGAGATTTATTTTAAAATAGAATGAAGGGCAGGTGCAATAAAAGAGAACAGTTAGAGTTGAAGAGAGAATGGGATTTTATCTTTAAAGGAACAGAAGGCTGAGAATTAGGCTTCTGTACAACTAATGCTCACCACTAGGGAGCATTCACGGGCCTAGAATAAGGGAAGGCGAGGCCAGAGCAGTTACAAGGCCTTCGCTTTTCCACAGTTCACTCAGCGTTAGTGAATTCTCGTTTCAAGCTCTTCTTGATATACATTTTAATATTCCCTCCAAAGTGTTCAGTAGGATTGGTCAAAATCATGAGCCCAAGCAGTTCTTGTTGCTCAAATGACACATGTAATCTTCTTTCCATTGTCTGAATATTTATATGTAGATAAATCTTTTTTTTTTTGTCCTTGGAAACTTGACACAACTTCTCCCTTAGAGATGACATCTCAGGCAAATGGTTTTTCGCAATTAGTTGCGTAGAGCAAGGTATGAAACAACTGATCATTTGGACTTTTGGTTTGTGTTGTTTTCTTGTTTAGTAATTTAAACAAAGCATTCCAACATGTTTGATAGATGCGGCTTTGGTAGGTTCTCATTCTACTCATTAGCATTTAAAACTCTTGAACTTGCTCAGTAAGAAATAAAATCCAACTATGGGGAGCCAGAGAAGTAGTATAGCGTGTAAGGCACTTATTGTACCTGGCACCATATATAGTTCCCCGAGCACTGCTAGCAGTAAGTCCTGATCTCTACTGAATGTAACCCTCATAGAAGCAGAAGCTTAAGAATATGGTCGCCAGAGAGACAGTACAGTGGCTACAGCTTGCCTTGCATGCATCCAACCCCAGGGCTGCCCAGCACTGACTATGGGCCCCTAGACACAACCGGAAGTGATGCTGAGCATAGGTCCAGGAATAACCTCCAAGCATAACCAAGTGTGACGCCCAGCCCAGAAAGAATAATAAGTAAAAATAAATAAAACTTAAAGTGAATAGCTTTTTAGAAAAGAAAATAATCTTCTTATAAAAGGTTTTATAAGAAGAACACTTGATATACACTGTATCTATATCTACCTATGAATACGTATGAATATGCATGCATATATGTGGATACAGAGAGAAGCAGAAAAGTAAAATTAATCCAATAGAATGATGCCTGCACTGATAAGATTTTCACAGTCATATAGGTACATTTCTTGAGTGATTCATGCTAGAGTTTCTTATTAAAGAAACAAGACCCCTGGGGACCCACAGGGTTAGAAAGAGGCCTTGAAGGAGGGGCGGCTCATCTTCAAGCCCCAGGGCCTCTCCTGTAATTTTCTGCAGGATCTGCTGCCCTGACAGAGAGGCTTGCAAAGTTCTATCAGCGTTCACAAGTGGGAACTGTGTGAAAGAGACTTAAATGATAGCCCTAAATATCTGCAGGGCTAGCCACAATGTGTAAAAGAAGAGGGAGAGAGATGCAGAGACAGAGAGAGAGAGAGAGAGAGACAGAGAGAGAGAGAGAAGAAGAGAAAGGGGAGGGGGTGCCTGCTATTGAGGCAGCCGGGGTGGGCCGGGAGAGGGTGTGGGTACACTGATGGTAGGAATGGGGCACTGGTGGAGGGATGGGTGCTGGAATACTGTATTATCAAGAACCAATTATGAACACCTTCGTAACTGTATGTTTCACTGTGGTATAATAAAATTTTTTTGAAAAAGTGGGATCTGTGTGTATTGAGGTTCATTTTGTGAGAAAAGGAAGTTTCTCTAAGACCCAGCACATCATCTGATAGAACAACATGATAAAACATTATTTCATGCAACTAAGCTTGCAGCCAGCCCAATGAACTGAGCGTTGGTGAGTTCTTAGCTTAAAGCGTGGAACTCTTAGCTTAAAGACTCCAGAATATTCCTTTCAATAGACACTGTTGTCCTGAATAGTTGTCTGGTAACTGTCTGCAAAAAATAAAGCATTCTAGTTGCCATATAAGATAAAGAAGTTCCCAGTTTTATAGGGGCTGACCTTCCAAAGAAGAGCTCTAAATGCTTGAACAATTAGGTGTCCTGGGGTTATATATAAGCACTGGTTATTTCGGACTGTATCCATGACAGACTCTTACCAGTGGAGTCCAACGCATCATTGGAGTCACTCTAACATCTCTGAATTAAATTTTATCATGTCCAAAGGAGGAGCCAGTTTCCAGGGGGGTAAGTCCCATGCAAGTCCATACTTTAATAAAAAACATGCAGTATGGACCTTTACAGTCTTGCCCTTCTCATCCACATACCCCTTAATTCTCATTGTTTTGTTTTGTTTGGGGGCTGTTCTAGGCAGTGCTCAGGGCTTACTCCTTGCTGTGTCCTGGAAGTTCTCAGGGGACCATATGTGGTTCTAGAATTGAACTGAGGTTGGTCACATTCAAGGCAAGTGACCCCTGTATTAACTTTCCAGTCCCTTAACTCTCAAAGTACCATGGATCTTCACAGAGGGGAGAGGGGAAAAGGGTCCCTCCCCCAGACAGAATCTGCAACCCCTTGATCTTTGGGCTTTTCACCTCTAGAACTCTAAGAAACAAAATTCTGTTATTTCAGCTACCAAGGGTATGGTACTTTGCTCTCGCTGAACTATAAAATATTAATACACATAAAGAGGAGAGAGAATGCAAAACCATCGGCCTCATATCAACAGTCCTTATCATCCCATTGTTGTGGAATTGCTTCCTCTGCTGATTTCCTCTTCCTTTCTCTCTTATCTTCACGTCCACTTTGGCTGTGATAATTAATTGTTACTTTTAGAAACAGAAAAAAAATACTGACTGCATGGATTAGAAGGAAAAATGTTTTTAACTTGTAATAAGGCAATCCTTATTTTATTTTATAGGATTTTAGGAGGATGGGGCACATTCATCTGTGCTCTGGGTTTATTCCTGGCTCTGGAATCACACCTGTCAATGCTGAAACTTTGTGTAATAGGATCAGCCCACGAGGATGACCAGGTGATTGAGCACGGAGGACCATCTTTCCAGCCCCATGGTAATGCTTTCTAACAAAACAATGAAGTAAAACTGGACTTTGCACCTGGCAGCCAGGACGGCGCCCTGACTCAGTGTGACAGACAGTGAGCGTGGCCAATATTACCTGAGCGTTTGCTCTTCTTAAGCAGAGGTGGTGACATTTGCTTGACCTTCTTCAGGGGCGTTGAGGAATGAACGGGAAAGGTTATCTGAAAGCTCTTTGTTGTTAGGACTCCTTGTGGAGAAATGAACTGGTGTGTTTTTTCAGTGGCATGTGCATTTTCCGTGAGCTGATCGTGTAAAAATGGGAATTCCCGGCATTGGGGATCATGCACCAGCTTTCCTGTGGAACTCCCCACACTGTCTGGTGTAGCACAGTGGAGAGCAGCGATCAAGCAGAGACACCAAAGCCAGAGCTGGGAGAACCTGGGGCTCTGTTCCCACAGGCCAGATTCTGACCTGTGGGAACAGATCAGATATGGTCAGGATATGCCCTGACCTTGATAGCATATCCTGAGCAGGAATCCTACACGAAACACACAATCCTCAGTAAAATTTGAATTTTGGATACAGATGAACAATGCACCATTTTTAGCATGAGTGTGCTCCCAAATAGTATGCAGGATATAGTTATATTTCAAGAAGCATTGTTTTATGCGACATCTGAAATGCAAATGTAAGTGGATTTCTGTATTTTTTATTTGTTAAGTCTGGTGACCTACTGGTTACCAGTTAGGTTGGTTGGCTGGTTTTATTTTTCAAACTCAGCTTCTTCATGGCACTTTAGGTTTTATAAACTTGGTGGAACCATTAGAAAGAGGCAACCACGGCATGGAAACAGAGCCCACCTCAGCAGCTGAACGGGAGTAGTGGTGGAATAACACAAGCTTCTGTTACTGCAAAGTGCCTGTAGTATCTGCTGGAGCCCCATGTGGCCTGCCCAAAGCAATGAGCTCACCTACCGGCAGACCGAAACCTTGGTTGAGGCCCTGTGAAACTGGCTGGAGGGAGGAAGGATTGGGAAACAAGAGCGAGCGGCCCATGTAAGGTCAAGAGGGGGCCAAAGCCTGGCATTCATAAGGGCTCACTTGTCTCCAGTGGGTGGGCGAAGTTGGTGGACAGGAGTCAGGAATGGAAAGCCAGCTTTCCCAGCAGGTGAAACTAAATGCCAGCCAGATGGCAGAGTGCAACTGGCTGAGGGGCGGAGTGCCTGACCCAGAGCACTACGCAACCAGCCAAAGGCTCTAATGCCGTTGCAGGTCTCTGACTGGGGGATTCCTGAGCTGTGGGATTTGATGAGAGCATTCATCTGTTTAGCGAACACATGCAAAGGCTGCCTGGCTGATGCAGTCTTCACTGGAGGCCAGGGCTAGCGGAGAGAGGAGCCGTCGTCAGGGACACTTCGTCTGCCTCTGTGCCCTGCTGAGACCTGAGCAAGAGGCTGTCTCTGCAGGCTTTGCTTAGGAAGAGGATTTGGTGAAGGTTTTGGCCAAGGAAGCTCAGAGTGGGACTGAGAATGGCCACTCAAGGTGACTCAGCAGGGCCCACAGTGACCAAGAGAGCGGACCTAGGACAAAGAAGAACCTGAAGCTCTCATCGGCCACCTCGGGCTCTTCACTCTGCGCCTGTCTAGGCCTGACCCTTAAGCGTCAGAGCATGTGGACTCGATGGGAGAAACAGATGGAAAATTCAGTGACATGGCCCTGCTCCAGGTCACAGGCAGTGGAAACTGGAGAGAGCTGCTGGGATGGGCTGAGCTTTCTTCATTCATGACAAATCCCAGAAATATTTGTGGAGCATCTGCTCCATGCCAGGGCAGCTTTACACCGTGCAGATACAGTCTGGCGCCCGTTTCCGTCCAAGAGCCGACTAGGAGGAAATCTACATAATGCGACGGCAACTCTGCTCGCTAACTGAGTCAAAGCAGACGCCACTGGACTGTGTCTGGTTTCCCTAGTCCCCATCTCCAGCCAATGATACTGTTGCAAATAATCAACACAGAAGCAAGGAGAGTGTGATAGGTTGGAATTATGTCCTCAACCCGCTCACAACCATATATACACACCCATTGTAGGTAAGGAGTTAATCCTTAGAACCTCAGAATGGAAACTTATTTGGACTTAAGATTTGGACTTTGAGATTTGATAAGATCAAATGATGAAATCAAGGTGGGGCTTAACTCTAATAGTTGAGTCCTTATAAGGGGAAACCTGGACACAGACTGATAGTCACAAGGAGAAGCACCATGGAACAAAGGCGGTAGTTGAGGTGATGCTTCTACAGTCTAAGGAATAACAATGGTTGTCAGCAAATCCCCAGAAGCTAGTAGAAAGGCAGGAACAAATTCTACCTCCTGGTCCAGAACACCTAACCCTGCTTGCTTTTAGTCTTCTTACATCTAAGATAGCTGACAATAGGTTTCTGTTATTTAAGTCACGGCTTGTGGCCCTTAGTTACAGAAGGCCTAATAAATCAACACAAAAACCTAGATCAGACTGATTTTTGCTTACGACTGGCAGAGGTCTAAAGAAAATAAAAAGGAGGTTGGAGAAGGGAAAAAGAGTCGGTGTGTGTGTGTGTGTGTGTGTGTGTGTGTGTGTTACAAAGGAGCTTTAGAACACCAGGCTTCCTCCAAGCTTAATTTTTTATTTTAGAACCCAGAACACTGTGAAGAATTGCGGAGATTGAGTTCAGTTCTCTAGGACAAAAACTTTAGGAGCAACTTCTCATCAATACTTGATGAAACAACTCCACTGACTTCACCACCTTCCCCCTCTCTTCTTGGATTGGGGTCTGACTCTTAGAGTGCCTAGCAGCTCCTCCACCTTCCCACCCCAGAGCCCCCATGCACATGTTTATTTTGGGGGCATACCCAGTGATATTCAGGGCTAACTCTTGGCTCTGCACTCAGGGATCTCTTCCAATACGGCTCAGAGGACATATGAGGTGGGAGGGATCAAACCCAGCTCAGCTGTGTGCAAAGCAATCACTCCTATCCGTTGTACTATCCCTGTGTGCAAAGCAATCACTCCTATCCGTTGTACTATCCCTCTGGTCCCTGTTTTGAAGACTTGTTCAGTTTCCAATTTATGTTCTTTTAGCTTACAATTTCTCATCCATCTGGACTTCAGCTTGACATTCTACCATTGCTGAAGTGAGTTTATAGAGACTGTATCTAATTAAAACCAACAATAGGGCAAGATAGGTCATGGAGGGGAGAAGGGTGGAGCACGGGAGAGGAGTTTGTGAAGGGATCAGATCACAGTGCAGGATTATGTCCACTTCCTAGCAGAGCCTAAACACGTTCATGGGCATTGCCTTTGGGCTCTGTAACCTCCCACTGAGAGGAAGCAAAGAAAGATGTCATCATTGCTCTTTCGCACATCTCCATATTACAGGAGAAAATGCTGAAACTCAAGGTTTTAAATCTTGGGTATAGAGAGTAAGTGAGGCAGTGCTTGCTCTAAAAGCAAAGTTCTTTCTGCCCTCTCCAGTTTTCTGCCTATGGATCATTCTTCAGAAGCTCAAGGAGGCTGCAGGCTGAGGCAGACTAAAACTCTTGCCGACTTGGCTCTCCCTATTTGTCAAGTACAAACTGGTCAAATGCCACACATGCATAAAACACCTTGCGCTGAGGCAACACCCCACTAGGACAGAGATTTCACAAATACTATCTCATTTGATCTTCAAAAATAATCCTATAAAGGAGCCAGGGTAAACCTGGTTGCGATCGGTTTTGAGAGGAAGTTTCTGAGCAAAGGGTGATTAAATTCTTGGCCCCGAGTCACAGAGGGGAAATTGGGCTGAAATGTGTTGTTTCTCTGCAAGTCACATTTTTCCTACTGCTTAGAAACAGGGTCTAACCCAGAAATGGCAAATACCTGCCATAAACATAGCCCCAGCTCTTTCTATACCAGAACATACATTAATCACCAATTGTGGCATTGTGCCTGAGTTTGATTTATAATCATCACACAATAATAATGGCTAATATTTTATTACTTATTTGTTAGGCCTTGAAGTACTGTTTTAGCAACTTTTATATGCATTTTTCCTTTTAAAAAAAAGCAGCCCTGTGGTCATTGCTGGAGAAAACTGGGTTCCCCGACAAAATCGGGAGCAGGATCAGGGGTCCCTTTCTGCTCCAGGGATTGGTGGCCAGCAGACAGAGAAAGACTCAAGAATCCAGCAAAGTTTCAAAAGGCTTTTACTATCACAGGTTCTGGTTTACAATCTAGTAACAGGAAACCCCAAACTTTAAGTTCCTAGTTGGGCTCCAGCCACACGTAGGTTTAGAATTCTAGGTCAAGATGGCCATTACCATTTGCCTAGGCCTAACAGGCCAGAGAGAACCGAGAGGAGAACAGAGGCAGAGGGCAAAGAGGAAGAGAGGGCTGCTGTGATATCTTTTCATCCCTGACCAGCTGAAAAATCTTAGTCCCTTAGACCAGGGACTAAGGTCTGTCTAGTGCCACAATGAATGTGGTAGCATGAGAGAAAATATTTATACCAGCTAACATAGAATACATGGTAAGATATTCTGCCACAAAGAGTCACAGATCCAAACTGTTTTCCTGCCCCTATCTACAAAGTGGCCTTCAGGAGATGACTCCAGGCAAGATGCAGAGGCTCTGGGAAACAGTGCACTGCAGCAGTCATAGATTTTGCTCAACAGGCTAGAGCACATACTTTGTATACCAGGGACCCAGGATCTGGGACCACATTTGGTTCTCCCACACTGTAAAGAATGACTCTAGAGTACCAAGCCAGTACAGCTCTAAAGACTGCCAGATGTCGGGGCCGCAATAATACAGTGGGTAGGGCATTTGCTTTGCACGTGGCTGACCCGAGTTTGATCCCTGACATCCCATATGGTTCCCGAGCACTGCCAGGAGTAATTCCTGAGAAGAGAGCCAGGAGTAACCCCTGAGCATCACTGGGTGTGACTCAAAAAAAAAAATAGACTTCCAGGTGTGACCTTCCAAGCAAACTAACAGAAAGATTGATAAACAAATAAAAAGCAGTTTTACTTTGTTTGACCAGAGAGATGGTTTAATGGCTGGAGTGCTTACTTTTCATACAAAAAATCCTGGGTTTCAGGACCGTAGCAATGGTATAGTAGGTTGGGTAGTTGCCTTGAACATAGTCAACACTGATTTGATCCCTGTCATCCCATGTGGTTCCCCAGCTCTGCCAGGAGTAATTCCCTGAGTACAGAGACAAGAGCAATCCCTGAGGATCACCGGATGTGACCCCCTAGAAAAAAAATCCTGGGCCTGAGTCCCAGCACTGCATGGTCCCTGGACATCACCGAGAGTGAGCCCTGAGTGCAGAGTTGTTCTATCAAGCATCTTTCAGATATTTATAATGCCCCTTACAGGCAGCCAGTGAGAAGCATTCCTGACCCTGCCACCATGCAACATGATCAGATCACATGATCCTGCAGCTCTGCTACAGGGGTCCCTGGCTCCTGCTTTAGAGAACAGGTTCTGGGACTATTCTGAACCTGCATCTTAATTTTTCTTAATGGTTCCATAAACTATGTAAATCTCTCATCAATACTTTTCACATAGAACACTTGAACACATTCTGTTCTATGTAACTGATCCATCAATATATTGAGCAATATCCCCTCCATGACCAAGATTCTGGAATCCTGGGAAAAGTATTATTGACTCCATTCAGAGACCTCATTGCACAATTGGACTCACTCCCTTTAGGATGTTTTTCTCTGCTCTGGTCCTGCACCTGCCTTCTTTCTTGCTGATTCTTCTTTCAGATCAACTCAATGTTCCCTCCATTTACTTAGATGGGTTTGTGTTGGGGAACACCACCGGGGGTCCCCGACAGTGTCAGGACAGAAGTTCTCTTCTACCTCCGAGGACGCCGAGGGAACAGATGAAAACTTACGAGTCGGTGCAGTTCCAAAAAGACTTATTTATTTATTTATTTATTTTTATTTTTGGGTCACACCCGCGATGCTCAGGGGTTACTCCTGGTTCTTCACTCAGGAACCACTCCTGGCGTTGCTCAGGGGACCATATGGGATGCCGGGATCGAACCCGGGCCAGCATGGGCCGGCCGCGTGCAAGGCAAACGCCCTACCCGCTGGGCTATCACTCCGCCCCCAAAAAGACTTTTAATAGTACAAAAGCTCTTCCACAGCAATCTAATATAATGAACAAACTCTAGCTCTGGTCCGAACTTAGACCACACAAAAGAGCCTAAGTCTCCTACCAAGAGAGTGGACCTCACTCGAGATGAGTCCTACCCAGAAGAAGGAGCAAAAGGCCGAGGAGCCAAAAGCCACAGGAGCCAAAAGCCGAAAGCTAAAAGGCCCAAAGTTCAAAAGGTGAAGAAGGTAAAGGTGAAGGGGCCTCAAGTCAGCCCCTTATATACACCAAAGTAATCCAATTGGGAGGGTCATGTCAACAAAGAACTCTAAACAGAGTGTAATGCCACACCCTATTGCAGGTATAAACAAAGGTTATGCCAAGGTCTAATCCTTTCTACCAAGATTATCTCTTATGTAAAACACTGGAGAGAGGGGGCTGGTATAAAGTAATACATCTTAACTTCATGAGCTTCATGTAATCTAGATGGTACCCACAAGGTCCTTCTTATTATACTGCACCAGGGTGATTCTGAGTATCTTGTTCTCGTGTACTGAAAGGGTCACACTCGCCTGCTTAGAGCAAACTAGTATGATCCTTCCTATAGTCTTCCTATAGTCTCAGCGTAGCCAGGGTGGTAGTCTCCTGGTAAATTCTAACTGTCCCACGCTGGGTGCAGTGGGTATAAAGAGGAGCTGTGCCCAATCTAGAAAACATAGAAGTCTTAGTAGATGTATAAGTCAGAAGTTATTCAATCAAGGTGACTTCTGTAACTGCCACACCCTCTAGCAGTGTTTACATAGAAGAGAGTTCTCATTAGAATGAACCTTGGCTTAAATAAGATTAAGCTGGGAGTGGGCAAAACAATAAAACTCCCAGGTTAGCTAAACCTGTCCTCCAACAGGTTTGAATCCTTTTTAAAAATTTATTTTTATTATATAACCATGTGATATACAATTAAAAAGAAGTTAATGATTGGATTTCAGTCATACATTTTTCCAGCACCCTGTACCTCCAACTGTGCCCTATTCCCATCACCAATGTTCCCAAATTCTCTCCCCCTCTCCCAGCCTGCTTCTATGGAAGGCACTATTCCTCTTCTTATCTCTTCTCTCTCTCGTTCTCCCTCTCTCTCTCTCCCCTCTCTCTTCTCTCTCTCTTTCTTTCTCTTACACATTGTGGTTTGTCCTACAGACATTTAGGGATTATCATGCAAATCCCTTTGTGTACATTCAACGTCCAGTTCTAGTGTGGCATTAACATTTCCCACAATTAGTAGAGCACTAGTATATATTTATATCCCACTAATGAATGCAGTCATTTTATATCTGTCCTTTACCTTCTGACTAATTTCCCTTAGTATTGTAATCTCCATGTCCATTCACTTGCATGTAAATTTTGTAACTTCATCTTTTATGACAGCTATATAGTATTCCATTGTGTAGCTATAGATGGGTTTGATTCCTAACCATATCTGTCAACCCTGTAACCCAGGGGGGCAATTTCACCACCAACTCTCATCTCAGCCTAGTGTTCTGGGAGCCTGGAACTGGTCTAGCTTCTCCATGGAAATGCTTCCTCAGGCTAAAGTGCAGAAAAAATGTCTTTGGAATCTCTGTAGCCAAGTCCAGTTGATGGTGGTCACTGGGTCTATAAATCTAGAGACAGAACTTGAGGAGAGAGCAGGGATGGCAGTGAGACTGGCTGATCTTGGTGACCCCATTAAGAACTGAGAATGTGAGTCAAAAAACTAGTATAGGAGTTGAGGCACTTGTCTTGCTAGTTTGAGCACTGCATACTCCCTTGAGAACTGTTAGAAGTCACTTGTGAGGGGCCGGAGTGATAGTCCAGCGGGTAGGGCACTTGCCTTGCACGTGGCAGGCCTGTGCTGGTCAGGGTTCAATCCCGGCATTCCATATAGTCCCCGAGCACCGCCAGGAGTAATTCCTGAGTGCAGAGCCAGGAGAAACCCCCTGAGCAGTGCCGGGTGTGACCCAAAAAAGCAAAAAAACAAAAAGTCACTTGTGAGAACAGAGCTAGGAGTAGCCCCTGAGGACTCCTGAGTGTGTCCCCTTAAGTCCCAAAAGAACAAATAAATAAGAGTCGCAGCAAGAGTGCAGTGGTATACACAGCTCTCCTGGGCTCAGTCCCATCCCCAGCACTACGAATGGTCCCTCAAGCCTTTCAGGAGTGATGTCTGAGCACAGAGCCAGAAGTGAGCCCTGATCATAGCCAAGTGTGGCCCCCAAATGAACAAATAAACATTTAAAATTAAATAGTAATTCAAATAATCAGTAACAAAATAAGTAAGAGCTAAGAGCAGGGCTAGAGAGTGGCTCTATGGTGTAGAGCAGATGCTGTGCTGGCTGTCATGCAAGGGGCCTGGGTTCAACCCCCAGATCACATATTGTCACCTGAGCACTGATGAGTGACCAAAACCCCCTACAATGAAATAAAACATGAAAAGATGTGTGTGCGTGCATGCGTGCATGCATGCGTGCGTGAGTGTGTGTGTGTGTGTGTGTGTGTGTGTGTGTGTGTGTGTATGTGTTGTAAAGGACGAAGAACGGCATTCACTGAAATCAGGAGGGAGATCCCAAGGCAAACAGAATGTGTTCGTGGCTCTCAGCTTCTCTTCCAGTGTCTTTGAGAGTCCTTCAAGAACTTGGGTGAAACCAAACAGTTTCATGTCACTCTAAGTCCCTGTAAAGAGGTTCTCCAAATTCCAGGAGCTTGATCTTATCCACTTTTCTCCTGCTCAGGTCTGAATACTCTTACATAGACTGACTGCAGTTTCTCTTGAGCCATTTTTGTCTTATCCAGTTTTGTCTCCCAGCTCATGAGCTCACGGGTTTTGCATGATTTTAATATGAAGTCATCAGAGAGTCCCTGGCTTCTTGGACACACTTTAAAACCTCAGCATTCTTTGAGTAAGCTAGAGGTAAGCCCCACTGTTTGCACTGCAACCTGAAACCCAGAGCCCCGGTCCACCAGGTGTTCCAACATATGTATATTTATTTATACTGTGTTTTTGAACCCTTCTTTTTTTTAAACACTAACACCTTCCGTCTTGTTTTTCTACCCTCTAGCCTTTGTACCTAGGCTGTCAAAGAAGAAACTCTAGAAGAAACGCAGTCTTTGGGAATTGAAATACTCAAAGCTCAGGAAAGAGTTCAGCTCTCGGTTTTACCAAGAATCATGTCAGAACATGTTGGAGCTGCAGCAACATGGATAATCTGGTGGGAGGAAGAAGGAAATTCCATCCGAAGACAATTGCCTAAAGAATGGAAAGGGTGTACATTTCATCCATCCATTAATAGAGTCAACATGCTGAAACCAAGCCAGGATGTGTAGGCCTGGAATTCTGGAATGTGTATTGACTGAGCATTCCTCATCCCCAAAGTCTTTGCCAGCAACAAAACCCACATTGTGGCATCAGAGCCTCCATTCTTCCTCATATACCCCGAGCAAAGACCATGAAAGTCTTCATAAAATGTACCAAAATAACTATAAGAAAGTCATGAAGATGACAACTTTGGGTTTATAGATTTAATTTAAAACCTGTTTTAGCTAATGTAAAAATTCACATAATTCCCTTTAATTTGATTCAAACAACTATTATTAACTGAACTCTTACTATGCTCCCAGTGCTAAATTATGTTATAGGAAATGCAATAAAACTATATTAAATTATTTTTTCATTTCTTTTTGTTCATTTTTGGGTCACCCACAGCTGTGCTCAGGGCTTACTCCTTATTCTGCTCAGGGATCAGTGCTAGTGGGGCTGTAGGTGCCAAGCGACAGGATTGAACTGGGGTTGGAGGTATTCGAGGCAAGTGCCTTACTCGCTGTACTATCTCTCTGGTACCCAAATTATACTTTTCCTGAAGAATCAGAGACACAAACACTAAACATGGGAACAGAGAACTAACAAAATAAGTATGATCTGAGACATGTCACTCTGCCAATAAACTAGGGAGACAACAAGCCATAGAAAGAAAGCAGGGCAGGTACACAAGTAGAAATGTATTCACTGGAGACAAAGACTTTGAAACAGCCCTTGACTTTAGTGTTTGAGTAGACTTGGGGAAATCTCTAAACTAATGCCAGGGTAGGTGACTTTCTTTCTCTAAAAGGAGCTAAGTATAATTTGTTCTAAAGAGAGTCTGGGCAATAGCTAAGAGATTCAACCTCTGACTCTCAGATAGACTTGAGTCATCACAAGGGGGTCTGCAGGAGGCGAACTTCAAACCTACTGGGGAGTTGGAGGTAAGTCAAAGGTGATTGGACAATGTCATTCCCCAGGGTTAACTACTTTGTCTCTATTTAGCTACTTGGAAAATATATAGATATTGTAAAGAAGAAGGTTAAAACCAAGAATGAGGGAAGGAGAAAAATTAGTGGTAAGAAATAACCAATATATAAAAAAAAAAGCATGTGTGTTGGATGACATGCTTGGGATCTTTGCTGTTTAAGCTACTTACAGTTTAAGCTATTTGCATATCTTTGAGCCAGGGTTCATGCTAATGAGATCTCTCTCTTTTGTGTAAACACGGATGGAGGGATGGAGGGTGTGGCAGTTGCAGGAGACATTTTGACTCTGAATAACTTTTTTAAAATATTGTCAGGGCCGGAGCAATAGCCCAGCGGGTAGGGTGTTTGCCTTGCACGCGCCGGCCCATGCCAGCCTGGGTTCAATCCCGGCATCCCATATAGTCCTCCGAGCACTGCCAGGAGTAATTCCTGAGTGCAGAGCCAGGAGTAACCCCTGAGCATTGCCGGGTGTGACCCAAAAAGAAAAAAAAAATTGTTATAATCTCTACTATGATTTCAATGTTATCTAGATTGGGCACAATTTCTCTTAATACCTACTGCATCCAGCATGGGACAGTTAGAATTTACCAGGAGTCCACCACCCTAGCTACATTAGACTACTGTTTAAGATCAAAGGAGAGATCATACTCATTTGCCTTCAAGCAGGCAGGCATGACCCTTTCAGCAATAGAAGACAAGACACTCAGAATCACTCTGGTGCAGAGACCTTGTGGGTACCATCTAGATTGATGAAGCCCATGGCCTGAAATTATGATGTGTTTCTCCCCATGAGTATGCATCCATTAATATGTATTTCTTTATAACAGCCCCCATCCAGTGTTTTGACATAAGAGATAATCTCGGAGGAAGGGACGAGGCCCTGGCATAATCATTTGTTTAGACCTGAAACAAGTGTGGTGCCACTCTACATCTACACCTAAAAGCTGGTTGTTGATCTTTGTTGACACTACCCTCCTGAAGAAAGGATTTTGACTTTTGGATATATAAATGGGAGTAACTTGAAGTAGAATCATCCACTTTGGTGGAAGACCAGGGCCCGAGTGCGTGGTTGGAGTTCTGACCAAGAGCTAGTGGTCTGGGGAATCCCATTGTTTTGCTTTGTAGTAGCAGAGCTTGTTCTATTATTTATAATTAGTAAAGGCTTTTGGAACTGAGCTGAACTTGTGGTTTGTCTGTCTGATGCAGGTCCTTGGAATAAAAGGCAACTTGTTCCCGATATTGTTAGAGATCCTGCGGCTCCCTGACACAGGTGTATATAAGTCATAAGATAAATTAGTTCCTTCCCTACTCATATGCCTTTAAAAGTTTCAAATTCACTTAATTGCTTCTGCCACTTTCTTCTGAACTCAGCCATCTTTCTAAGCTCCCCATTGGACTTTATGCCACTTGCTTTCTTTATTCCAGCTCTTTGGAACACGTTTATCTCTTCCAGGTTTTGTTTTCTGTTCCTTGAGGGTTTTTTTTTTTTCTATTTTTGGCATTTTAGGTCACTCCTGGCAATGCTCAGGGGTTATTCCTGGCTCTGCACTCAAGAATTACTCCTGTTGTTGTTCAGGAGACTATATGGGATGCCAGGGATCAAAGCTAGGTCAGTCACTTGCAAGGCAAATGCTCTCTCCACAATACTACCACATCAGCCCATTCCTGAGGGCTGTAAATTTGTTTGGCTTTGGTCCTCTGGGCTTAACTCTGCACTCAGGAATCTCTCCTGGCCGGGCTCTGGGGATGATGGGGTGCTGGGGTTCTAAGCCAGGTAGCTGCCTGCAAGGCTACAATTTACCCACTTTATTTTCTTTCATGTTTAGGGCCTGGGGCTTCTTAAGTAATCTGGCAAAAGACAGGTTACTGGGATCTGATGTAGGCATCAGTGTACATTTTCATGGGCATTTTCTAGGGAGTCAATAGCTCCAAGGGATTATTAGAATTCGGAATTTATAAACCTAGGTCAGTATAAGAAAGGGAGGGGCAAAAAGACTCCTAGGGGAAGAATAAATACATTTCTTAGGAAAAGAAAGACAAATGGATTGTGCAGGAGAAGCAGCGAGAGATAAGCAAAGCTGTGATAATGTTTATCTACACAGGGTCTAAGCTGTCTTTCTGGATTCTTAAGGAGAGGTAATCTCTCCTCCGAGGATTTATGGAGGTTTGCTCAGAGTCCCTCCTGGGGGCATCCCCACTCATGCATGGAATGCTTGCCTAGCCTTATTTCTCACAAGTTTCTAGTTAAGTCAGATAAGGAAGTTTAGAGACTTCTTTCTGCTTCTATTGAATTCCAAATATCTTAAACTCTCATGCCTACTTTGGGTTTTGAATGAAATCCACACTTGCCTATTTACTTTCAGAAAATACTCCACCAATCTGCTTTCCAGCTAAGTCTTCCACTAAAACCATGAGCTTCTGAAGGTTCTTATTCATCATCTGGAGGGGGGGGGTGTAAGGAGTGGAGGGGATTTAGGGGGGGGGGGTGTTCAAGGGGGGGGGGGGAGGGTGGGGGGGGGGGGGGGGGGGGGGGGGGGGGGGGGGGGGGGGGGGGGTGGCTTTTTTATATAGATCCAAAATCTAGTATGGTTTTACCCATACAACAGATAGTTTGAATGAATGGAAACTTGACTTTCATAACATCGATCAAACCTACAGCCTAGGTGAGACTGGACCCTAGGACCTTGGTCTCCTGAGCCCACTTGTTTTCTCAGTTCATTTTTTCCTTTCTGGGAGCTGCACTCAACAGTATCAGACGCTGCCTCCAGTTGCATCACCAGAGATCGAATCCAGGGCTCCAACTTGAAAAGCACGTGCTCCAGGCTTTTTGAGACCCTGTATTCTCAAGTCTACCAGGAGACTCTGAAGGCATCGCAGATTCAACATGATGCATAGTGAATCCTTGATCTTTCCTGAAACATGTTTCTCACTAGTTTCTTTTTGAGTAAATGGCTGGTTTTCAGCTACCCAACTCCCCAAGCTATACAAATTTTATTTCTCCTTGCTCTATGCCTAAAGTGAAGCATCCTCCCATCTTGCTAACTCTCCCTGTAAAATAGCTCTAGAAGGAGCTTTCCCTCTACTCTCCTCTTCTCATCTCCCCTACCTGATCTTCCCTGGATTCTTATTTATAATACTACTTTTCTCTCCAAATCATCGCAGAATTTCTTAAAATATGTAACCAAATTGTTCTCGAAAATTCTCCACATGACCCAGTGGCTGGGGCCATCTTTACTTCTTGGAAATAGCAGCATTCAGTGCTCCCCACACCCACATGCCAGACAGGGACCCCCATAGTTCTTTCAAGGCTCACAGTCCTGAATCTTCTCTACCTGCCTCCTGAGTCTGCTCCTCTGATGCTCGGCTCCCTCTCTCTTCTTTCCACCACCTGACTCCTCATCTCCAATCCTGCTAGGTCAGTCTTGGCTCTTAGTTCCTGGACACCTTATGGAATTAGGGAATCACTGTTTACTTCCTTATCCCATTCCATTGGGAATAGGAGACTGTTAGTGGACCTCTGGAAGTAATATTGTTTCATGATGGCATAAATAAAGGGGACATCAATATCTTTGTTGAAAGATAATTACTAGAGGCTGGAGCAATAGCACAGCGGGTAGGGCATTTGCCTTGCATGCGGTTGACCTGGGTCTATCCCCGGCATCCCATATTCCCATATGGTTCTCCCAATACCACTAGTAGTAATTTCCGAGCAAAGAGCCAGGAGTAACACCTGAGCATTGCTGGGTGTGACTCAAAAAAGAAAAGAAAAAAAAAGATAATTATTAGGTATTTTTCTAGGCCATAACTTTATACTCTGCCCTGTTGCTTGGGTCTCTCCCTCTCTAGACAAGACCCTCTTCCTATCTTTCAGTCAAAGACCTAATATTCCCCATCTGCAGTGCTAAGAGATGATCCCTACATTCTCATGTGGTGTAGACAAGTTAATTCTTCACAATAAAGTTGTGTGGATGGCCTGGGTTCATTTTTATAATGAACCAGCACCACAAAGTTTCTCTTTAAAGCAAAAAAGTAGTTCTCTCCTTAAGGGAAATTCTGCCATCAACTTTGGGCCAATCAATTCAAAACAGATTTTCCTTTATTTAAAATAGCATGCTCTGTTGGCATTTTATGGAGGTTAACTCAGATCCTTCCTCTCACCTTGTTTTTCAATTGGTTAATATTTGTGATTGTCTGTTCTCTAAAGAAGAGTCCTACCATCTGGAAACGAAAACCAACAGTGTTAGGAAGAGTATTTGTGAGGATATGCAAAAAAAAAAAAATTCAAATTCTCTGTCCTATTTATGTTTACATATGTTTGTCTATAGCAATTTAATTTTATCTATTCATTTTGGTGGACACACTTGGCAGTGCCCAGGGGCTGTACACTGGAGACCAACCATGCTGTATTGAGATTGAACTCAAGGTTTCAACATGCAAAGAACACTTTGAATTATATCCCTATTAGGTCCAGTCTCTGTTTTGGGGGTTGGGGAATTAAACCAGGATCCATAACATGTAAGCTGGAGTACCTTAGCTTCTATAATATCTCTCCCATCTGCTGTTTTATATTAATCTCTCAAGGAAGAAAAACTACTTTCTTGCAGTAGAGAAAGACAGTGGAACTCTCTCAGTGTCAAACATTCAATCTCCACAGAAAAGACTTAGTTTGCATTGCTAACAGCTTTCAGATATACTCAGGGTCTATGTAAATCAAAATCAGGTAACTCAAGGGTGTGGTCCAGACCAGAGCTACCTGAGGCCTGCAGGCCAATTCAATCACCTAATACAGTAAATAGAGTTTTATTAGACTACAACAACACCTATCATTTGGATATTGCCTGCAGCTACTGAGTAGCTGCTGTGTCTTTCTTAAGTAGCATTAAAAAGTCTCTATGGCCAGAAAAAATTAAGTATTGTCTGGCTAATCCCTGGTCCAGAAAATTATGCAGTTTTCCAATGAATCCTTTCAGTGTGTTTTCTCAATACACTTTCTACCCCAACAGAGCTCCCTCCCAATCCTGGTTCGAACCACTGCAAATGGCCTAGATCTGACCCCTTAGAAATGTTCCCGGCACTGCATTACTCAAATGACCATGTAAATCAAGGGCTACTCAGAGAAGTCCCTTCAAAGGGAATCAGACAGATTCCAAAGACAAGTAGCTTTCTTGTTGATTCTGGGACCTTTGTTTATCTAACTATTAATAGTGAATTAGATCATTTGTGTTGGGGACCATTAGGGGTGAATTTTGGTCACCCAAGACTTACCAATTCAAATCCTATCCCCACTCCTCCCCACAATATTTCAGAATGTTGCAAAAAGGCAGATTCAGTTAAATTAAGTCATTGGGGTTTTACATGCAGGTGGTCTAGTGAGTATGCTGGGAGTTACTTCTGAGCATTCAGCCAGGAGCAGTCCCTGAGTAACAGGATGTGCCCCATATTTCTTTGTTATAAATATATATTATTTACTCCTGAAGTAAGATTACTAGTTTTGTAAATGTCCTAACAGTTTTATTGGGACTGGAGGGAGTCAGGAATTACTCCAAGCTCTCCCACTCAGGAATCACTCCTTGCAAGTTCAGGGGACCATATGGAATGCCAATGACCAGATCTGGGTCAGTCGTGTGCAAGGCAGTCAATCATTTTACCAGTTGTACTATCTCTCTGCCCCCCCATGTTAGTTTAGTTGTCTTTAGTAACCCACTATGTGCAGTCAATAGCTCTTATGGAAATCAAAGTTGGTTGTATAGTCTGGGTTATTCTAGAGGGTCCAGTTAAGTGAGTAAAGAACCCTCTTTGATGTGATGTGCACAGCTTCAATATCAGTGGACAGCCTCAGCATAGCCTCATGGTCCACACTGAATATAAGGCCACTCCCTTCAGAATGATAAGAGGAAAGCAATGCCATTTCAAACCCAATGGCATGGGCTGGGAAAATGTTCAATGGAGCACATGCTTTGAATGCAGGAGGCCTGAATTTGATTTCCCCATTACACGGTCCCTATGCATCAGGAAGAACCTCTGAGCACAGAGTGGGGAATCCCTACAAACCACCAGTTTGGCTCCAAAGCAACAATGAAAGGAAATTCTGTTTCATCAAGAGATGGAAAAATACAATCTCTTTATTAATCAATTTTAATTTTGGAGGGGTAGGAATGATTTTTCCCCATAATGAGAATAGTGAAACTTATTAAATAAATGAACCACGTGAAAAACTATTCAAATGGTAACTTTTGGCCCTTCTCTTGAAAACATGATCAGCAGTCTTCTACTTTAGTCCAGGTAGCATCATGTAGACTTGCTTTTCCCTTCTTGCCACTTAAGAACACTATCGTAGAAGCTCAACAACTATTGCAAGAAAAATGAGACAAAAATTTTGTTTTAAAAGCAAAGTATGGGTTGGGGCTGGAGCGATAGCCCAGTGGGTAGGGCGTTTGCCTTGCACGCGCGGCGGCCGCCCGCCTGGCAAAAAAAAAAAAAAAGAGGATAGCCAGGTAGGGGTTTGCCTTGCACACGGCAGGCCCATGCCAGCCTGGGTTCGATCCCCGGCATCCCATATGGTCCCCCGAGCACCGCCAGGAGTAATTCCTGAGTGCAGAGCCAGGAGAAACCCCTGAGCATTGCCGGGTGTGACCCAAAAAAAGAAAAAAAAAAGCAAAGTAATCAGTGGGAGGGGACAGAGGGAGAAGGAAATAAGGTGGGAATTCTCAGCACCTTTTATTTTGGAATTCTTTTTTTTAATGTAGGTACTGTGAGTCACATAGTTCTTTATAATCAGTTTTCAGACAGTGTTCTGTTGTGTTCTTATCCCTCCATTACTTACCCCAGATTACCTCCCACCACCCTGACTTGATTACCTAACTCTACTTTTAAGTTGACTGATTGTAGCTTGGGTCCTATTCTCATGTGGTTTTACTTATGAGAGAGAAAGAGAGAGAGAAGATGAAGAAGATGAAGAAGATGAAGAAGACGAAGATGACGAAGAAGATGAAGAAGAAGAGGAAGAAGAAGAGAGAAGAAGAAGAAGAAGAAGAAGAAGAAGAAGAAGAAGAAGAAGAAGAAGAAGAAGAAGAAGAAGGAGAAGAAGAAGAAGAAGGAGGAGGAGGAGGGAGGAGGAGGAGGAAGAAGAAGAAGAAGAAGAAGAGAGAAGAAGGAAGAAGGAGGAGGAGGAGGGAGAGGGATGGGGGGGGGAGGAGGATGGGGAGAGGGGAGAGTGTTGCAGGACTCCTAAGGGCCGCTGCATCTGCTCTGGATTGCCTCCCAGCAAATCACTCCGTAGATAAGGGGGGGTAGTCTAAATGTGGCAGTTTATCCGACCATGTATGCTGTACTAGCTGGTATAAATATTCTCCCATGCTATCACAATCATCGTGGGACTAGCTAGATCTTACCAGCATATTAGCCTGGCCACGTAAGGACACCTAAGTAATTAGACCAGAGAGAAATGCTGTTTGCTTCCAAACAAACAAGCATGGCTCCCTGATAAAATATAAAACTACAATGAAGTAGAGGAGACTTGTGAAGGCTTGGAGAAATATTTAACTGGCATTGGTGTTGGTCTTTGGTACAGTGACATGCCATCTCAGAAACCCCCTTCTCTACATTTCAAAGGCCTTCCGGCTCAAAACATTAGCACAGTAAAGGCCCTAGGTGAGATGCAGGGAGGGATTACCTGAGGGCATTGGACCCTCCCCTGCTTTCCATAACAATGGGAGGAAGGTCTGAGTTGCGGGGGGGTATAAACTAGCCGGTTCCGCTCTCCCAGTCTTCTTCCCTGTGGGATTTCGCCTTGTGAGCGTTTATTCCCCTTGGAAGTTTTACACGTGGCGGGTCGCCATCTTGGCCTACACGTGGCTGGGGTTCTAGCCTGGAATCCTAAGCATCGGGTTTTTCCTTTTGTTGATTTGTATGCCTGAACCTGTGATAAGTAAAGCCTTTTAAAACCGCATCGGATTCCTGAGTGTTCATCCATTCCTCGCCGGCTCGGAGGTAGAAGGGAACTTCGCTTCCCGGCACTGTCGGGGACCCGCGGAGACGCCCCGACAGGAGAGGAGGGGAGGAGGAAGAGGAAGAAGAAGTGCTAGTAACCCAATCATGAATCACTTGATCACTTGATCACTTGAACTGTTATTCATCGATTTGCTCGAGCGGGTGCCAGTAACATTTCCATTGAACCCTATCACAGACCCAATCATGAATATTTTTTGTAATCGCATATCTGCAGCACATTTTGAGAAACTCCAGGAAATCAATTGGTAAATTGACCAAAGTATTTGATCCTTCCATTATAGGAAATGTCTTGGCACAGGCAATGGTGTTTGGTCATTGTAGTGTTTGTTCCATTTTTTTGTTTGTTTTACAAATGAGCACATTTAAAAATCTTTTATTATACCGTTGTGAGATATACAATTACAAGATGTTCATGTTTGGGTTTCGGTTATACAGTGCTCCAACACCGATCCCTCCATCAGTGCCCATTTCCCACCACCAATGCCCCCACTTCCTCCCTCCCCCAAGCCCGCCTTCATGGCAGGTTCTTTATCTCTTCTCTCTCTTTCTCTCTCTCTCTCTTCTCTCTCTCTCTCCATCTCTCTTCCCTTTCTTACACATTGTGGATTGCAATACATACATATAGAGGTTAGCATGTGTATCTTTTGCTATATTCAATGCGCAGTTCTTGGATGGTACCATCATTCTCAATGTTTACCAGCACACTGTTCCCTTTTCTGTCTTACCTAGCCTCTGACTTCCACAAGTTTGTGGTATACCAGGTTTTGAGATATCGCACAAGCTTGAAGCGCCCGTGCGCTATTGGGATCAGGCTGTGTCCAGCTGTAGGGTCTGGACCTTGAGGATGGCTGTGGTTGTGTCGCACAAGATTTTCTGACTTCTAGGGGCTTGAAAGGGGGCAAGACCAGGGACCAAACTTGTCCCCAATCCAAGCCGCCCATTAGTCTAGTGCAGGGCAGGCAGGCAGAGAGGGCCGCCCTGTACCTGAATACCTGGTGTCCAGCGCCGAGAGCCTGAGCACAATTTTTTATCTTATTTTCTAAAAACAAGACAAAAAGTGCACCATTAGATTCTAGCTTTCAATTCCAGGATAAAAGTCAGCCTACCCTCAAATTGAACTTGCATGCATGTGTTTATGATTATATGCCTCAAAAGAACTTGAAATCATCTGAGAACCATCTGACCACCTTGTCCCATGTCCAGCTACCCAGACCATCACTGTGCAAGAAGATTGCCATTTTTAAAATGGAAGGGTTTGGGGAGCTGGTGAGAAGTGCTGATTAAGCATTTTGAGGGATGGAAGAGGAAGATTCTTTTTCTTGTAATCATATGGCTCGATCTAAATGTTCTTAGAATTAATGTGCACTTGCAAGCCCAAGAACTTACTGTGGTCTTCACGTTCTAGGGGACAGTAGGATGCTGCTCTTGCCAGATTTGGAATGTTGGAGACAGAAACCTGGACATAGCAGGAAGAAACTAGAGAAGGTTCTCTTTAGCCGGGAGTTTGAGAGAGGCTGCATGTGAAGTTGTAGCATATTGTTGCAGGTGGGGAAGTGACTCCCACCCTAAGGCAGAAGTTCTCTAGATGGCGCATGAGGAATGTTGCAGGTCACCTGACTCCTCTACATCTCCCCAATCATGTTTCAGGTAGCTCACATGATGTGGGGACCCAGGTAACCTGGAGGAAAAAAAACTACCACCTTCCTACTCGACCCACTTGGGTCAATTGGGAAATGCCTGGTGGACTGATAAAGTCTGTCATTAGCATCCATGCACCATGTCCGCTACTGTCCCACCAAGCCCATGTTCAAATCCGCCTGATCGCCAGGATGCAGGAATTGCTTCCCCCATCCAAGAGTTTAGGCGCTGTGGCCTAAGGCTGGAGTTAGAAATTGTGCTTAGCAGGAAAATGAAAGTCAGTCCTGGTCTCTGCCCGGGTTTCCTGCACAGTAAAAGGATTTGAGGAGGTGAGTAGAAAAGTTAAAAAAAAAATATTTTCAAGAGAAATATGATGGGGAGGGGAGCGTATGGAGAAAGGGAGGAAAGAGGGGGAGGAGGAAGAGTCAAGGGAAGAGGGAGAGGGGTGTGTAAGAGAGAGAATGAGCCTCCACAGACCTTTCACATAGGTGGTTTTACAGCGGGGCTTTCCCCAAACTTGCCCACCTGAGATTTGGTTGCTAGGGTGTGACGAAGAGCAAGAACCTGAGACCCTTGATGGTCTTTCCCATGTTCTGATCATAGATCATGACTTTCTGTTCTCCTTGTAGTTTCTTTCCCGAGGTGGTCAATGCTTCACCAGGTGGTGCCTCAGTTTCTGCATCTGGGCAATACCTTTATGCCTTTAGCTCCTTCTGGCCTTACATCACTTCTTTATATTCTTGCTTCCCCCCAAATCTCACTAGCAGGGCCCTTTCCCAGTCTATTGCCTTCAGCACCATGGCAGAGCTCCTTCAAAAATGAAGAGGGTTTCAAGTGGCAGGAGAGTGAGGAAAGGACCTGAGCTGGCAGGACACAGTGTGGACAGCTGGGAACATGGAGTGTGCTCCAGAGTTGCTCTTTAGACAAGGGGAAGGTGATGTAAAGCTCGGCTTAAGAAGGGAAATGGCCGTATCCCAACTTCTAGGCATATAATACAGACCAATGCACCGAGAAAGAGTTGAAAGGAGAATCCCTGCAAGATAGAATTAGGTTGTAATATGGACCTTAAACTTTGGCAGTGACCAAAAAAAAAAAAAAAAAGAGAGAGAAAGGAAAATGGAGGGAGACAAGCGTTCTACAGTGTCCCATTACACAATTCTAACAAACAGAAATTTAGTTAGAATTCTAACAAACAGAAAATTTTCTTTTTCTGTTAACTTAAAAAAGGAGAATACTTTTACCTACCTTCAAAACACTTGATAGGTCAGAGAAATTGGAAATTGAAACCAGAAATGAAATTGGGCAGATTCCAAAGTTGGTACAAATGCTTTTCCTTCTCTTAAAGCAATCATTCTCCCCGTTCACTGCTGAATCTCTGCCCTGAACACCCCCTCTGTAGTCACATTCCTTCCATGGTTTCTAGTTCTGTCCCCATCCTTTCTCCCTTGCCATGGGAGGGAGGCCAGGAAAAATTCCTGTTCGCCACAGTGAAGGGAGGGAAAGAGGGGCACATTTGCCTCCCATTGGCAGCACCAGAAAATAATGTGCCTGGAAGGCTGAATTGTCTCCGGTTTGGCTCCCCAAAGAACCAGAAGAGTAAAGAGTAGCTCTGTTCTGGATTAAGAGTCCTACACCATTCGCTGGCTTTCTAAATACCAGAGTGTGCTTCGTTCTGAGTTAAGTCAGGATTGCTTGAATGCCAACGAATGGTAGCAAGTCAGTTAGTTATCTTCAAAGACGTGCATGAATGCGACTGTGCCTCTCCTGGTGGTTGGCAGCACGGGCCGTCAGGATTCCTTCTTAGCCTCTCGCATGGGCCAGTTACCCGCCACCTTGTGTCTGTATTCTCATTGATAAACGGGAGAGACGAGGTCTTCCTCCTGCCCCCACCACATTCGGTTAATGGATGGGAGACCCACGTTCCTGAAACTCCACTGCCACTCGACACACCACTGCTGTGTCATCTGGAGAGCAGATGATGTAAACATTTTCTATACTGGAAAGGATCTTTCACACAATGTTAAATAGATAAGAAAAAAGAGCTCTGCTGTCACACTCCACTGAACATGGGTTACTTCTATGCTATGCTGTCATAAACTGAAAAATTCCGACACCCTAAGTCAGGCTGTTGTACACTTCCCAAGTCACTCGTGAGCTGATAGGGAGCTCTGCTCTATTCCCCAGTGCTCTGGGTTGAATTGTGTCTCCACCACCTTCTTGTACTGAATTCCTTGCCCCCAGCATATCAGACTGTGATCCTATGTGATAGCAAGATTATTGCAGAACCAACTAGTTAGGATGAGCTCCTTAGAATGGTCCCTCATGCAATATTAGTGTTTCTGTATTCAAGCTGGGTTCCAGAGTGATAGTACAGCTGTTAAGACATTCACTTTGCATCAAACTGACTTTCCCTTCGTCTCCACCCCAGTTTGCTCTCCAGCACATCATCTAATCTTCCAAAACCAAGAGGTGACATCCCTGAGCACAAAGCCAGGAGAAAGCCCGAGCACCCCTGGGAGTAGTCTAGCCCCTAAAAGAAGGCTGGAGACAGCTGATAGAGAACACCCTATGTTCTGTATGTGAGACCTATATTTTCTATGTGAGAGAAGAGCTGATTTCCAGCTGATGTAGCCACAAGCCCGCACATGCCCCCTGCCAGCTAATCCCTGAAGCAGCACAGAGCATAGCATAGACCCCCTCACCTCCCTCAGAGAGAACAAACCACCTCAGGCCTGATCTTGGCCCTCAGCCTGCAGAGAGATGAGACAGTACCTTTCTGCGGTTGAAGCCCCTCAACCTTTGGCCTCTTGTCGTGGCAACATGTCATAGTAGAGTGCGTTTACTTTTGTTAATGGAAAAGAGCCAAAATTCAAAACCTTAAAACCTTTTCAAAGTTACCATCATTAAGTCTTCTTAATGTCAAGTGCCCATGGCATCCCAGGCAAAGAAAGTAACAGACAGGGACAGGGCGAGGGTTAGGAAGAATAAAGCCTGGAGCCTGGGTCCCCCGACCTTCTTGCCGTGACCCCCTCTCTACTGTCAGCCTTTCCTCGTCCACCAGATGCAGTGCAACTCCAGGTTTGTCCTAACAGCCCTGGACACACACAAGCAAAGCAGCAAATGTGAAAACACCAGCCTCCTCCTAGAAGCTTCAGCCAGGAAAATGACTGGGCAGGTGGTTAGGAGTGGGTCCCCTTGGCCAAGTGGGGTACATGCTCACCCCTGGGGTTTATAGGGAGGGCCTTGCTCACCACCCTAGTGGTCACCGCTGCAATGCCCTGACCCTCGGTCCCACGCAGCTCCCAGATGCTCTAAGCATGTTAGCCTCGGCGACCCCACACTCTTCCAGGTGGAATCCTTGATCTTGAAACCACTGCTTGCTCCTTTCCAGTAATTATCCCTTTATTCAGAGACAAAATACACTTCTGCTTGCCCAGAAATCTCAAGGTCATGCAGACCATCGGTGAGAGCTATCTCTGTGTGTGGGTATGTTCCTGGCAAGTGCAGGAGCAGCCCCAGAACACACTTTGGGTGGAGAATCAGACCAAGGCGTTCTGCAAGGGAAGCTGCGTTCTTCTTGCATGCAAATAGAGGAGTTGCTTAAGTCAGAACTTAAGTCTAGCTAAGTGCTCTCCAAACAGCGTGAGTCCAGCTCACTGTACTTACTGGCTCTGTGACCTTGGGCAAGTTCTATAATGTCTCTGTTCCTATCTGCCTTCTTCATGTGCCAAGGGTAAGCTAATACCAGCCATTTCCTCTTCTTGTGGTGAATATCCCCAGAACTGATCGACCTAGCATCCTCAGACTGGAGCCTGGAACTCTTTAGAAGAGTTTGCTATCCTGTTATTACTGTTATTATGAGGATCCTGAACTTTTCTGGGGAACAATCCTAGTTCATGGCTCTGTTTCTTTACTAACTGCAACCTTGGGCATGTTACTTCTGCCGGCTAATCCCGTTTCCTCATCACCAGAATAGGAATGATGTTAGTACCTTGCTTGGGGTGTGGTGGTGAGAACTGAGGCAAGACACTGAAGTTTCTAATTAGGATAGTGCTGTGCAAGAGGCGAGCCCTTGTGCATCTTCTGCTCCCCTGGGTTTAAGGGCACTCAACCTATCAACGCATACGGTTACTCATCTTCCCTCTCTGCCCTTTCTGGCTAGGGTTCCATGCTAGAACTTCAGGGGATTATGGGGCAAATTAGGACTGGAAGAGACAGAGGATATCTCTTCCAACTTTGTTTCTAGTTGGGCTTTTAACTCCAAGCAATGAGCATCTATATCTTCATCAGCCGAAAGAGACACGACCCATCTGCCAGCTCCCAGGAGAAGTGTAACTGGCGGCCACTCAAACACAAGATTGACGAGGCGGAGGATGCCTGTTGGACCTCAAAAGTGGCTGGGTTTGCTGGCAGCAAGCAAGCAATTACTTGAGCAAATCTGGGGGAAAGGCAGAGCGCTTACTCTCTGGAGGGGAGTCAGAGATGGGCGTGCTGTGAGAAGTGTCAGCTCCATCTGGGAATGTGAGATGCAGTGCTCTTGGGCGAGCTGTTTTCCATCCTAAACAGCCCTGCTGGGGAGACTCAGTGGGTGGAACAGTGAATCTGAGCAGGAACTTTTCTACTTGCCTGCTTCTTTTTTTTAACTTCAAGTACTGCTGCGGGTTAGCATATGGCATCTCAGATGTGTGAATGAGCTGCAATGTTGTATTTGTGATATCTACACACTAGCAGTGATCTAGTTAGGAAAGAAGAATACAAATTAGAAAGAAAATAAGGCAGAGACCTGGGGGGTCTTTAAGGGAATAGACTGAAGGGTCCTGGAAAAACAGACTGACAGTCAGGTGCCTTGCCAAAACCGATCCTGTCATCTCTCTCTGCAGTTTCACTCGGATGTTTGGCCAGCGCAGGGCTGGAGCCAGGCAGCGGCCCTACTGTCCTTGCGCTTCCCACAGATGACATCATCTCTTGTTGCAGTCTCCTTTTCTAATAATGGAAATGAGACTTGGAAAATCACAATCATTCCAAATCAGCTTCTTATGCAAGCCCCTCTTTTTTTTCATTTTAAATGCATGCAATGCATTTCTCAACCTTAAACAGCTTTTAAAAAATAAAATCTGGGGGCTGGGGGAGGGGGAGGGAACCGGGGACATTGGTGGTGGGAGATGGGCACTGGTGGCGGGATGGGTGCTGCAACACTGTTTGACCAAAACCCAAATATGAACTTTTTAATTGTATATCTTTGTAATTTTAAAAATAAAAAAATTAATAAATAAATAAATAAATAAATAAATAAATAAATAAATAAATAAAATCTGGGTCACACCCAGTGGTTCTCAGGGCTTATTCCTAGCTCTGTACTCAGGGATCACTCCTGGTGGGCTCAGGGCCTCAAACCTGGGTCACTAGCAAACAAGGCAAGTGTCCTACCCACTATACTATTGTTCCAGCTCCAATAGTTCTATTATTTAGGGGGAAAAGATAATATAGCCAGAAGCATTGTTCCATAAACTCCTTTTTCCTCTTCTGTCGCCCCTTCTTTTCCCTCTCTTCTGTTTGTCACCAAAAACAACCACCTGCATAAAAGTCTCACATTTCCACTCAGGGGTTGTAGGCATTTGCTTTCTCAGATGCATCCTTTTATTTGTTTCAGCCTGGAAACTGTTGTTTCTCATCTTGGGTGAAAACACACCTATAACTCAATGATCTCAGAATCGGAAGATGACTCAAAAAGCTGGAGCTCGTTTAAATATGGGGAGCCCCAGGTTCAACGCTTAGCACCACCTGTTCTTCCAGAGCACTGCTAGGCCTAGGTCCCAAGTGTCACTGGATGTGGTTCCCTTGTGTGTGGGGGTCTGTTGGAGGTCCCGGACAGTATCTGGGAATGAGTGCCCTTTGACCTCAAAGGTTGGTTACAGACAGACAAAACCACGAATTCAGCACAGTTCCAAAAGGCTTTTACTTACCAGCAATAATTAAATAAACTCTGCTACTATAATTCAGAATGAGGGGATCTCCAGACCTTGGCTGCTGATCAAATCTCTCTGACCATGTGCTCAGGAAGATCTCTCCCCCAAAATGGATGCTTCTTCCCCAAAATGCTGCTTTTTCTCTCTCAAACAGTGCCAAAAACCAAAGCCCGCTTGTGGGCCAGGCTTGGCAAAGTCAAGAACCAGCACTCACATGCAAATCTCCAGGTAACCACACCTAGCCCAGGTCTAATCAAGTGCTAAGTGACAGGACCTCAGTCCCTTCTACCCCATTGGCTCTTATGCAAAGCACTGTGGAGAGGGGGTTGGCATAGGAATCCAACCTAAGAACAAAAGTATCTCAGATGAGTATGCATGGGGAAATAACATTGCAACTTCGTACTATGAACTCCATGCAACTAGATGGCTATCTCCAAATATCCACAAGGTTCATTCTATTCTGCTCCAGGACAATTTTAGTGGTCTGTTCTCTGTTTTACTGAAAGGGTCATATTCACCTTCCTGCAGCAAGCCAACATGACCCGTTCTTTAATCTTAACAGAACTGATTCCTGGGGCTGGAGTGATAGCCCAGCAGGTATGGCATTTGCCTTGCACGCAGCCAGCCCATGCCGGCCTGGGTTTGATCCCCAGCATCCCATATGGTCCCCTGAGCACAGCCAGGAGTGATTCCTCAGTGCAGAGCCAGGAGAAACCCCTGAGCATTGCCTGGTGCGACCCAAAAAAGCCAAAAAAAAAAAAAAAAAAACAGAACTGATTCCTAAACAGTGGTGCCAACGTAGCCAGGGTGTTTTCTTCCTGGTAAATAATAATTGTTCCACCCTGAGACCCATGGGAGATAAGAGAAAAATGGCCAAACTGGATAGAATTGGATTCATAACAGAAATTATAACAATATCCCAAGAGCTATTAAAATCAAACTGTCTTATTCATTCCTGCCTCCAATCTCCTATTGTGATTTGCACAAGAGGGATCTCTTTAACATGAGGCCCTGACCTTAAGGCAATGCAAATGACCTTAAGCTGCAAAGACCTAGAGCCACTTATGGCAGCATCAGGCAACACCTTGCAAAGAAAAAACAAAAACAAATAAAAGTCCCCTATGTTTTCTCTTTGGGGAAATTAAAAGCATTGTGTGTTGGGGTGGAGGAGGTTGTTTTGTTTTGGGGTGACATCTAGCAGTGCTTAGGACTCCTGGCTCTGTGCTTAGGGATCACTCCTGGAAGAAGACCATATGGGATGCTGGGGATTGAACTCAGGTTAGGGGGGTAACCCGGTGTGCATTCAAAAAGCAAAAAAAAAAAAACAAGCAAACACCCTACCCACCTTAGCTCCTGCCCCTAAAAAAGAGGCATAGTGACTTGGATTATTTTCCTTGTTTCATCAATTAAATAAGGAAGTCATTAGATTCAAGTGTCTCAAATGCCTTGGCAGTTATATAAACAAACCATAATAGACTCCACTCAAGGTGCTTAGGGCCTATTCCTAGCAGTACTTAGGGAGACCAAGTGGCGCTAAGAGTTGAACTAGGGCTCCCACATGTGAAGTATGAGCTCCAGCCTTTGAGGCGGGGTCCATTGCAGTTTGCCTATATAAGAAGCCAAGTTCTCAGGAAACCCAATCACAAGCAGCTCACTAGATTTTCCCTCATAAGGCAACCACTTCTAGAGGCAATCAAGTCATCTTTTACCTGGTCTCTGCCTCTTCTCTAAAGCCTGACTGCAGCTCCTGGGAGTGGAGAGCACCTTACTGTCGGGAACGCCGCCGGGTCCCCGACAGTGTCAGGACAGAAGTTCTCTTTTATCTCCAAGGACGCCGGAGAACAGATGAAAACTCACGAGCCCGATGCAGTTCCAAAAAGGCTTTTAATAGTACAAAAGCTCTTCCACAGCACTCCAATATAATGAACAAACTTTAGCTCTGGTCCGAACTTAGACCATACAAAAGAGCCTAAGTCTCCCACCAAAGAGAGAGGATCTCACCTGAGCTGAGTCCTACCCAGAAGATGGAGCAAAAGGCCAAAGAGCAAAAAGCCAAAAGCAAAAGGCCGAGGATCCAAAAGCCACAGGAGCCAAAAAGCTGGAAGCTAAAAGGCCCAAAAGGTAAAAGGTAAAAGTGAAGGGGCCTCAAGTCAGCCCCTTATATACACCAAAAGTAATCCAATCGGGAGGGTCATGTCAACAAAGAACTCTAAACAGAGTGTAGTGACACACCCTATTGCAGGTATAAACAAAGGTTATGCCAAGGTCTAATCCTTTCTACCAAGATTATCTCTATGTAAAACACTGGAGAGAGAGAGGGGGCTTGTATAAAGTAATACATCTTAACTTCATGAGCTTCATGTAATCTAGATGGTACCCACAAGGTCCTTCTTATTATTATCTGCACCAGGGTGATTCTGAGTATCTTGTTCTCCTGTACTGAAAGGGTCACACTCGCCTGCTTAGAGCAAACTAGTATGATCCTTCCTATATATAGTCTTCCTATAGTCTCAGCGTAGCCAGGGTGGTAGTCTCCTGGTAAATTCTAACTGTCCCATGCTGAGTGCAGTGGGTATAAAGAGGAGCTGTGCCCAATCTAGAAAACATAGAAGTCTTAGTAGATGTATAAATCAGAAGTTATTCAATCAAGGTGACTTCTGTAACTGCCACACCCTCTAGCAGTGTTTACATAGAAGAGAGGTCTCATTAAAATGAAACTTGACTTAAATAGATTAAGCTGGGAGTGGGCAAAACAACAAAACTCCCAGGTTAGCTAAACCTGTCCTCCAACACCTTACCACTTTCAGAATGTTGTTCTGCATTGGAATCAGGGTTGGCTCAAATAAACTCTTGGAAGTTTTTGTGTGCCTCAGTTTAGTTTTTAAAGTGGATAGATGGGGAGGTAAAGACCAGGCACAATGGAGTTTCTGGCCTGACACTTTATACTTTACTCCTAGTAATAGAATCTAAGGAATTCTATCAAGAAAAAGGAATGGATATAGTGTCAGTATTCTCTATCAGGCACACTCAGCCTCAATTTCCACTCGCTGCTGTCTAAGAAACCAGTCAAGAAAGATTCAACACATGTGAAGTCAATCTGGCTGTGACATCTGTCACCCCGTTGATCATCAGGGTTGATTTGGCTGATATGACTGGAGAGGCATGTGTCCCCTTCTCTCACTGCTCCATATGTGTCCTTCCCAGAGCTGCACTGTCTAATGAATTAATATTTAAATACTTTCTTTGTCTTTTTAGATTATCTCAGTTTGGTTTTCTTCTCTTTTTTCTTCTCTTTTCTTTCTTTTTTCATTATTTATTTTTTGCTTTTTGGGTCACACCTGGTGATACTCAGGGGTTACTCCTGGCTCTGCACTCAGGAATTACTCCTGGTAGTTCTTGGGGATCATGTGGGATGCTGGAGATTGAATCTGGGTCAGCTTCATACAAGGCAAGCATCCTACCCACTGTACTACTCCTCTGGCCCCTAAGCCTGGTTTTCATGACCTACACTTAGTTCCCTCAAGAGTTGACAGCGCTTGACACCCACAGCTCTGCCAGCGTCTCTTAGGATCCAAAGAACTAAGTGGATGAGAAGCTGGAGCTGTACCAGGCAGCTATCAGTGGTTTCCTGGTTTCCATGGTCCGACTGTTTGTCCATGACACCATGATCATTCTTCATGAAAATTCTTCAACAATTTTCAGCTGCCCAAACTATATTTGGAAAGCCTGCTGATCCAATAATCCCATTGCTAAGAATCCATCGTGAACAAATCAGGATTATTTTACTACAAGATGTTCATCACAAAAGAAGCTTTTGGTACATCTACATAATGGAATACTATGCAGCTGTTAGGAAAAATGAAGTTATAAAATTTGCCTATAAATGGATGGACATTGAGAAGATTATGTTGAGCGAAATTAGCCAGAAGGAGAGAGACAGATACAGATTGACTGCATTTATTTGCATGACATAAATATATATGTACATATTAAGATACCAATATCCAAGGTCAAGTGAAGCATGTATCAGGAGGTTTTGTCAAAGGTGGAAATTATCACAAACGTGTGGGAGTCAGAGGCTAGGTAAGACAGAAAATGGAACAGTGTGCTAACAATTTGTGAGGGTACTAATACCAACCTAGAACTGAGCATTAAATAGAGGCAAAAAGATACAGATGACAACCCTTTAATGTATGTTCTGTAATCCATAGTCTGGAAGGGAAGGAAAAGAGAAAGAGAGAGAAAGGGAAAGAAATAAAGAACCTGCCATGGAGGCTGGCTGGGGGAGGGGGAGGGAACCGGGGACGTTGGTGGTGGGAGATGGGCACTGGTGGAGGGATGGGTGCTGGAACACTGTATGACCAAAACCCAAATATGAACTTTTTAATTGTATATCTTTGTAATTGTATATGTCTTGGTGGTATAATAAAATACGTGAAAAAAAAAGAATGTTCATCACAGTCTGAGTAAGGAAAAACAACAATAAATCAGAAACAACCTAAATGTGCATCATGGAAGAATAGCAGGACTACTAAAAATAACATTTTCAAAGTAATTAAGGTCATTCAAAGATTACAAAATTTTATATTCATAGGATCTAATTTTTGTTTGTTTGTTTTGAGGCCACCCCAGCAATGCTCAGGGATGACTCATGGCTCTATCTGTACTCAGGAATCACTCCTGGTGGTGCTCGAGGGACCATATCCCAGGAATCACTCCTGGAATTCCAGGGATCAAAGTGTTGCCTTGCAAGGCAAGTGCCCTACCCGCTATACTACTGCTCTGGCCCCCATAGGATCCAGTTTTCTGTAAGGCTCTTACTTGACATGGATGACAAATGCCCTGGTAAGTGATGGGTGAAAAGATTGATTGACGCTTTCTACATTTTGAGTCTGTAGGTATTTTGGGGGCTGAGGGAGGGAGGTGCCTCCCAGGTGATGCTCAGAAGGCAATTCTTGATAAACTGGGCTAGCAGCCTAAGGATGTAAGCCTACTTGAGCCTGGTGGTGCCGGGGATTACCTGGACCACCTCATTGGTCCCCAGGGTCTCCAGAACCACCCAGCAGTGTTTAGGGGTCTTCAGGGCTGCGTTCAGTGATGCTCAGGAAATCAGATGGTGCTGGGGATCAGACCAAATCTGGGTTATGTGCACAATAGGCAGGCACCCTAACTGCTGTATTGCCTGATCTCTTCAAAATATTTTCAGAGTTGGAAAAAAACAATGTACTACTATTTTTTAGCATACTTATTTTGTTTTATTGGTGTAATTTACACATTTTGCAATAAGTATGTATTTTCCTTGTTCAATGGGAAAATGTTAAAGATATTATATGTTGCATATCAATCTATACGCCAAAAAAACGGCATAAACAATATGTAAGTATGTTTGAAATGATATTTCACTAATTCAGACCCTTGTCCTGTGAGTACTTGTAAGCTGGCTTCTTACATATTTGCACTAGAATATCAGGACTATGATGTTAACTAAATAGGAAGCTTCTCTGTACTATATACTGACAGGGGTGTATATAGGACATTTTTCACACTCTCCCAAAATGCAGTGAGACAGTAGTCTGGCCTTGAATAGATTGCAGAACTGGGCCGGAGCTATAGTCCAGCGGGCAGGGCATTTGCCTTGCGCACGGCCAGCCTGTGCCGCTGTTCTATCCCCGGCATCCCATATGGTCCCCCAAGCACCGCCAAGAGTGGTTCCTGAGTGCAGAGCCAGGAGTAGCCCCTGAGCATTGCCAGGTGTGACCCAAAAAAAAAAAAAAGAGAATAGATTGCAGAACATATTGACATTTTCTAAAGCGTATTTACAAACAGTGATGAACAAGATATGCTAATGCAACTAAGAGGGGATTGTTTACAATTTATAAGGATTATTTACAGTCTACAAGGATTCGAGAAAATGTTACTGGCCTGTTGCATAATTGAATAGTTTTCCTAAACATGGAGGAAACTTGACTGTAAGTCAATGGTTCTTCACTTTGGGATTTGAGAGTTTCTTTATATTCTTGAGAGTTACTGAAATTATGACTAAATTCTTATCTGTGCCTTATGTGAAGAAATATTTATAAAAGAAATATTTAAAATACTTGACTATCAAATCATTTTAAAATAACAACAATAAATTCTATTTTGTGCTAACATAACATAAATTTATGAAAAATAATTTATTTCTAAAACTGTAATAAAAATGGTGAGAAGAAGCATTTTATGCTTTGTACATCTTTTAATGCCTGGCCCAGTGAAAAACAGCTGAATTCTCTTATCTGAGTCTGTATTCAATCTGTCGAGACATGTTGTTTGGGCTGAAATTATGAATAAAATTCAGACTCATATGAATATGAAGTTGGAAAAAGGATATAGTCTTTTTCACATAATTTTACATTTTTCCTCTGATAAAACATCAAATTTCAACATGAAAAATTTCTTATTATTTTATTTGCTTGTATTTCTTTTTATTTTCCAATTTGACATGCCAAATACCAGTAACAATTATAGACCTCATTCCCATGACCTGATGGAATGGTTTGAGGCTCTTTATGTTCCTGGAGCAAGCAGATGCCCTTGGGCTATCTCACATGTGACAGGACATATTGAGATGTTACTGGTGCCCGCTCGAGTAATAGATGATCTACGGGAAGTCAAGTAATCAAGTGATCAAGTGAATTTTTATTAAGGCAACATTGGTTTATAAGACAACAAGTAGTAATTTCTTAAAGACAGCTACAGTGTAATATCTGAGACAAGGCCGGTTTACATTTATCCTTTTACTACCTTAAAACCCCTTGACTTTTATGGACTTGTAGGAGCTCTTTTACCCATGCACAACTTTATTAGATCTTCTCCTGAGGTCATTTGAAAAATTCTGATCTTCAAAATGTTGACTCATTTTATTATATGATATTTTTTTAAACCACATTTGTTAATGGCACTACAGATCTCATTAAAAAGACTTAATTACTGGGAATATTTTCAAGCTTACAGTTGTAGATAGAAGGCTACCAAAATTCTAATTTTTGCTAGAAAGTTCAAATTCCAACATTGGCAACAAAGATTGTCAGCTGTTTTTCCTGGAAGTGACAGAGACAGCTCGTATTTGTAGAAATATTAGCCAACTACCCAACTCTGACTCACTAAAATTTGTCTTTCAAATAAAAATACCATCACATAATAAAAAGTTGCAAGTTCAGCCCACAGTTCAATTACACAAATGCTTTTTTTTTTAAATCTGGACAATCCCTGGATATCAATGTTCAGAAATTTATATTCCCAGTGTATCTCACATAACATTAAAGCAAAATATGTCCTGGGAACAGACAGACAGAACTCCAAGATGGCATTGGTCATACCTTTGAAGGAAAAAAGACCTTGGCATGTTAAGTTTAAGTTGTCTAGTTGGGTATGGTGTATTTTACCCCTAAACATATTGTTGGTAGGTTCCAAAGAACTTCCTCCTAGTATTATAGCCAGTAGATCAGTGAGAGGAAAGTGAGTTTTGTTGGGTGTCCAGTTTGCTGGTAGCTTAAGTCACAGCAAGACAAGTGCTATTGGAGAAAGTCTAGGGTAGAGGACACACTCTACGTTCTTGACTATGACCCTGGACCTTTCCATATTCTCTTTGAGGCAAACATCCCAGGTGGTTATTAATGATAGCTATCAAGGACTCCTTCAAAAATTGTTTAACAGGAGCCGGAGTGATAGCCCAGCGGGTAGGGCGTTTGCCTTGCAAGCGGCCGGCCAATGTCGGTCCAGGTTCGATCCCCAGCATCCCATATGGTCCCCCGAGCACCACCGGGGTTCCCAGGGAATTACACCAGGAGTAATTCCAGAGTGCAGAGCCAGGAGAAACCCCTGAGCGCAGCTGGGTGTGACACAAAAAAGCAAAAAAAAAAAATTGTTTAACAGACCTAAAAAAGGTCTATTCAGAGATTATGATTTAATGTCATTAATTTTGGGGGGGCTTTTTTGGATCACACCCAACAATACTTAGGGGTTAGTCCTGGCTCTGCACTCTGGAATTACTCCTGATGGTGTGCGGGGATGATATGGGATGCTGGGGATCAAACCCAGAGCGACCGTGTGCAAGGCAAACACCCTGCTGTACTATTGCTCCTGCCTCACATTAATCATTTTTATTCCACAAAAATATTCTGTCCAGGAATTAGTGTGGTGGGTCCCCCCTCCTAAGCAAACTCATTTGTGCAGTTTTAATTACCTGTGGACAACCTGTAATTAGGTTGTCCTATACAACATTCAATAAGATATTTTGGGCGAGACAGGGAAAGATATTCACATAAATTTTAGAAAAATATATTGTTGTGATTTATTATTGTTAATCACTTACTGTGACTACCTCACTCAGGACTAGGGCGCCTTGGGTTATCCACATGTTGCGTCTTGGTAAATTTCCCCTGCTATCTGGGCTGCTGATCTTACCGTATTCCTGGCCGTAGGGACACCTAGTTTGCAGAGAGAAATGCTGTTTCTTCCACAAACAAGCGCCTGATAAAATTAAACTACATGAGAGGAGACTGTGAAGGCTTGGGTATTTAACGCTTGGTGGGCAAAACTAGGGGATGCGGAGGGGTTGGGGCTTCTGCTTTCTCGGGAGGGGCTGGGGGCGTATCCCTTGAAGTTTCCGTGGTGGTCACCATTGCTCCGTGGCGGGGTTCGCTGGTCGATTTCTGACCTGTTAAGTAAGCCTTTAAACCGCTCGGTTCCGAGTGTCATTCCGGGGCGGGGGGGGCCACCCTCACAAATGATAATTTATGATAGAGCACCTCGCAAGAAGCCAGAGGAACCCCCACACCATGAGGGCAGTCATTTTCAAGATCTGAACTCCACAGCTCCTCTGAGTTCCACCTAAGAGAAAAGCCGATCTCTCCCTATTGAGGTTCATCAGTAAATGCACGAGATGAGAGCCTACTACTGAGAGTAAACCACCTGCACGGCAGAGCCTGACAAGCTACCCGTGTTATATTTGATATGCCAAAAACCAGTAACAATTATAGACCTCATTTCCCATGACCTGAATGATTGGTTTGAGGCTCTTTGTGTTCCTGGAGCGAGCAGATGCCCTTGGGCTACACTAGCATGTGACAGGACATTTAGAGATGTTACTGGTGCCCACTCAAACAAATTGATAAATAATGGGAAGAAAAGTGAAGTGAAAAGTGAAAGTGATGGGCATACAAAGGAAAAATATATAAAATATACATTACAGGCTTTAGTACTTGCTGTGGCTTCTGTTATTCACTGGGGTTCTTGGGACAAACCTCCATGGAAAAAGGGAGGATCCGTATATATTTTTGCATCAATGTTTTTGGTAGTAAATACAGTAATTATTGTGTCTCTCTTACCTTTAACAAAAGAGTGCTTTTGTATGCAAAAGCACTGCAATGTAAATGCAAATGGTAATGCAAGTGGTAAGTAGCAATGCAAATGGTAAGTAGTAAGAAAGACAACAGCATCTTAATATTATTAGGAAAATCTTTCAGACCCCAGGATCCTCAGGAACCACCCAGAGGCTGACAGAGATTATTGAGAACTGCTACAAATCTAAAGGAAGGGAAAATGTTGACAAGGCACCATGAAATAAATGCCCACAGATGCTGGGCAGATTGCAAGGAAAGGGAGCATAAACTATGCCTTGAGAGGTAATTAGGTGCTTCGTTATCACTTGTATCACTTGTCTCACTTGTCTTCCCTGTTGTTCATCGATTTTCTCGAGCGGGCACCAGTAACATCTCCATACATCCTGTCACATGCTAGTGTAGCCCAAGGGCAACTGCTTGCTCCAGGAACATGAAGAGCCTCAAACCATTCCTTCAGGTCATGGGAATGGGGTCTATAATTGTTACTGGTTTTTGGCATATCAACTATGACACGGGTAGCTTTCCAGGCTCTGCCTTGCAGGTGGGATACTCTTGTAGCAGCCTCTCATCTCATGCATTTATTGATGAACTGTGCGGCTGCCTGAGACGGGAAAGATCAGATCTTCTGCTGGGTGGAGCTCTGACGAGCTGTGGAGTCTGGATGTTGAAAATGGTGGCCCTCATGGTGTGGGGATTCCTCTGGCTTCTTGTGAGGCTCTACTGGGATGGCTTCACTATAAAAGCCTAAGTCCCAGGGAGCAGTGCTGAGAAATTCTCCATCCGGCACATTTTAATAACCATCACTATCATTTATTTAGCAATTATCATTGCTGGAATTTTGCACACAGCATTTCTTTTGCTCTTTATATCAACCCATCAAGCAAGTATAATCATCTTTGGGTGGGAAAGGAAGCTGAGCTTCAGAGAAGTTAGGAAACCCATCCGAGCTGACGCAACCAGCAGAGGTTAAGGAGCCCAGGGCAAGGAGACTGGATAGCTCCCACGGCTTCCTCCTCTTCAAACTTCCTTCCAGGGCACATTTTTAACAGTGCTTGGTAGGAACGTGGAACTCACACAGTTCTAAAATTTCTAGTCTGCCATGAAAAACTCTGGCTTGTAAATCTTGTGTATTTGCTTTGGGTTTCCACAGGGCAAGGCCCAGCTCTTTCTATAGGCCCAGCACACTATGGTGACTTAATAGATTTTTAACCACAAAAGTCATGATTTCTCTTTTACAGTGACTCCACCCTGATCCTGTTCAGCTTTCCCTGAGTTTAAACTGTGTTATCAGTGTGAGAGGACTTGATTTTCCCTGAGAGAAACTCGGAGACCTGAAGACCTGAATCAGAACCGGGGCTTCAGTGACCACATTAAAACTGATATATGTAAACAAGATTTATCTTCTTCGCCTTTCTACCTCTGTATCTTATCGTGAAAGGAAAATGGGTTTAGGAGCAGGCCAGTATGGGTTCTAGTTTCAGTTCTACCACTGACAAACTGGTAACCACAGACATCTAATACTAGTCTCTTGGCTCTGTCTCCCTATCAAAGAAATGATGAACGAACAGTGTGTTTATTCCACTCAGGGAAGGGTCCACCGAGGGAGAGAGTCCACAGTGAAAAGAAACAGCTAATGCACAGTCAACTCCACACCTCTCCTCCCCTCATTCCTTTCCCTCTCCTTCCCTACTCCCCACTGCTGGTCCTTCCTCTCCTCCCCCTCTAAGCCTTCCTCTCCTTTCACCACACTTCCTAGACCTCCCAGTAGCTCTGACTACTAGATACCAGGCACTGAAGGCCAATAAGCCAGTAGCCAAGGCTGTAAGTATCCAACACTTCCCCCAAGTCTCTGATTCAAAGACACCTCTGGGTCATTCATGGAGAGAGAAAGAGAGAGAGAGAGAGAGAGAGAGAGAGAGAGAGAGAGAGAGAGAGAGAGAGAGAGAGAGAAATTAAAAGAAAAAGTAATACTTATAAGTTGGATCCCCTTTTTCCCATTTGGGCTTAAGGGTGTTTTCTGAGGTTTGTAAATGCTTGGTTCTTAGGTTCAATGATGTCATCCTTAACCTTGAATACTTTCTGTGCCTAAGCTCCAGCAGCTTGTTGTCATAAATCTTGGTTTGTCCTTCTCCCCTTAAGTCTCTGGAGTCCCCTCACCTGTTGAAATCAACCATGATGAATATAATGCAAAGAATCCATCACAAACATGGAAATTCTGACTTGGAATAGCTCTGAAAATAAGGCAATACTGGTTCCAGGTGCTGATGCTCTTGGGTGCCTGCCCGCAAACTTCCCACTCCCTGGAGCAGGGATCTCCCCATAAGCGTCATCTTCCTGCAGTGTGGAGGTCAGCATGTTTTTTCTGGTGCTTTGGAAAAGAATCTTTTGTGTTTTCTTCCAAAGACGTCAGGATTAGGACAGTGAGAAAAGACTTTGGAAAGTTGTCAGCATGGTTGAAGTTCAAATATTTCTTGGGAATAACAAATATCTCAGCTTATATGACATTCTTAAATCAGTGAATTGATGCAAATAGTAACTTAAAATAACTAAACTTAGAAATGGTGAAGAATTCTTAGTTAGTAATTATGACTCCCTCCTTGAAAAGTTAAAACAGAAAAAAAATACTTTCTATGCCTAAACACATAAAATTTTATTTCTTTTCACGTCCTGACACCTATTCCATGCATGCAAGAATTTTGTTTTGAAGCAAAAGAAATGCATTGACCTGGTATATTTATTTCATCACCGTGAGGGTGTTAAGATGACTGAAAAAAATCTAGTGGTTTTTGTCTTTGTTTTTTATTGTCCTTTTCCAACTCTCCACCCCAGACCCACCATCAAACTTTTAGAAGAAATTAGATGTTTGTTAAAACTGTCTTAACCAAGTACATAGTGTGGTCATTTAAGCAACAGAGATACCCCTCTGCCCCCACAACCACACACACACACTCCTGGCGGTGCCTGGGGGACCATATGGGATGCCGGGATTGAACCCGGGTTGGCCACATGCAAATGCCAAGCCCTACCCACTGTTTTATTGCTCCAATTCCAGTTAATTCCATTTTTAAGACTCTATCTCCAAGTATAATCATATGCTGAGATATTCAGGGTGAAGAGTTCAGGACATAATTTGAGAAGAAAACAATTCAGTCCCTTTTAAAATTCATTATACATTGAAAGACTTGTGGGTGACATCATGAAATGAGATGTTACATGATGACCAGGATAGAGCCACTGAATGGCAGATTTACAACCTTAGCTCAGGTATTTACTGGTTAGAGATCCTCAGACAATGTTCTTATCCCTCATCATATCTCCCAATGTCAAATTAAAAAGAAAAAATGCAGAAGATCATTCATGAGAACCGAGGCATAGCTCCTGCCTTTTCCTGGGAAGGAACTGTGCCCCGAACATGTCTGCCATCAGTATGTAAAATCTGAAACCCATGTGTGCTTCCCAGTCCCCTGAGATGTTACACCAGCCTGCCTTGCTTGACCTTCACATCAACCCTCCAAGAAAGACATCAGTGGGGCTGGAACGATAGTCCATCAGGCAGGGCGTTTGCCTTGCATGCGGCCAACCTGGGATCTATCCCGGCAGCCCATATGGTACCCCAAGCACCATCAGGAGTACATTCCTGAGTGCAGAGCCAGGAGTAAACCCCTGAGCATTGCCTGGTGTGGCCCAAAAAGGTGGAAAAAGACATCATTACCTTTGTCCAAGCAGAAAATGCCTGCCAAGTCTTATGGCCACTCCAATCTTCCTGCCCTGCTGATTAGGATCTTCTGAGGGCAGGGAGACGGGACATGTGTTACGGCTCTGACAACTCATGTAATGGAAGTGAGCTTCGACTCAGGCAATCACTCTGGCTTTTTCCCAGTGCTGCTCTCACCCCTCCACCAAGTCTGGACCTCCTAAGATCTGACTATCTTTTCTGACCCCTTAACAGTGTTTGCTAAATGCGTATAGCATTGCAAGCACTGAAGTGGCCATTATTGAGCATAAAGAAGCCTGAGCCAAATACAGTCATTCCAAGTCCAAGGTGTTGGAGGAAGCAAATCAGCAAACCAGTATTTGCTCAGTGCTCTGGTGCTCAGATGTTCCCAGTACTGATGGGAACTGAGGTTGTGGTACTTATGGGTACTGAGGCTGATGGGTACTGAGGGTTGTAGGCAGCAAAAATGTTGTAGGCAGGGAAGACTAGAAGCATCTAATACAGGCAGTACTGGAGCTGAGGCACTAGTACAAAGGGATATTAGTGATCTGGGTAAGGTCAAGGTCTTTGGGGTGGCCAAGGATTGATCTGAGATGTTGGTGCCCAGCAAAAGACAAATCACGAGACTAAAGCTTGATCAGGTACTACATTAAGGAACTTAGGTGAACTGTGGTGTGGCTGTGTAGAGAGCTCCAAGGGCTAGAGCAAGGCTCTGCCTGCAGGAATCCCGTATTGAATTTCTAGCACCTCGCCACATGGTCCCCTGAGTACTCCTGGGAGTCATTCCTGAGCACCAAGCAAGGAGTTGTCCCAAGTGCATGTCTGGGAGTAGCCCCTAGCATCAAGCCACTTGTGGCCCCCAAACTCTAAATTGTGAAGCTGCACTGAGTGTGGTCCTGGGGCTCTGCTGTAGCTTCCTCTGGTGCTGCAATGGAACATGCAATTCCCAGCGTCGGGTTAGGCATGTGTGAGAGCCAGAGCTAAGGGGTGCAGCTCTCACCAAGCACCAAGGCCAACTGTGTACAAGCAAGTTGTGTGCAGGCCTCACTGGTGGGAGCAGCAGCAGTAACAATGGAAGGAGAAGGGGGCAAACAGTCCATTAAGAGTTCAGCTCGGGGCCGGAGCGATAGCCCAGCGGGTAGGGCGTTTGCCTTGCACGCGGCCGGCCCATGCCGACCTGGGTTCGATCCCCGGCATCCCATATGGTCCCCCGAGCACAGCCAGGAGTAATTCCTGAGTGCAGAGCCAGGAGAAACCCCTGAGCATTGCCGGGTGTGACCCAAAAAAAAAAAAAAAGAGTTCAGCTCAACTGTGATGGTCATGGAGTCAACTTAGACTACCCCCATTTATTCATCCTCCTGGCTAGGCCTTAAGAGAGATGCTTTCTCTCCATTGTGCATCAACAGCCTCATTGTGAGCTGAGTGCTATGGCACATATACCTCACAAGGTGATCATGTGGATTGCAGATGATCAGTACGAAATCCAGAGCCCACGAGGTCTCGAGACATGCCATTCTTTAGTATTACAGTCATGTGTTGCTTCAGCCCCTGATAGCTACAAACTGAAAACAGGTCCCACTAAGATATCATATACGATGGACCATCTCTTTACACCCTGTGACAAAGTACCCTCACTATCTATTTCTCAGATCACACCCATATTTAATTAAGGCCTGGCTGTTGTGTTACTATATTATTAACATTGTATTATTATGTTATATGCTATTATATTTTAATAGTATCAGGCTATTAAAGGAGCAGCAAGGCCATCTTTGTGTTACATTTTATTTGGGAGAAAGGGGTGTGTATCACATCTGGGAGAGTTCCCTGGCCATTCCCAAATCTGTATGGCTCTCAGGGGTCATTCTGGGTAAGGGACCATTTGGAGCCAGGGATGGAACCTCTTCTCCAAGGGAGCATGTTGGAACCCTTCTTTCTCCCACAGAGCATGCTGGAACCTCTTCTCCTGCAGAGCGTGATGGAACCACCTCTCCCGTGGAGCAAGCAGGAATCTCTTCTCCCACAGAGCATGCTGGAACCAGTGTCTCCTGCAGAGCACACCCTTGGCCGTTTGCTCTATCTCTCCTCCCCAGGATTTGTGTTTCAGAAAATGTGCTGGCTGTTCCCCCTTGCCCTGCTAGATCCATCTTCTTTCTTTCCCTGTCTGCCCTGTTCTGGAAGGTGAACCCCCTAAGTCTGCACTGCCAGTTTCCCTGAACTGCTGGCTTCTGGCTCACTGACCCAGTTGGAAGCATCTGCAGCAGTTTGCAGAAGAGAAGGGAGAGGTCAGGTTATTTGTCCCCATCATGCCCCCTGATTTAGGCCCAATGCTCATCTCTGGAGGAGACCCTTGCAAGGACTTGCCTTCTGGAGAGTTTAGTTTAATCCCAGAATTTCTGGAAGGTGATCCAGAACTAAAAGCAACGGGAAGGGCCAGCAGGCAAGACTGCAGAACAATGGTGATAGTGTCCCTGAGGTGAGGGCTCTAACTGCAGGGATACCTGGGAAGGAGACAGAAGTTATCTGGGGACTCCCAGCAGAAAGCAGTGAGTGAGTGGGGTGTTGCAGTACACTGTTGCCTAGGTCCTTTGCATCTTGCCTCCTGCACGCCACTTTGTAGATAAAGAAGCAGAAAACAGTATGATAGATGGGAGTATATCTTACCATGTATTCTATGTTAGCTGGTATAAATATTTTCTCTCATACTACCACAATCATTGTGGGACTAGGTAGATTACCGGTATATTTGCCTGACCACATTGGCTCTCTAAGTAATTAGACCAGAGAGAAATGCTGTTTGTCTCCAAGCAAGCAAGTGTGGCTCTCTAATAAGTCTAAAGGCTAATACACAAAACAACTATGAAGTCAAGATGAGAATCTTGTAAAGGCTTGGAGAAATATATACCTGGCTGTAGAATATCCATTGGTACAGACGCATGACTTTGTATTCTGAGATACAGTTCATCTCAGATGCCCCCCCCCCATCTACCAAGGACCTTCAGCCTTGGCTGGGCCTATATTAACATTTCAATGGGGCTAGGTGAGGTTCTGGAAGAAGTTACCTGAGGGGGATTGACCCTAACTGCTTTCCGTTGATATGAGCCTGCTTACTTCCACACTCCTTCACCATTTGCTTTTTATTCCTCTCCTCCTCTCCCTTCTCTTCACTGTTGGGTCTTATCATGTGGTAGTGGCCATCTTGGTCTAGAATTCTAAACCTACATGGGGCCGGGGCCCAGCTAGTAACCTAAAGTCTGGGTTTCTCCTATTGCTGGATTGTATACCAGAACAAGTGTGAGTAAAGCCTTTTGAAACTTTGCTGGATTCTTGCATCTGCTGGCCGCCAGATCCCCTGGGGCAGAAGAGGATCCCTGACCCTGCTTCTGGATTTTGTCGGGGTGCCCAGCAGTACTCTGACAGTGGGGCATCGTGCCACCAACACCTGTGCTCTTCCGGTTGCCCCGGGCATCTGCTTCCCTGGGCTGAGCTTTCCAGCTGCACTTTCAACCCAGCCAGATAAGCACAGGCACTTGGAAATAAATCAGGACACTTGATTTCAAGGAAATCAGGACCGCGTCCCTTCCGCTGTAGAGCTGCCAGGGGCAGACGGCAGCTGCAGCTGCACATGAGGGGATGTGGCCAGGACAAAAACACCCGCACTCCTCCAGCCAGAATTCCTGCTGGACCTGCTCTCCTGCAACCCCAGGGCCTCCCTCCAGCACGGCCTAGAAATGGCAAATCTGTGTCCACACCCCAGTCCATGCTGAGGGCCCTCACCCCACCTCTGCAAAGACATTCTCCTAGTGAACTGATGGAGAGAACATCCTGCTTCCTGCCTGGACCTCACAGATCTGGGCTGATGGTTTTGGTAGCAAAACTCAGTTGCCTTGTGTGAGAGCACATAGGCGATTGGTCAGGTCATGACCGCAGCCATCCTTGTAGAAATGGGGAAGGGGCAGGTTTGGGGAGGTCTATAGAGAAGGGATACTTACCCTACCTTCCCCAGAGCTTTGCTGGGAGATTGGCTAACCTGAGAAGCTAAGTCACACTGCTCATACTCAACAAGCACCCTCTCCCTGGGATTTGAGCCTTCAAGCATGGCTGCACAAGTGCTTTACAGGAAGACTCAGGGTAAGTCTCTAACAATGGAAACAGGGGCGGGAAAGCTTTGGATGTAGGAACAGTCTCGGGGTCCTCTGGGCAACATTCAATCCTGGATGCTGCTTCACCACCCTTTGCTCCTGCAGAAGGAGGTAAGGTATGTGTTTGCTGAATGGCTTTCTAGCTCTGGTCTTGCTATGAGCCCCTCCTTGCCATAACTGCCCTGCAGAATAAGGCCACAAAATGACTCTCTCAAACTCCCACCCCAAACTTATATGAAAGAGTTACCCCCTTAGAGTGATGGCATTTGGAGGGGGCTTGTGAATGGAAATGCCCACAGCAGTGCCCCATGCTAAGGCCAGTCTCCAACATCTGCCAGAGCAAGCCAGGTCACAGGGGCTCTGCTCAGTTCCATGCTGACCTTTAGCTCCTTCCTCTCCTTCCCTACAGAGGCCAAGATGGAGTTGACAAGTAATCCACAACACACACACACACACACACACACACACACACACCTGGTTTTCCAAACCAAGAGTAGGTCGAAACCAAGAGCAGTTCCAAAGCAGGTCCTCCCCCAAAAGGCATGTCCATGTTCTGGACCCATGGCCACAGGATGGTGGGAGTGGGGCCTCATTCAGGACTGTTGGTACAAGTGGTACCCAGAGAGGGACACAGGGAGAAGAGATGACCTTCGAGGTGGGAGATGGAGAGGGAAAGGATAAAACTAGATTCCTGGGCAGTTGGAGAAGAAAAGGGAAGATTCCCACCTCCACTGGAACATGCCCAACACCTTCAGAGGGACCAAGAGTGTCTGACATCTTCATTGCATACACCTTACCTTGGGGCTGTGAAAATCTTTCTGATTTTAATTTGTGGGGATTTGTTCTGGCAGCCAAGAGACAGAAGAAAAGAGAAGGCGTCTCAACCAGGTGACAGTTCGGTTTTACACAGGATTTTTACTTTATGTTCTCTCAAGCATCCTCGGAAAACAATGAAAACTGCCTGAGATTGTCTCCAGGGGCAAAGAACAAACTCAAGTTTTCAATAGGGGTAAGAAAGAATTAAGCTATGGTCACGAGACCGACCCATGTCGGCCCGGATTCGATCCCCGCATCCTATATGGTCCCCCGAGCACCGCCAGGAGTGATTCCTGAGTGCAGAGCCAGGAGAAAACCCCTGAGCATTGCCGGGTGTGATCCAAATAGAAAAAAAAAAGGAATTAAGCTATGGGGCTGGTAAGACAGTACAGCAAATCGAGCATTTGCCTTGCACATGCCAGCCAACTTGGGTTTGGCTGCATATGGTACCCCCAACTACTGCCAGAAGTGATCCCTGAGCACAGAGCTTGGGAATAAGCCTTGGGCACTGTTGAGAGTGACCCAAAACAAAGCAAAATGATTAAGTGACCTTTTCTCTCTCCCTTTTAAAGTGTGCTCATTTCATAGTCTGATTTCACTCATGCCAGTGAGCACATCTTGGGTGACCTCAGATCTTCCTTCCTCTGTCCTTGCTGCCTCAAAGCTAGTGGGGTGGCCAAGTGCCCAGAAATGACACCCATTACTCCAGGAACTCAGCTGCAAGGGGACCCAGCCCCTTGTTAACAGCTCTGAGCACAGCCACCCAGTTCTCCTCGAAGCTATGTGGCCTCCAAATTTGTGTTTCATTTCCTCAGCTGCAGAAAGAAAATACAAATCGCCCCTCCCGCTTAAGGCTGGGACCAAGTGGACACCGCTGGAGTGAGTTTATGGAATGCTGGTGCAATTGCCCTGGACCCCAAGACCAGGCTGTGGGTCGCTGACAAAGCACAGCTCCTCCGCCACAAAAATCACAAACCTGGACCACGATCAGGTCTCCCAGTTTCCAGTGTTTCAGCTGCTTGTTCCCAGAACTAAGACTTGGGGGAATTTTGTTCTTATTTTCCCATCCTTCTAGATAATGAAGAGGTTCCAATTCTCTACAAATAATAGCTGCTCCTAGATGTGGAGGAAGGGATATAAGAAACAGAGGCAGCATGCTGACGGCCTTGATGCCTACCCTGTTAAGGGCATCACAGGCTGGACAGACACAAGAGAGCAGGTGGGGACCCAGTGACGAGACAACGAGTCACCTGAGTGCCCCCTGTAGGTGTGGGCAGTTGGAGAAGATCCAGAACATAGACACAGTGAAATAATTGCTTGATGATAAATCCTGTGAAATGTCACCACTGGGAAGGCCTGTCATTTGCAATGTGAATGAGCCTCAATGAGAGTCCATTCGGTGAAATAAATCAGAGATGGGCAAACAGTTTCAGTGTCCATAGTCTCAATGGTCTTATTCATGTGTGATAGATGGAGAGACAATGCAAAAAGAATGAGCAACGATTTTTTAAAGTTCTAGACCAGCGTTCTTCAACTGGTCCACAGACCGATGCTGCTCCATGGTACGCGTAGAACCGGGGCTGGTTGGCTGCTTGGGTCAGACGTGCTGGTGTGTGGTCTGAGTGAAGGGCATATGCCTTCTGCTGCTGTGCAAATGGTTGAAGAACGCTGTTCTAGGTGACAGGAGTGGCCACCCAATGGGAAGGAGGGAAGGAGGGAGTAAATTGGACCACAGGGTTTCATTAAATGGTGAAGGATGGAAAATAGGCTTCTGGAGACAAGCATTAACATAGAATATGAATGCCTGAAAACTCTACATGGAGTTATAAAAATAGGGCTACTCCAATAAAATAAAAACACTTGTATAATACATTTCACTGTATGTTGCCCTGTATAGTATACAGGGCATTGGGTCCAATGGAAATGTTACTGGCGCCCGCTAGAGCAAATCGATGAATAACGGGATTCAAGTGATCAAGTGAAGTGAAGTGATAGTATACAGGGCAAAAGAGTAAAACCAGGGTTGAAGCACTTAACCTTGCATGTGACCAACTATAGTTTGGTCTCTGGCACCACATATGGTTCCCCCTCCAAGCACTGCCAGGGGTTACTCCTGAGCACAGAGCCAGAAGTAGTCCCTGAGCACTGCCATGATTTATGGCCTTCAACATTACACACATCACTGTCACTGTCTTCCCGTTCATCTTCGATTTCCTCGAGCGGGCACCAGTAACATTTCCATATGACCTGTCTCATGCAAGTAGAGCCCAAGGGAACCTGCTTGCTCCAGGAACATAAAGAGCCTCAAACCATTCCATCAGGTCATGGGAATGAGGTCTATAATTGTTACTGGTATCTGGCATATCAAATACGACACGGATAGCTTGCCAGGCTCTGCCGTGGGGATAGCATACTCTTGTAGTCATCTCAAAATCCAGCACTTATTGATGAACCTGGCGCCGCGAGCCAGGCTGTGATAGGCTGGTCTGCTGGGTGGAGTTCTGATGAGGAGGAAGTCCGGATGTGGAAAATGGAGGTCCTCATGGAGTGGGGGGGTCGTCTGGCTTGTTGTGAGGCACTGCTGGGGTGGCGGACCAGGGCTAGAACCTGCCATCCCTCCCAGGCACCTCATGAGCGGCTGGGCACAGTGAGAGCCAGTAGCAGCTCTGCCCCATGTCTGTTTATTACACACATAAAATTTTAAATATATAGGATACAGAAATGGAGCCTTAGAAGTGGAGCCGGAGCCAGTCCAGCTTTGGACGTGGGTTCTGGAGGAGCGATGGGTCAGGTATGAGGAAGCAGAGAACACCTAGCAGCTCTGTGTTGCTCTGAACTGAGTGGGGCCACCCGGAGGGGCAGAGCGAGGCTCCACACAGTCTGCGTAGGGCCAACTAACCAGCTGTGGCCGCATCCTGCCCTGGGCGTCACCGGCTCCAGGACTCGAGCACATCCCCACTGGGGTTTCTTCCTTCCCAGAGGATGTGGATCCTGGGAGTGACGGGCCAGCAGGTCTGACGCACATCTCTTGGCTGAAGATCATCAAAGTTTCAAACTCCATGACTCAAACTGTGGATCTGTTTAGGTACTGTGGGGGTGTTTCCTTCGCCTGCGACCCTCCTCTCCCTGCAGCTCCCACTCTCCTCCTCCTAGGGAGGCTTCAGCAGGAGAAAGGAGCTAGTCCTGGGGAGTAAGGTGTGGGAGTGGCATTGTCTCTCGTCCTTAGGAGCATTCATTTAGCCACAAGACCCTTGTCATATGCCAGAAGTGTTGCCCAGAGGAAATGGAAGCGTTTGACATGGCAGTCAGCCATCCTGTTAAGCTACAGAAGGGAGAGGTCCCTTGGCAAGGCCGTGTGTGCTGCCCAGCTGCCCTGGGGGACCCATGCAGTGTTCATTTCCTGCTGCAGACCTCGCGGGCAGCTCTCAGCCTCTTCAGGAACTGCCTTCTGCCAACGCAGTTTTCCTCTGGACACAGTCTGCCCCAGAGATGGGCCAATGTGGTTAACGAAGCCTGACCCCATTCAGCCTCAACTGGCACAGTCCTCAGGGCTATTACCGTGCTCTGGCTCCTGAAGGGAAGCTAAGTTCTCTGCTATCCCTAAAGCGCAGTGACCTTCCTTGGCCTGTGCTCTCCTCTCACTCCCCAACGTGAGCTGTTGCAAAGTGTGCCCCAAAAAGCTTTCACATGGGGTCAGAAGACAGCACCCATGACTGACCTGGGTCTGCTTCCCAGCATCACATGGTTGGATTCCAAAGCACCTCTGGGAGTGACCTGAATAACATCACAGCCTCGAGTCCTTGTATTGGACTGTCCTCCCTGCTGGCAGAGAATCACCTGTAGGGGTCCCTAGACGTCCTGGACTCCCCATGGGGAGTTCCCACCCACCCAAATAAAGCTTGTATGTTGGCTTTAAGATTGAGATTAAGAATCGTTCTTGTACCTAAGCTACACCAGCGTAGTTGCCCAGAATTTGTTAGCGCCTCTTTTGCAGCTTGGCTGAACCCAAGCAAGGATGACAGAGTGTGCTGTGAGCCGCTCCAGAAGGAACTTTCTCTGCTTCCGTGTCCACAGGCCTCGGCAGGGGTGATGCAGGCACACTCGCTACAGTGCACACACCAAGGACTTCTGGTTAATCTGACAGTGATATCATTCCTATTCCTTCAGACTTAAACATCTTTCCCTAGGAGGACCCGGAGCCTTGGGAAAGCTGCATCCTGAATTCCCTTCTCAAGCCTACAGAGCTCAAGTGTCCAGCTAGCTCTGAAGCAAAGTCCCTGTGGAGTTCTAAAAGACAGTATTGCAACCTCAAAGGCTCATGGCACCCTCATAGTCCCTGGCCTTTGCCCCTTCTCTCAGGCCCATCTTCGGCTCTGGACCTGGGAGAGCCTGGACAGCCCATTCTCCCTCACAGCCACAACTGCAAAAAAATTAAAGTTGGCGGGGGGGGTAGCCCAGCGGGTGGGCGTTGCCTTGCCGCGGCCGGCCCCGCCAGCCCGGGTCGTCCCGGCCCCGCCCCGAGCCGCCAGGTAATTTGAGTGCGAGCAGGGGAAACCCTGGCTTGCACGGTGTGACCAAAAAGAAAAAAAAGAAAGTTTCTGTTTCTAAGCACTAGCTCAATACCAAGTTCCTCTTGGACAACGTGGTACTCAGCTTTGGCATGACCTGTCCTCTGGAACTTCACCATCTCCTAAACTTCTCAGTCAGTTGCCAGATGCTTTCACTTTTAGAAAGTTCTTTCTGGGGCTGGAGAGATAGTCCAGGGGTTAAGGCTTTTATTCTGCATGAGGCCAACTCCAGTTCACTGCATACAGTCTGCTGAATTCTGCTAGGGCTCACTCCTGAGCACAGAGTCAGGAGTAATCCCCTAGGTACTGCCAGATATGGCTCCAAACCCTAAATAGCCTGCCTCCCCCCCCCCCCCAAAGGTCTTCCTCATAAGATGGATATATGTTCTTTGTACTTGCTACTGCATCTCTCAAATAGCACATTTAAATTTTGTTCTTTATTTAAAAAATCTTCAAATATTTTCCCCTTCTTCCACTAACTGTTAAATACCATGACTCTCTGCTGAGCTCAACTTTCCTAGTCCTTTTTTTAATGAGAGTTCCATGTTTCCTACTATTCTGGCTGTTTTCCCCAGTAAACATCCAGCTTTCTAAGTGTAGATCCTAGAATGGAACCCAATATTCCAGCTGCAGTTCAGATAATAATTCCATTCACGCATCTAAAATAGCATCAACTTATTGCCACTTGATATACCTGTATCTCTTTATGCACATGATATTGCTACATAACCACTTGAAACTGTGAATTTTCTTAGATTAAAGGGTTTGAGTGGATTAGCGTGCACCTGGTTGCAGTAATGAAAGGCCTGATTATTAGTGGCTTAAGATATAAAGGCAATTAATTATCTCATAAAATGTGTCTCATCTTACTTTGTGATTTTTATTTTATCTTATTTTGGAAGCTGGCTATTCAGCTTTTTGGAAGTGGGTGTTTGTTTGGGCCACACAGGACTAAGTGATCAGGCCTTAGCCCTGGTTCTATACTCAAGGGTCATTCCTGGCAGAGCTCAGGGATACACAGAGCTGTGGATCAAACTTATGTCGGGCACATGTAAGGCATGTGCCTTACCCTCTGTACTGACTTTTCTACCCAGAGATTCAGCTTTGATAAGGGCTCATCACAGATACTGGCTTTGGTCTGCTTGATGGTGCCATCTGGCTGTATTATTTCTAAGCTGCGTGTTCTGGCATAATTATTCTGAAGGCAGTAAAGAGAGAAAAGCCTTCCTGTTTTCCCTCTTTTTATCAGGTGACAAAATTTACTCTAACCGTCTTCCTTACATGTTTTTTTTGACCATAGCAGCTCATTAGCCTGACACTAAACTGACCTCCTGTAGAGAATTCTGATTACATCCTTAACTGAGACTCTTCAGGGCCTATGTAGCCTCCCCTACTTCCCACTGGTCTCCATCAGACTTCCACGTGGAGTATGGGCTTTCCTCCTTGAACATGGTTCCAAACAGGCCTGCATATGGGTCAGTACTCAAAATAAACACCATAGCTTCTTAGGATACAAAGTCATTTTAAAAGTCAGTGTAGGACAAAATAAATAAAAAATTAGTACAGGTTCCCCCTCCATTTTGTCGAGCCTGGTGGCCCTGCCCAGGAGCTGCCCTGGGGCGACCAGCCATAGCATGCAGTCTCAAACGTGGCTGGGGAACCTGGAACTCTGCTTTCCCCAGGCTCAGCTGACCATGGGGCTCCCAGGAGGACAGATGGGTTTTGGGAGTGGGCCCATCACCTCTGGGGGGTCCCGGAAGCAGCCGAATGAGACTCGCCCACCACACTAGCCACCATCTTCACTGTCCAGATGCTGGGATACTACCTCACGACCAGATTCTATCACTATCACTATCTTCCCGTTCATCATCAATTTGCTCGAGCGGGCCCCAGTAACATCTCCATATGTCCTGTCTCATGCTAGTAGAGCCCAAGGGCATCTGTTTGCTCCAGGAACATAAAGAGCCTCAATCCATTTCGGAATGAGGTCTATAATTGTTACTGGTATTTGGCATATCAAATACAACACGGGTAGCTTGCCAGGCTCTGCCATGCAGGTAGCATACTCTTGTAGTCATCTCTAAGTCCAGCATTTATTGATGAACCGCGCTGCTGCAAGCGCGCGGGGCCGGGCTGGTCGGGCGGGCGCCGCCCCCCCGGGCGTGCGGGGAGGGAGCAGCTCTGCCCCATGTCCTGGACAGCTACCTGGAAATAGGCTGCTCTACAGGGTGGAGTTCTCGATGAGTCGGTAGAGAGGCGTCGCAGGTCTGATGCGGAAGTGGAAAATGGAGGCCCTCATGGAGTGGGGGGGGGTCGCCTGGCTTGTTGCAAGGCTCTGCTGGAGTGGTGGGGGCAGGGCTAGAACCCTCCATCCCTCTTGGGCGCCTTGTGAGCGGCTGGGCACAGGGAGAGCAAGTAGCAGCTCTGCCCCATGTCTGTCTCAGTAATCACGACCAGATTAACAGAGCAAAACCAGTTTGAGCCCAGGTTGTGCAGCTGCTTGTGACCACGCAGTCCATCAAAGTACTGGAAACAGTTATGTCCTTTAATGCACTGCATTCTACGATGTGCAGGAAAGTTTGGCGGGAGGGAGAGATAGAGAGAAAAGACATACAGAACCCGCCAAGTAGTTGAAGTGTGGGAGGGGGAGGGAGCTGGGGACATTGGTAATAGGAGATGGGTTCGGGTGGAGGGATGGGTGTTGGAACACTGTAGAACCAAAACTCTACGTGAGCATCTTGCAATTGTATGTCTAAAAGTGGTGTAATAGAATTTGGGAAAAGGAAAAAAAGAACCTGCCATAGAGGCAGGCTAGGGAGGGGGATGAAATTGGGGACACTGGTGGCGGAAAATGTGCACTTGGTGGAGGGATGGGTGCTGGAACACTGTATGACTGAAACCCAAATATGAACATCTTTGTAATTCTATATCTCATAGTGGTACAAGAAAATAAAATAAAATAAATAATTTAAACAATTTTTAAAAAATTAAAAAATAAAAATTAGTGCAGGGTTAAGAGACAACATATAGGGATCAAGATGCATGCTTTACATGCCATTGGCCCTGGTTCAAGCCCCAGCATGACATGGTCCCCCAAGACTTGCCAGGTGCAGCCCTAAAAGCCCCAAAACACTGTTAGGGTGGCCCAAGTAACTTCGTGGCACAACAGGGTCCAAGAGGCATCCTTGGACCACTGCATCCTTGGACTGTCCGTTGAACCACCAGCTCAGTTGGCCAAGAGACCTGGAAGGGGTCCCTTGATCTAAGCACAGGAGGGCTCTCTCAAATATAAAGTTAATACAAAGTCTTTCCAATGACCAATCCTAATGCTCCACTTAAATAAAAGGGAGGGACTCTAATCCAAAAAACAATTAGAACTTTTATTTCTGAAATTATTCTGTAAAATTATAATTTATAGTATTCTCTTTTTGTTTTGGCTATCCAGAGTAAAGAAATTTTCCCTTCCCCCAAGTGGCCATAGCAATAATAGAAAAGCATTTACTCTTAAGTTAAACCCTCAAATCTTTGCTCCACTTTTCATCAGATGGTATTTGAAAACCTGCATCAGATTAGTCAGTCTACAAATGTCCTCCAGCTTTTCTGTCTGGTGCCCCCTGGGTGAGGGGTGGAGTGTAGATTCCCACTGTCACTTCCCTCGCTTGATCTTATTTCACAAAGTGAGATGAATTTAATGAAAAAATATTTTCACAATTACAGCACATTTTGTGTTTTTACAGTGAATTTTTTTAAGATTACTATCCTTTAAATATCTTCTTCCCAGTCTTCCCTAAATATACCCATACCGGGGCTAGAGCGATAGCCCAGCGGGTAAGGCGTTTGCCTTGCACACAGCCGGTCTCTGCTGGCCCGGGTTCGATCCCGGCATCCCATATGGTCCTCTGAGCACCTCTAGGAGTAATTCCTGAGTGCAGAGCCAGGAGTAACCCCTGAGCATCGCTGGGTGTGACCCAAAAAGCAAAACCATAAATAAATAAATAATATACCCATACCTTCCCTCATTATTCTCATGTTTCTAAGACTATTCCTTTTCATTATTAGCTGTCAAAATCTTGAATCCATCCAAGATTGCATGGATGTCTCCAAAAAATAGCCAAGACTAGGGGATGTCTCCAAAAAGAGTGGATTTAAAGGTTCTTTTTTATTTCTATGTAAAGCGGTTATGAGGTCACATTGACTTACCTTTAGGTGTATTTTGCAAAGTTCCTTCTCAAACAGTGCCTCTATTCAGTATGAGCTTATTACTGGTAACAAGCTTGCTGCTCCCCCGTGGTCTCTTCTTTTCCTATATATTCAGCTAGTTCTGGGAGCCAAGCCCTGGGTCTTCCCTTTATTCCTGTCAAGATTTGGCCCATACAAAAGAAGGAGGAGAAGAAGGAGGTGGATGAGGAGGAAGAGGAGAAGGAGGAGGAGGTGGTGGAGGAGAAAGAGGAGAAGGAGGATGTGAAGAAGAAGGAGGAGGAGGAGAAGGAGGAGGAGGAGGAGGAAGGAGGAGTAGGAAGAGGAAGAGGAAAAAAGAAGAAGGAGGAGGAGGAGAAGGAGAAGGATATGGAGAAGGAGAAGGAGAAGAAGAAGAAGAAGGAGAAGAAGAAGAAGAAGAAGAAGAAGAAGAAGAAGAAGAAGAAGAAGAAGAAGAAGAAGAAGAAGAAGAAGAAGAAGAAGAAGAAGAAGAAGAAGAAGAAGAAGAAGAAGAAGAAGAAGAAGAAGAAGAAGAAGAAGAAGAAGGGAGGGAGAAGGAGAAGGTGAAGAAGGAGAAGGAGAAAGAGAAGGGAGGATAAGAAGAATCTTTCTTCTGGAGGGACAATATCTGGAGGACAGATATTTCTTCTGTCCTTCAATGAATTCAGTGTCTCTCTTAGCAAAGTGTAGAAACTGCTGTGAAGCATGTTCTGTAAATGTCAGGCAGTTGTCTGTGACTCATATCTGCTGCCAGGCATTTCAGACAATTTCACACCACATTTGTAGCTAAGCCTTTCAAGTTCAGGAACAAAGAGGGCTGCTTTTCCCTGCACATTTCCTCTCCATTTTGCCTGTGTGCCTTGTAGTAATGACTAGAAAAATGACTCTTCAAGGAATAGGAAAATGTACAAGATCACAATTGCAGGTACCAAGAGGCTGGCCTGTGGCCCCACATACTGCTGTCTGTCATGAAGGTTTTCTTTGCTGTGGTTGCCCATCTGACCAGATAGCAAGCTGAAATCTCCTTCTCCAACTCCCTTTCTGGACTCTCACGTTCCTATGCTCCTTGTCTCAAAAGACCCTGCAACATGGCTTCATAATGCTCCCCCTGGATATCAGATCCTAGGCCCTGACTCTGTTCAAAGACAGATTGATCGATAGATCTATAGATAGATAGACAGATACATACATACATACAGACAGACAGACAGACAGACCGACAGACAGACAGACATAGATTTTCAGGTATTAATTAAGGATGTTGAGATAAGGTCATTGATTTATATTATCTGTCTGGGACTTAATTACAATTATCCTTTTAAAGAGGGGAACAAGGGGCCGGAGCGATAGCGCAGCGGTAGGGTGTTTGCCTTGCACGCGGCTGGCCTGCCGGCCCGGTTCGATCCCCGGCATCCCATATCGTCCCCGAGCACCGCCAGGAGTAATTCCTGAGTGCAGAGCCAGGAGTAACCCCTGAGCATCGCCGGGTGTGACCCAAAAAAGCAAAAAAAAAAAAAAAAAAAGGGAACAAACGCAGGTGAAAGGATTAATCTAGTAGATCTGCAACAGCATATTGTGGAACTGACTTCAATAGTGTTGTACACTGTGATATCACAATAAAAATAAATAATTAATAATTATATATTTTAATAATCAAGGAAGACAGACATCAATTTTACTATTTATAGATCAGCGAGGAGGCACGTTGACCACAAGGGTAAACACTTGAGTGATGCTGCCACAAGCCAAGGAATGCTGAAAGAGCTACCCAAAACCAGAAGAGGCAAAGAACAGGTTTCCTTCTTCCAGAAGAAGAAGGGCCCTGCAAACACACTGTTTCAGCCAAATAAACATAAATTTAAGATTCCAACCTCTAGAACAGTGAGGAATCCATTTCTATTGTTTAAATTACTAAGTTTTTATTCATATGATAAGAAACCCTCAGGAAACTGCTCCAGAGCCCAAGGAAATCCTGAGTCTTGCTTTTCTCTCCACAGCAGAGGGTCAGTGTTTTCTCTCTATCTCTACCCTCTAGGTTATTTAATATTCATTTAAATTTTTATTATCATAAAAGGTCTTTTTTCTCATGATTATTTTTCATGCTCCTTAAATGAACCGCCTAACACCCAATGCTTCACTACCAGGGATAGTTGCGAGTCCTGGGTAGCTTCTGCTGCATCTATAGGCTAGCACCGTGACTGGAAGCCAACTGTCCATATCGTCACTATTCCAGGGGAAACTGTGTGTACGATGGCTTATGTGACAAGAGGCCTCTGTGATCTGCCAGGAAGACATGAGGGAGGGGGGGGAGAGAGAGAAAGTCAGAGATGCTATTTATGCTCTTAATACCTGTTGGAATTTTACTTAGAGATATCACTTTCCTGTCCTTTAAATGATCATTTTCTTATCTTCTTTCTTTCTTCCCTCACTTATAGCGTACATGCCAGTTCTATGAACTCTCTCCCATACTCAAAATCACTTGTATCACTTGTCTTCCTGTTGTTTATCAATTTGCTTGAGCGGGCACCAGTTACATCTCCATATGTCCTGTCCTGTCACATGCTAGTGTAGCCCAAGGGCATCTGCTCGCCCCCGAACACCATTTTCACTCTTGCGCATGGAGCTTTGCTAACCTTTGACTGGCCACTCTGCTGATCAAGCTCTTAGGTCTGGACTCTTTGGAATTCTAGTTCTCTCTTTTTTTCCCCATCACTGATGCAAATTCTAAATCCTCCTTCCCTTCCCCAACCCTCACCTCAAGAGTCAGGCCGGGGAAGTACTTAGCACTTCCCAGCATCAGGCATTGATTCACGAGGGACGGCCTCCGCGCAGGGCCTTGGGGCTCTGGTTTGGCTTTCCCAGAAGACAGTGGCCCCCGCGACAGGACTCCAGGAGATAGTGGCCCCCGCGACAGGACTCATTTGTCATGGGAGTGGGCTGCTCTTCTAAGAAGGTTAATCAGAGTTAAAGGAAATGAGCTCATGCCATGCTAAATCCCCGAAGCTTCAGATTCTCCTGGTTTTGAGTCATCTGTGCCCGCGCGCGCTTCACTGGAAAGCAGAAAAGCAGGGAAGGTGAGCTGGTTTCCCAGGACAGGCGAGCGGAGTGCAGACCCGGTGACTTCACACAGCAGAAATGTGTTCCACTAGTTCCTGAGGTCGCTGTGTGCACTAAAATGCCTGCAAAGACGACGCTTTGTAGGTGCTCTGGGACACTGTCTTCCATGCGCTCTTCAGCTCTTGGAGGCCTGATGGCTTCTGCTGTGATCCCAGCCTTGCTCCAAATCTGCTCCACTGCCCGCCTCAACCCTGTCCTCACAAGGCTGTGTCCCTCCAATTTTCTCCCTGTATGACACAGATCATACTGGATGTAGGGCCCCAATCTAGCAGGACCTCATCTGAACTGATAGCTATCTCTAATGAGATCCTTTTTCCGCCTGAGGCTGGGTGCATCTGTATTTCAGGGAAGATTCTGGTCCACCCAGAACAGAGGGGTCGAGAGGCCTCAGCAGTTGGGGGCTCTACAGACCCCCTCTCTGTTCCTTCTTGCTACTGCTCATCTGGAAAGTGCATTTCAAAGGCAGCCTCCCTGGGCCGAGAGAAAGTAGAAAGGTTAAGGCGTTTGCCCATCATATGGCTGTGGTTGCAACCTGAGTTTGCATAAGGTCCCCTGAGCACTACCAGGAATGATCCCTAAGTGTGAGTTAGGAATAAGCCGTGGCACTGCTATGTGTGTCCTCACCTGTACAAAACAAAAACAATGAACAGTAGGCTCCAGGCTCAGCCACGGGTTTGGAGTCTGCAAGTTAGTCTTTATTTTTTTTTCTTTTTTTGGGTCACACCCAGAGATGCTCAGGGGTTGCTCCTGGCTATGCACTCAGGAATTACTCCTGGCGGTGCTCGGGGACCATATGGGATGCTGGGGATTGAAGCCAGGCCGGCACAGGCCAGCAGCGTGCAAGGCAACGCCCTACCCGCTGGGCTATCACTCCAGCCCTAGTTAGTCTTTAGAGTCTCTGCTCTCTCTCTCTCTCTCTCTCTCTCTCTCTCTCTCTCTCTCTCTCTCTCCTCCTCTCGCCTCTCTCCCCACCTCTCTCGTATATCTCTTCCCTCTCTCTCTGCCCTCACCTATAGAATAGGAATAAAAATAGTCCTCAAAGATTTTTTAAAAGTGCATGAATCAAAAGCTACATCTGCCTTTATTTTTGTTTTAGTTTGTGAGAGAGGGGCCACCCCATAATGCTCAGGCATCACTGCTATCTCTCTGCTCAGGGGGTCACTTCTAGCAGTGCTTGGAGGACCAATGAGATGCTGAGGTTCAAACTATAGTCAGGGCTGCAGCCACATGCAAGGCAAGTGCTAACCTCTGTATTATTTCTCCCACCTCATGTCTCTATTTTCTGATCCAAAAATCAATGCTAGTGCTCTTTACCCAAAATAGCAAATTCTGTGGCTGGTCTCTCCAGACCCATCAACTAGACAGCTGTAATTCAGAAAGTGATAGTATGAGGGCTGGCTCTGTACCTCTGAGACTGACAGTGGTCATGAGACAGATTATGTTGGCCTTGGTCGGCATCTACACTGGGATTTTAGTTTATTTATTCTGTGCATCTCAAGTGGTACTCAGGAGGCCTGGGAGGCCCTACCAGAGATTCTGGGTCAACAGGGCCAGTGGTTCAACACAAGAGAGAGGATGAAGCTCTGCTCAGTCCTCGCAGGGCTGGGCATACCCGGGTCACATCACTACTGAGGGGCATCTACGACTTCATCTGATGACACTCAGGGGACCATGTGGTGCTGGCAACTGAACCCAGGTCAGGTCACACCAGGCATGCCCTCTAACTCTTGTACCGGTTCCTAGCTTCTACCCTGGGACTTTAAGTGGTTTGGAAATTGCTGAAAGAGCTTTTCAAAAGCTGGCTTTAGGGTCGAACTCATTGTTCATCTTGTCAAGGATGTCAAAGTTCTGCTAAGAGGATGCTGAGTGCATCCTGGCTGTGCGGTTCACATGTCTATCTCTTTACCGGACTTTAGATCACATAGTCATACATGAGATATCAAATGCAGGGCTAGGGGCATGGCACAGTGGCAGAACACATGCCTAGCATATGTGAGGCCCTGGCTTGCAACCCTACAGCACTGAAAAAGAAAGAAAGAAGGAAAAGGCAAGTGCAAATGGCTTTGACTATCAGATTGTTTTCTCAAGAGACTCGTTCTGGTTTGAAAGCCAGTACTTCCTGCCTTTCTCACTGTTCATGGTCTATAAATAATCAAATTAAAAGTGAAAGAGGCCAGCAGCCAGCCTCAGCCTCTTGTCCAGCCGCTTTATGGTCAGCCTTGCCTAGACCAGAAGTCTGGGGCTTGTAAAGAAGGAGCAGTTATATGTTAGCATAAGAATCCTTCCCAAATACACTAACTCTGAAGACGTTAAGTCCTCTGCTTTGGGGCTGGAGCAATAGTATAGCAGGTAGGGCACTTGGCTTGCACCCAGCTAACCGGGTTCAATCCCTGGATCCTCATGTGGTCCCCTGTGACCACCAGGAGTGATCCCTGAGCACAGAGCCAGGAGTAAGTAAGCCCTGGAGTGTTGCTGAATGTTGCTCCTACCAACACCCCAAGCCCAAAATCAACAAACCCAAAGTCCTCCACTTTGACAGTTTATGTGCATTTTCCTTTGTTTATGAAATGGACACAATAACATAATATATTTTTTTCCTTTTTGGGTCATATCTGGCAACGCTCAGGGGTTACTCCTGGTTCTGCACTCAGGAATAACTCCTGGCGGTGCTCGGGGGGACCATATGGGATGCCGGAGATCGAACCCGGGTTGGCCACATGCAAGGCAAACGCCCTACCAGCTGTACTATCGCTCTGGCCCCCTAACATGATTATTAGGTATCTTTCCACTGGTTTCCAGATTAAGCAAATAAAGTTCAGAGACTCTGGGCTGTGTAATTTAGATACTTTTAAATTTGTTGAAATTTTCTCTGACTTACATATGAGGTCAGGGGTCTGTGTGCATTTACGGTATATTTTGCAGCTGCTGGTTGCTGTGGAGCAGTGAGCACAGGGCTCCATACATGATCATTGGGTCAAATTGCTCATCTTGTTTGATTCTGCTATCAAAATACTGAGAGATGCAAAGCAAATTCCCCTCCTTAAAAAAAATAATCAGCATAATAGGTCAAAGAGATAGTACAGAGAGATAGGTTTAAGGTGCATGCCTTGCATGAGGCCAACCGGGTTTAATCCCTGGCACCCATATAGTTCTTGGATCCACACCAGGAGTGATTCCTGAATGTAGAACTAGGAATAAACCCTAAACATTTCTGGGTGTGGCCCCAAAACAAACAAAAGAGCTCAATGGGCTGGAGCCTGCCTCTAACGCCAAGAGGCCCCTGTTTGATCCCCAGCACCACTTGGTTTCTCTGAGCCATTGGGATCAACTTCTGAGCACAGAGCTGACAATGGCCCATGTAGACCCAAAACCCAAAACCAAACAGAGAGACACATGAACAGAGCTAAGAGTCCATAAATAAGCTCTCACGATATCACTTGATCACTTGATCACTTGAATCCCGTTATTCATCGATTTGCTCAAGCGGGCGCCAGTAACATTTCCATTGGACCCTATCATGTGCCAATGTAGCCCAATGGCATCTGGTTGATTCAGGAATATGAAGAGCCTCAAACCGTTCCTTCAGGGTCTTTACAAGGAAGTCTGACCATCTTGTAGGTGGGTGGCCACGTGATCTTTTGATATCCCGTGGGATCCAGTCGGTAATGGCTCTAGTCCAGCGGTTGTCTCCAAATCGCATTACATGTCCAGCCCATCTGATTTTCGATGCCTTGGCAAACGAGACAGCATCCCTGATTCTGGAATAGCGATGGAGGTCAGAACTCCGGATTCCTTCTCTCACTTGAGTGAGACATGATATTCCAAGCATAGCTCTTTTCGATTCCTCTCTGGGAGACCCAAATAGCATTCTCATCCTGCTTTCGTAGGGCCCAGGTCTCTGAGGCATATGTTAATGCAGGGAGAACGGTGGAGTCAAAGAGATGTGCCCAGAGCCGGAGGTTCTTTGTCCTTTTTAGCTATTTCTTTGATGCCTTTGAAGGCATTCCATGCGGCTCTCTTCCTCCTGCGCAGCTCAGGTTTTAGGTCGTTCATCATGTTGACTTCTCGACCTAGGTACACATAACTGCTGCATTCAGAGATGTTTGTTCCATTGAGAGTGAATGGGGCCTCTGGAACTAGTTCATTCTTCATGAACATAGTTTTCTTTAGATTCAGCTGTAGACCTATCTTTCCACATTCTCGGTCAAACTCAGCCAGCATTTGTGCCACTTGGCTAATGTTTGGTGTTATTAGAACGATGTCATCAGCGAAGCGGAGGTGGTGTAGTTGCCGACCATCTATCTTCACTCCCATTCCTTCCCATTCTAATTGTTGCATGATGTTCTCAAGGGTGGCGCTGAAGAGTTTTGGTGAAATGGTATCACCCTGTCGAACCCCTCTTTTGACATCAATGATCACTTCTTTGTAGAATGGTGAGATCCTGGTGGTGAATCCATAATACAGCTCACGAAGGCTCTTGATGTATTGGGTTTGAACATCCTGTTTGGCTAGGGCTTCGATGACTGCTTCAGTCTCCACAGAATCAAAAGGCTTTCTGTAAATCAATGAACATGAGACAGAGCGGCATCTTGTTGTACTCCCTACAAACCTCAATGAGCTTGGTTACCGTGGTGGATATGGTCGATTGTGCTGAATCCTTTCCGGAAGCCTGCTTGCTCGCATGGTTGTCCTTCATCTAGTGTTCTGCTAATCCTGTTCAGGATGATTCGTGTAAACAGCTTGTAGATGACAGACAACAGGCAGATGGGGCGATAGTTGCCGATGTCGTGAATGTCTCCCTTCTTGAACAGTAGAACTGTCCTCACGATATATGGTCAACTAATATTTGATTTAAATATTTCCCAATATTCAACCGGGAAATGGAATACTTTTCTTCAATATTTTTCTTTTATAGATACTTTTTCAATACCTTTCTTCAATAAATGGTACTGGGAAAATTGGATATTCATATGCAAAAGAACTAAGCCAAAATCCCTGTATTACACCACTCAGAAAAATAACCCAAAATGGTTTAAAAAATTTAAACCATAAAATCCCTAGAAGAAAGCTCCTTGCATGGGTGTTGCCAATCAATTTTGGATGCAACCCCCCAAAGTTGTAAGCAAAAATCAACAAGTGAAAAAAAAATCAACAAGTGGAACACATCAAACCCAACAGCTTCTGCATAGTCAAAGAAACCACGCACGAAAAGGAAAGCAACCACTTAGAATGGCAGAGAATAATTTCACCTAAATATCCAATAGGAGTTTGTCGGTAAGACTCATGAGAAACTCAGACAACTCCATATGTTCTGGAGAGTCCTGCAAGGGAGACACATTTCTGCACATCTCCCACACCTCCTTTGTGGCCACCAGCTGTCCACCGGAGCAAGGTGCCTGGGCAGCTGGAGAGCAATGGCGTTGGATTCAGGACCCTGCACCCAGCCCGCTCCCCAGTTCTACCTCTTCGCAGTGGTCAGCCTTTGAACTCAGGGGTCGCAGAACTGACTGGAGGAATTACACCATTTGCTTAAAAGGCTGGAGAAACCCAAAACAGGGCGACCTTTGCCCTGTGCAGTGGTGGAGTCCCCCTGCCCTTAGCTATCCCTTCAGGTCCTCAGGAAGTCCGTCCTAAGAGCATGCTCAGAAAGGCGCCGGCAGCCACTCAGCTCCAAGGACTGTATAGATCTTTTCTCCTGAACCCCTACAGATGTGCCAAGGACTCCTCATTCCTCTTCTTCCCCTCTTCTGAATCCACCATCCTTTTGGAGAGTGCAGTTGGGTGCGATTTGCAGGCCATGGGGTCCTTTTAATAAACCTTAATGATTTTTATAAAATCAGCAGAAGAAATAACCCGGGCCCGTGCCATATATCTGCTGCCATCAGCAAATGTCACCCAGCAGCCTTGGATTTTCAGGGTTTCCGGACCTGATCCGTTACCCTCCCAATCCGGGGACAGAGACCCACAGTGACCCCTGTAAAGAATTCAGCATGTTCACAAAAACAAAAACCCCAAACCAACCGTTTTCTGTTCACTAACCTTAAATGGCTATTTGGGTTTTTGCTTTTTAATTTTTTATTAAGACTGGCAACTAACCACAGGACTTAAAGTCCTCCCCTTAACTATTTTGCCATTTATACCAAAAAATTTTCTTAGACCAGAATTGAACAAGAGCCTTGTGGATGCAAAGCCACGTGCTACCTCACAAGTATCTCCAGCCCCAAACCAAAGGCATTTTGTTTGTTTGTTAGCTTGCTTTGCTTTTTAAGCTAATGCCTACTACTGCGCAGGGATAGTAGTTGGTAGATATTTTAAAGTAGCTTTTAGGTACATCACAACTTCTAAATCAAAGAGTAGACCCACACCCAGATTTTATTTAAGTACCAGCAGAACAGCACATAGATTTTTTTTTTTTATCACAGGCTTGGTCTTTTCGCCTCTTGATGACTGTGTTTAAATATAATTGTGGTCTGCTTTGTTATACTATGAATTTTACTTTATGCTATGAACTTTACTTTTTGCAATTACAATCATTTTCTGAATAAGGTTGCCTAAGTTTTAGCAAGTTGCCAGGGTTTCCCACACAAACAAACACCCTTGGAGCCACTGCAGTAGGCCCAGTGAGGAGGCAGCTGGGTTTTCTGCCCATCTTTAGCAGGCCTGCCTTCCTTCTTCAGCATCTGCTGATCTTCTCTGTCCTTCTCTTATTTGCCCCCTTCTCCCCTCAACTCCCTCACCCACACTCCACGCCCAGGCACTTCCCTAAACTCTATCGCTGGAGCCTTGTTAAAATATCAAGCCCAAACATAAGCATCGCTTAGTCAGCATGCACATTGCAACTCTCTTCTAGCATTTGAGAATGCATCTGTGCAGGACGGAAAATGTCTCCTAAGAGCAAAAACATGAAGCAAAAGCACGGTCTTTTTTGCTGGTGGACTAGCGGTTAGTGGGTTCATTTAAGGGCAGCGACCAGCTTCTCCTCCAGCTGCTCTGTGGTCAGTACTGTGCTAGACTGGGAGCCGGGGTCTACTTAAGTCAACCACAGAGATCTTCAGCAACTCGCACTCTTTAATTGCCCATTGGAAGTACTAACCTGAAATTAAGCACCTGGAGGAGGCCTTTCAATTAACGTTCAGTCTGTGTTCACGGGGCCATTGATTTTGTAAATGACAGCCTGCCAGATTTTAAAAAGTGAACATGCAAAAGTATATTGCCTTTAGGGGTCCAAGTGTGGCTGATTCATCCACAAAAAGGTGTCACTAGCTTAAAGATCATGAACACTTTAAAAGACTCCTTGGTGGTAAAATTAAGTCCTTGGATCTTGCTCTGCCCTTGGCCTTTGTTTTCCTCATCTAGCTTCCTTTCCCTATGGCTTTCTCTGGTTCTCTCTTTAAGATGGTGATTTAGGGGACTTTCTTAAAATGGTGGCTTACACTGGTGGCTTTTCTCTGTTTCAGAAAAGAAATGCATTTTCAGGGGACGTCTAGGTCTGGGCTTTGAGGATTGAGGACATGATTTGCCATAAAGCTGAGGATATAAAATGCAGGAAAGGCCATCATGTGTTCTGGGAGCTTTGAGTCCACATGCCTGGCAGGACACAGGACTGGAGACTGGTGCCCTAACCCATTTATGAAGGTGACCCCGGCTATTGGGGTCCTGATGTCTTTGACAGAACTGAGCTGCTGCCTAAAGACCAGGAAGTCTGACATCTTCATCTTCTTCCTTTGCATTATTAGATGAGAGCCTGCAGGCAGCACCGACAGAACCTACCAATGCAGTGTCGCTGTGTGAAGAGTAGGAAGAACACGGACCAATCCAGTGTACCCAAAGCCCATTCTGCAACCTTTTATGTCCCCAAAGCCTGGGAAGTATCAGCAAGCCTTTGCCTCATCTATAAGAAATTAGAATGTCCAAGCTATAATGTTGACAAGAAGCAAAGAAATAAAGGAGGAGGGGCAGGAGCAGTAGGATTTTTCCCGCTCAGGTGGGCTGCATTATTATATTTTGAAAGTTCCGTTCTTCATCTTTGGTAAACTTATTCTAAGGAACAGTCACCATCATTTTGGGGGAAGGGTGGGGGAGGGAGGGACTACCAAGTGGCACTCAGAAGCCCCAGGAGCCCCAGTTGTGATTCTCAGTCAACCAGACCAGCAGTTCACAGCACCACGAGCCCAAGGATGAGCTGCTGCTCTTGACTGCCACAGGGCCAGGGACTCCCTGGGCCACCCTGGTGGTGTTGGAACTCTCCAAGGCCACACCCAGCAGTGCTCAGGGCCGTCTAGGCCCGCACCAGCAGTGCTCAGGGCCATCTAGGCCCGCACCTAGCAAGGTGATGAGCGTGTACTGCTAGTCATGTGCCCTCACTGTTGTCCTGACCCATCTCCAAGATTTTTAAGTGACTCACATAGAGCAACAAATGTTTTTGTTTTGTTTTGTTTTGTTTTGTTTTGTTTTTTTGGGGCCCACACCTAATGGTACTCAGGCCTTTCTCTGGGTCTGCGCTCAGGAATCATCCCTTGAGGATCTCAGGGGACCATATGGGGTGCTGACGATTGAACCCGGGTCCATCACAGACAAGACAAATGTCCTACCCACTGTACAAATCCTTCAGCTACAAGAGCACCAAACATTTTAAGGCATATAGAGATCATGAAAGATAAATAGGAACATAATCTTCTTGCCCTATTGAATGGTAAAAGAATTCAGTGGAATTTATTACACTTATTTATTACATTTAATTCATACATGTTAGCTAATGGAGTTCAAAGATAAGGTAAGTCAGAGGCAGGTTATTTTAAATCTGAATCAACACTAGAACTTGGCCTATCTGGCAAAAGGTATTCATGCCTACTTTTGAGCCGTGGACAATGTGTAGTACTCTTTGGGCCTGGTTGGCGGGAAGTAGACTGGTGGTATGTAGGCCAGTGGGAGAGTGCTTGCCTTGCATGTAGGCTGCCCTGGGGCTCATCCCCCAGCACCATGTTTATTTTTATAAAGTCAAAAATCAATAGATAAAACTGGCAGCAGTGAACTAGCTGAACTAAACACCAAAGAAACTTCAATCAAAGCAGATATATTACGTGTTAACTTCAGTTCTCCAAAGATAAAAGCCATTTTCTTACCACTTGTTTGTTTGTTTGGTTTTTGCCTTTTGGGTCGATGCTCATGGGTTATTCCTGGTTCTGCACTTGGGAATTACTGCTGGCATTGCTCAGGGAACCATAAGGGATGCCAGGGATTGAGCACGGAAGGTCTTCAGCATGGAAGGCTAGCACCCTCCGCCCTTTCTGCTGTACCATCTCTCCTGGCCCTATTTTCTCTTATTGTTGTTTTCGGTCGTTCCTGAAGGTGCTCAGAATCTACTCCTGATTCTGTACTGAGGGATCACTCCTGGTCATCACTTGGGGGCTTATGCAGAGAATCAAACCGAGTTGGCCACATGCAAGGCAAGCGCTTATTTTCCTACTATCTCTCCAGTCCACCTTTCTTTGTTTCTGAACCATGCCTCGCAGTGGTCACTGGTTACTCACAGTTCAGTGCTTAGGAAGTGACCATGGAATTCCTTGGGGGATCAAAGCTGGAGCTCCCACAAAGCCAAAGAACCATCTTCAGTGCTCACGGAACCGGTACAGTTTTCTCTTGCTAAGAGCTGGATATGCCCAGATAAAGGTTTTGAAGCAGATGAATATTTTTATTTCTTTCCTATTCATCTCCCAGCCATCAAGTTCTGAAGTGCTGAGCACTCTCAGACTATCTGCAGGCCTTCAGCCAAATACCCAGTCACATGGCTGCTGTGCACTCAGCTTTCTCATCTCAAGGTTCGCTCCTATTTATGTATTTATTTTAGTGAAACAAGATAGCTTTATTGAGAAGGATGCGAGGGAGAGAAAGAGAGGAAGAACATGTGCCAAAGAGAACCTGGGTTTTTCCAGAGTGGGGAAAGCAAGTAAAGATACACAGAAACAATCACTTGAGATATGGGTTCTGGGGGGACACCAGGGGACACCGGTACAAAAACAAGCTGAGATTTGCTCCTGGTTAGAACCCTCCACCCTCTCCAGGGAAAGCCCAATCCACCTGGGATCATTGAAGGCTCTTCAGCTCCTCCCAAGGACTGTATTTTCCACGTTCATGTAACTATATATTCCACCAATGAAATCTTGTTCCTTTGGCTTGTAGAGTCACTGGGGAGGAGTTCTTGGTTGGGGTCTTCACCCATACATGCTGCCCCTGAGCTGATCCTACTAGCTCCCTCTTTCCTCTCTCAGCATTTCTGGCTTCTGTAAGAGTTCACAATTTCAGAGGTGGGAGAGAAAAGGCTTGGGTCCCACTTTTCATAATAGAAGCTGGACTTCTCTCAGACAGTTAGTCAGCTGGGATAGCTGGACACGACACCGTAGCTTCCCGGAGAGAATGGACAAAAGGAGAGAGCATAATAAACAAGATATGGAAACACCCACATGTTCAACTATAGGGGAACGGGAAAAGAAGCCCTGGTGCATATACTCAATGGAATACTACACAGTTATAGGACAAGATGAAATCTTGCAGTTTGCTGCAACTTGGGTAGAACTTAAGGGTAGTGTGTTAAGTGAGATAAGTCAGAGGGAGAAGGAAAACTAAATGATGATGTCTCTCATCTGTTATATAGAGAGACAAAGAAGAAAATAGTATGGAACAATGACAAACTCTTGTCTGTGGATTACTAAACTGAGACTGTCAGCAGTAGGGGGCTTAGGGAAAAGAAGGAAGAGGCGGTCTAGACGTGGGAGTTCAACAGGACAGAGGTAGACAGTCTTGGTGCGTTGGTGGTGGTGAAGGCACAATACGTTTGTTCATCTAAACCATGAAAGTTCACGTAATTATAACCACTAACTAAATGTTACAAAAAAGAGACCAGCAAGGGGTGTGAGACAACTGTCCCCAGGTCTAGAAATCTCAACCACCATCCAGAACTCTTTCCTTCTAGGGCAAATGAGACCTTTAAGTTGCCATATTTTAAGCATTGCAGTTCTTGTTTGTTTTGTTTTGAGGCCCCTGTGTGAATGGAGTCCTTCTGTCCAATGGTTGCTGCTATGTTTGGGGGATTCGTTGTGATCCAGTAAACTATCTTTATAGCCATCCTCGTTTGTTTTGAAAACATGGGGTGTTATCAGCAGGATCCTAAAAGACTTTCATTTCCCTCTTGAGACAGGTTCTATTTTTGTCCTTTTCTATGAAAGTGTAAAGAAGACAAAAATAAAAGTTGTTTCTGAAGTTTAAAGGCTACAGAAATAAAAAATGGTGTCAGAGGTGAAGTCCATGCAAGGGCAGGACGGAAGCCAAAGGCAGAGGCCTTTCCTGAGCTCGGGGCCTCACAGTGAAGAAGGGCCCATTCTCCAAGTGCTCGCCCACCCCCACGCCAGCTTGGTTCATGCTGAGCTGAGCCTTTTGAGATTCTTCACAGTTCTGGGAGAACAGACCCCCTCCCTTCTCTTGTACAGGAGCCCCTACATTACGTAGGTGCTTCTGGCCAATGGGTCTGTTTTCTGATAAACTCCTTCTCCTGTTTTCCGAGGTCCTGGTGGTAACTTGGGGGGTGGCTAGTGAGGGGAGAGGACCCTGTTAGATGTCATAGACCTCCCAAGATCAATCCACCTCCAGCCTAAAGTCCAAGGTTCCCTTGTGAGTGGGCTGGGCCTCCTGGAGCAGAGCCCATCGGACCTAGAAATAGAGTCCAGTTGTCCCAACTGTCCAAGCTGAGTCCTAGCTCTCTCCCAGGCCACATTCTGCAGGGCTCTTATACCCTTCAAAAACCAGGTGCTCTTAGCGAGGTCAGAAACCAAGTGGCCCTGAGAGCTGGATTCACTTCCTACGAGGCTGTAGCGTCCAGCCACCAACTGTGGGGATTTACCCAACATTACTCTCACAGTTCTGCATATCAGATGTCTGAAATGAATCTTACAATATATATGTATATATTTTGATACCAATATCCAGGGTCAAGTGAAACATGTATCAGGAGGTTTTGTCAAAGGTGTAAATTATCACAAAAGTGTGGGAGTCAGAGGCTAGGTAAGACAGAAAATGGAACAGTGTGCTAACAATTGTCGAAAGTACTAATACCAATCTAGAACTGAGCATTAAATACAGGCCAAAAGATACACATGACAACCCTTTAATGTATATTCTGTAATCTGCATCTGGAAGGGAAGGAAAAGAGAAAGAAATAGAGAGAAAGGGAAAGAAAAAAAGAACCTGCCATGGAGGCGGGCTGGGGGAGGGAGGAGGGAACCGGGGACATTGGTGGTGGGAGATGGGCACTGGTGGAGGGATGGGTGCTGGAACACTGTATGACCAAAACCCAAATATGAACATCTTTGTAATTGTATATCTCACATATAATAAAATACTTATTATAAAAAAGCTTCTATTAAAGTTTGTAATTTTAATATTTTGACAAAAAATTGAGTCTGCTCACATTTTTTATTTTATTAAAAAAGAGAAAATATGAATCTTCCCTACAAAAAAAAATTAATCTTGCAGAGGAAAACTCAAGGCTTCTAGAGACCTATAGGAGAGAATCATTTCCTCATGCTTCTTTGGCTTCTAGCATTTGCCTACAGTCCTTGGCTTGTGCCCTCATCACTCCCATCTCAACCTCTGTAGGATATGCTTCCCCCTCCGGGGATACAGATGCGCACCTAGGCAATTCAGGATCATTCCTCTTCCTGAAGATGTTCAGCATTAAACATGATTTTCATCACCTCTGTAAAGTCCCTTTTTCCACGTAATGTAAAAGTCACTCCTTTGATGCCAACTTTGACTGTCTTTCTGGGACATATTTATGCTCCCACAAAGGCTGTGTTGGAAGCTGATGGTCTCTCGAGAGGTCCCAGATCTTCCTGAGCCTCTCGCTACTCTAGCACACTGGTGCCTGGGGCACCCTCCCAAACATCTTGTTCTATTATTTTAGTGATCTTCTGTTTCCCCAGTGGAATGTGAACCAAAAGGGCAAGATGATCATTTGTTTTGTTCACTCCTATTTTCATAAACCCTAGATGATCAAAGTTTTGAACAAATAATATTATTGAATTAAAAACCTAAGATAGTCATTTTCATAAGTCAGCATCTTCCACAACCGCCTCTAACACAGGCCCTGACAGGACAGTGACGTCACAGTGCTCAGGTATTCTTATTTTCTTGAGAAAAGGCGTTTACTGCTTGGGCATCTTATACCACCTGTTGGCAGTCAGCATTCAGTCTCGTGGCCTGCGGTTTGACCTGCTCTCCTGCTCTTCATTCTGGGTTCAGAAGCTGCGGCCCTTGGCAAATCCACTCTCAGCAGCTGCCGGTAAGCCTTGCTCACTGCCATGGGTGGAAAGGGCCCAGCTTCCATCCAGGCCCTCGAGAAGGAGCTGGAGAGAGCCCTATAAACAAAGCCAGGTGCTAACTGCTTCCTGCCCGGTAGCTGTGTTCAGACCCGCCGCTCCATTCTCTATCCCAGGGGTCCATGACGTGAACTGCGTATCTCATTCTAGAGGGAAGGGAGAGAAACACACTCCCCAGAGGAGCCTTCACGGTCTAGTCAGTCCAAGAGCTGAAATTCTCCCTTTTACGATACAGCTTGAGGGCTTTCCTGGCCCCATCGAGTTAGCAAAAGCATTTTTATTTTAAAAGCCAACTGAGAGGGAAAACTAGAGAGATCTGGTTTTCTCTTCCTTTTTTCCCTTGGGTTTTGAGGTCACACCCAGCAGTGCTTAGAGCTTACTCCCGGCTCTTTGCTCTGAAATCACTCCTGGTGGACTAGGGGAGCCATTTAGGATGCCGGGGATGAACCCGGGTTGGCCACTGTTACAAGGCATGCATTCTACCAGCTGTACTATCTCTCAGCCCCAAGAAATTTAATGTTCCTCTGCTGAGGAAATGATGCTATGTATGAGTGTTTCAAATGTTATTTTTTTTTTCATGAGGGGACACCCAGGGATGCTCATGGGTTTGTCCTGGCTATGCACTTAGGAATTATTCCTTGCAGGGCTCAGGGGACAATATGGGAAGCTGGGGATCAAATCCAGACCGGCCACATGCAAAGCAAGCACCTACCCACTGTACTCTATGCAGCCCTGTGACTCTATTTATGTTACTGGAATAATAAAAAAAAAATCTCTCAAGGATAATGTCACCCTCCTAGTTCCTAATCTTTTAGTGTACGGCTCTTGTTTTTCAAACTTTCCTTGGATTCCTTGTCCATCTATACACATAGTACCTTTGGGGAGCAAGGGATGATTATTAGGTCACATTAAGAAGTGTTACTCCTAGGTCAGTGCTCAGCAGTGGCTCCTGGTATTGCTTGGGGCACCATATGTGGACCAGAAATCGAATGAGAGTCAGTTAAATGCAAGACGGTTACCTAAACCTTATACTCCTGCTCTGGCCTCCACTTGTGGTATCTTAACTGACATATTTCATGAAGGTGTATTTGTGTTTAGTGTTTTTGTTTGTTTGTTTGTTTGTTTGTTTTGGGTCATACCTGGCAAAGCTTAAGGGGTTATTCCTGGCTCTTCACTCAGGAATTACTCCTGGGATGCAGGGGATTGAACCCGGTCGGCCGCATGCAAGGCAAATGCCCTACCTGCTGGACTATTGCCCTGTGTTTAGTATTAAACATCATTTTTTTAATAAACATTTTCTAAATATTCATAAGTCTTGTTGTGAATGGCTACACTTACCTTTCAAAGATTAAAGATGAGGGGCCGGAATGATAATACAGTGGGAAGGGCATTTGCCTTGCATGTGGCCTGCCCAGGTTTTATCTCGAGCACCCTACATGGTCCCCTGAGCACTTCCAGGAGTAATTCCTGAGTGCAGAGCCAGGAGTAATCCCTGAGCATCACTGGGTGTGACCCAATAAAAGAAAAAAGGAGATTAGAGGTGAGAAGATGGGAGAACCCCAAAAGGAGATTAGAGGTGAGAAGATGGGAGAACCCCCAAATCCCCGTTGTTGCCCCGCCACCCCCTCCCACGCCTTCCCACTGCTCTGACTCAATGGTTCTCAAACCTTAGGTTCTGTTTTCCTCATACTCTACCTGCTATGGAGGGTCTCAAAGGCTTTTGTCTGTGGGGCTTATATGCATCCATATTTACTAGATAGAAATTAAAACTGAAATTTAAAAAATGTATCTATATACAGCTGCTACTGGCTCTCCCCGTGACCAGCCGCTCACGAGGCGCCCAGGAGGGATGGCGAGTTCTAGCCCTGGCCCACCGCCCCAGCAGAGCCTCACAACAAGCCAGAGCGACCCCCCCACTCCCATGAGGGCCTCCATTTTCCACATCCGGACTTCTCTCTAGTCAGACCTCCACCCAGCAGACCAGCCTATCAGTGCCGGGTCGTGCGGCCGCTTGCGGCGCGCGGGTTCATCAATAAATGCTGGACTTAGAGATGCCTACAAGAATATGCTACCTGCACTGCAGAGCCTGGCAAGCTACCCGTGTTGTATTTGATATATATGCCAAATACCAGTAACAATTATAGATCTCATTCCGGTATGGATTGAGGCTCTTTATGTTCCTGGAGCAAGCAGATGCCTTAGGCTCTACTAGCATGAGACAGGACATATGGAGATGTTACTGGGGCCCGCTCGGGGAAATCGATGATGAACGGGAAGACAGTGATACAGTGATCTATACACAAGACAACCTCTTAATGTATGAATTGTAACCCACAATGTGGAAGGGAAGGAAGAGAGAGAGAGAGAGAGAGAGAGAGAGAGAGAGAGAGAGAGAGAAAATAAAGAACCTGCCATAGAGGGAGGCTAGGGGAGAGGGGAGGGAATTGGGGACATTGGTGGTGGGAAATGGGCACTGGTGGAGGGGATGGGTGCTGGCACACTGCATGGCCGAAACCCAAATATGAACATCTTATGAACATCTTTGTAGTTGTATATCTCACGGTGGTATAATAAAATATTTTTAAATGTATCTATAAATTGATTAAAAATAGTAACAGTTCTATCCGTTTCACAAATAATATATACATTTTCTTTTTTTGGGGGTCACACCCTGCGATGCTCAGGGTTTCTCCTGACTCTGCACTCAGGAATCACTCCTGGCGGTGCTCAGGGAACCACATGGGATGCCGGGGGATCAAACTCAGGCCGGCACAGGCCGGCTGAGTGCAAGGCAAACACCCTACCCGCTGGGCTATCGCTCTGGCCCACAAATAATATATACATTTTCAATAGTCATTCTATTTTCCAAAACCAAGGACAATATAGTGGTAAGAATAGTATAATTTTATACTTTTGCAAATTTCCTTAAAGTTTGACTTAATAGAAGACATCTGGATTCTCATAATTGCTTCTGCATTCAATCTGTTGTAATAAGTTGTTTTGGTTAAAGCGCTGGAAGAAAATCCAGTCCCATACAGATGTGTAACTGGAAGAGTGGGAGCATTTTAACGGCCTTTTTACATAATAGCGGATGTTTGTCTCAGTTCCTACCCGAACTTGACAAGAGGGAGTCGATCAAGATTAACTGTAATGTGACATTTGAAATAACATCAGGGTTTTTTTTTTGTTTTTGTCTTTTTGTCTGTTATATTAAAATCTATTTCTCTTCCCTCTCACGCATGATTTTGAAGCATCATGCGTTCATCATTGGGTGATATTGATTCGGAGTTTTACAAAACTTCTTAACATAAACCAATTTTATGATAAAGTATTTTAATACTGCACTTGTTTATCTCATCCTGAGAACCTCTGACAGCTAAGTACTGAATAAGTGCTTAAGGTCTCTTATTGTGTGAACATGAGTATTTTTAAAAAGTGAGGTTTTTCTTCTGGCCTAGAAGTTTGATTTGTTGGTGTTATACAACACATGCTATCATTTATCTTCACTGAATTGACAGACCCATTTTCTTCATTTTTGGCAGAATGGGGGTGGGGAGCGTCTGCTAAACACCCTATTCCCAATTACCATCACCTGTCCATCATTCTGTCAAGTCAAAAAGGTGTTCTGTGAGAAATGCTGTTCGTTCAGCTTGTAACTGAAACTGTTGCCCAAGTACTGTTCCTCTGAGAACCTATGCACTTAAGCTTGCAGCAGAAATGCGTTACATAGATTTGAAGTTTTATCATGAAAAATATTACAAAGCCATTCTGACATGAAATAGATTCATTTTCATTGTGCTTTTACCCAAGATGGACCTGGCATCCACCTAGAAAGCGCTTTTATTTTACAGCATTTGTTTGTAAACTAAGGACTCTTGTAACTTGCATGAATAATACTGTTGATTCTATAAAGAACAGTCTGGTGTCCAGGACAAGTTAGTAATCCAAGTGGTGTTATTTAGTGAACTGGTGAGGCCAGCCTCACTCCATCACCTATATACACAATCAGCTCACCGATTCCATTTCCCTGTTTAAAATACTTAAACTATTTCATGATCCTGCTTGGACCCTGGCTGATGCGTTTTCTCATCTGTTTCCTCATCTATAAAACAAAGGTAATAAGCAATGCCTATCTCCACATGCAACTGAGAATAATAATATGTAAAAATTAAAATTAGGAGGCCAGAGCAAATGGTGGGTAGGGCACTTGCCTTTGCACGCAGCCAACCCAGTTTCAATCCCTGGCATCCCATATGGCCGCCCAAGCACCACCAGGAATAATTCTTGAGTGCAAAGTCAGGAGTAAACCATAGCTGGGTGTGGCCCATAAACAAGTAATTAAAAACAATAACAAGAACAACAACAAATTAATATAGTGTCTGTGGTCACTGATCAATGGAGAATTGGCTTCCTCAGTTTCTGAAGGGTCCTCTAAAGTTCATCTTCTAATGTTCTCTGTGTTTTACCAGCCTGCTCTGTCTCTGTCTCTCTCTGTCTCTCTCTGTCTCACACAAACGCTCCAGCCCGACCAAACTTTAAAGTTCTTCAGCTCTTCTATTGTTCCTTACCTAACCCTACATCTTATTTCACTTTGTTTTTTGTGTTGTTATTCTCTCCTCCTCCACTTCCCGTTGTTGCTGTTGAAGCTGAGGCTCCTACACATGAGCTATCATGTTGGCACAGTTTTCGTTGTGGTGCTTTGCTGGGCTTGCACACCCAGCGCGTGCTCACCGAGGTTTTTCACTCCTCTCATTTTGGTGCTGGCATGCTTGCTAACGGAGCTCACCCTTTAACTTGAGCCACACGTTACAATTATGGCCCTTTCCAGGTGTCACTGTAGTCCTCACACACCAGCTGGCCAGGGGTCACACTTCTTGTCAATGGCACTTGCCCATGTTTCCGGTTGTGGTGGCCACATGCTGAAAGGCACATGGTTCTCACTTGAAGCAGCCCCATTGCTTGTGACTCGTGGAATCACAGAGGGCAGAGCAGGAGGCTCAAACAGTAGAATTGCTCCAGGGCACGCAGCCGCCGGCATTTGAATATGTGACCATATGCTTGCAAAGTCAATCGACTCTAAGTCACTGTGCTATTCCTCAGGTTTTACTGTATTATGATGATTTTTCTGTTTTCTCTGCTATGGCTATTGGAATTCTAGCACTTGTTCATAGGTAGCACATACTACATGTTCTGTCTCTTATATGATATTATACAACAATATAATATTATATACATACACACAGAAAGGAAAGATGAATAAAGGAAGGATAGAAGAAGGAAAGAAAGAAGGAAAACAGGAAGGGAGGAAGGAAAACAGGAAAGAGAAGAAAATGAGACAGATAGGCAGGCAGGAAGTTGCAGCATCCAGAAACCCTGGGTGAGACTGAAATTCCAACCAAAAGTTTGACAGATCAGGTACAACAGTATAAACAATAGATCCTTACTGGAGCTGGAGTGATAGCCCAGTGGGTAGGGTGTTCGCCTTGTACATTGCCAACCGGGTTCGATCCCCAGCATCCATCTGATCCCCTGAGCACAGCCAGGAGTAATTCTTGAGTGCAGAGCCAGGAATAACCCCTGAGCATTGCTGAGTGTGACCTCCTTTCCAAAAAAAAAATGTAATCCTTATTACTAGGAAGCCACAGATATGAGATCTAGTTGGAAAACAGTGCAAACCTGATCAAAGATAAACACAAGAGGAACTGAAATTGAGATAGTTTTCCAGCCTACCTAGCAGCTTTTTCTTCACTTCCTGCCCCAAAAAGGAAGCTGCTGTACCACCTATCATGCAAAGCAAGACAGAGAAATGCTGACATCTAGTTGGAAAGCGAGTGAAGGGGACTAGAAAGGGCAGAGTACTCAGTCTGTTCCTCTAGTCACATGATTCAGTGACTGCTATAATACCATGACTCTAATTTCCCTTCTTACCATATATCTGGTAAGAATCGGATCATCGACACCCACCCTGCAGCCGTTTCTTCCTCAATCCGGCCCAGGTATGCTGGTCCAGAGACTCTTAGACATGGGGCAGAGCGGTTCCTTGCTCTCCCTGTGCCCAGCCGTTCATGAGGCAGTCGGGAGGCATGGTGGGTTCTAGCCTTGGCCCACCACCCCGGCAGAACCTCACAACAAGCCAGACGACCCCCCACCCACTCCATGGGTGCCGCCATTTTCCACATCCGGACTTCCCTCTCTTCAGAACTCCACCCAACCAACCAGCCCATCACAGCCCGGATCATCGACACCCACCCTGCAGCCGTTTCTTCCTCAATCCGGCCCAGGTATGCTGGTCCAGAGACTCTTAGACATGGGGCAGAGCGGTTCCTTGCTCTCCCTGTGCCCATCCGTTCATGAGGCAGTCGGGAGGCATGGTGGGTTCTAGCCTTGGCCCACCACCCCAGCAGAACCTCACAACAAGCCAGACGACCCCCCACCCACCTCCATGGGTGCCGCCATTTTCCACATCCGGACTTACCTCTCTTCAGAACTCCACCCAACCGACCAGCCCATCACAGCCCGGCTCGGCGCGCCGCAAGCGGCCAGCGCAGTTCATCAATAAATGCTTTATTTGGAGGTGTTTAAAAGAATATGCCTCCCGCACGGGCAAGCCTAGCAAGCTGTATTTGACATGCCAAATGCCAGTAACAATTATATTAGGTCATTCCCATGACCTAATATAATGGCTTGAGGCTCTTTATGTTCCTGTAGCAAGCCGATGCCCTTTGCTCTACTGGCATGAGACAGGACATATGGAGATATTACTGGTGCCCGCTCTAGCAAATAGATGATTAACGGGAAGATCGTGATCGTGATCGTGACCATATATCTGAGTTCTTTGCCCAAGTCACACCATCAAATCAACTATATTTGACTCTTCTCAAGTCTTAGTGCTGGCTCCAGCTCAGCTAAGGCGCATGTCCATCAGGATAATATCCATGGGAGGGATGGTGGTTAGCCGCCCCCTTCCCCTGAAGCTAGCAGTGCCTGGGTGGGTTGATAGTATGTTCCTGCTGTGAAGTGGAATGTACAAACAGGGGATATGATTCACATCTGTAGACACATAGTATTCCTGACAGCTAATCAGGAAATGCCTTTTTATGTCTGGCCTTGAAAAAAAGGCTCCTCAAATGCTTGCTAGAAACTATTCAGGGGCAATCATTTCAAAGTGAGCCCTTGTTATCTCTCCAGATGCTACACATCCACCACTGTCGAGTTCTGACACAGAGTTCTGAGAAAACTTTACGTCCCCTCGAGTCTTTCTCTCCTGAGCCCCCCAGAGCCCCAACTAACACTCCCCATCTTCTCTTTGGAAGAAACATCTTAATCATGAGATAAGCTTTAGACTACAGTCTATTGTTTCTTTATCGTGATCATGAGACAAGCTCAGATTATAGTCTATTGTTTGTTTTCAAAGCAGAATAGCTAGCTGGGTGTGGCCCACAAACAAATAATTAAAAACAATAACAAGAACAACAACAACAAATTTTTTTTTTGCTTTTTTGGGTCACACCCAGCAATGCTCAGGGGTTACTCCTGGCTCATTGCTCAGGAGTTACTCCTGGCAGTGCTCAGGGGACCATCTGGGATGCCGGGATCGAACCTGAGTTGGCGCATGCAAGGCAAACACCCTACCCACTGAGCTAAATTAATATAGTGTCTGTGGCCACTGATCAATGGAGAACTGGTTTCCTCAGTTTCTGGCAGGTCTTCTGAAGTTCATCCTCTGTTTACCAGCCTGTGACCTCAATTTATATGAAACGTAGAAGAATATATGTTTAAGATATGTATATTGAAATGTACATGTTTTAAGCATATAATATATTTATATATAAATATATTAACATATATTTAAATATATAAATAGTATATATAAACATGTATATTTTTTGCTTTTTGGGTAGCATCCAGCAATGCTCAGGGGTTACTCCTGGCTCTGCACTCAGAAATTACTCCTGGAGGTGCTCAGGACCATATGGGCTACCAGGGAATGAACCTGGGTCAGCTGCATGCAAAGCAAATGCTCTATCTGCTGTACTGTTGCTCCAACCCCCCAGAAGAATATTTTAAAAGTTGGTAAGAACAAACAAATATACCTATTGCTCCCTAATTAGGGAAAGGGGACAGATAGGAAGAAAAGGCTCCATAAATTAAGTGCAATTAATAACTGGAACAGAGGCTTTCACTGAAGGAAACAGAAACTGCTCCTCTGACCAAAAAAATAAAGCTTGAACAATTTTAATTAATTGACTAATTGTGTGGGAAAGTATCTTTATTTACAAAAGGGCTAAATGTTAAAGGTATACAAGAGCTTTGTTGAAGGAGTCTGGAGTTCACTCGTTATTATGAGCCATGGTTTATTGGGACCAACCACCCTCCCCCTACATCTTTAATAGTGTGTATTTTTATAAAGCAAGGTCAAGGGAAGCCAGGAGGATACAAGTTTCCAGGGTCAAAGGAGATTGGGAGTTTGGCTAATAGTGTTGAATGAATTAGGACTTTAATTCTTCAAGATGGAATGTGTTGGGAACTCTGTGTGCCGCAACAAAGTCCGGGAGGAGGGTGTAGGAATTCCCTTCTGCCCCAGGGGATCGGGCGGCCAGCGGACAGAGAAAGACAGGAATCCAACAAAGTTTCAAGAGTCTTACTTACACAGGTTCTGGCGCACAAATCAGAAATAGGTAAAACACCGAACTTTGGGTTCCGCTGGGCCCCGAGCCATGTGTAGGCCAAGATGGCTGCCACCATGTGTTGAGGCCCAACCGGGAAGAGAGCAGAGAGGAGGAGAGGAGAGCAAAGAGAAGCCAAAATAACAAAAAAGCCTCTTCTCCTTTCTCCTAGCTTATTTTATAGACAGAAGTCAGCCAAAATCTTCCCCCTAGCCCATCTTGGGCTGAGCTATCTAGAGATGAAGCCAGGCAATGGACCCTTTTGAAATGTAGATATTCAGGTGGGCCCTATGGCTCAAGCTCCACAAAAGCCAGAACTGATTCCCTGAGGTAAAATCTCCCTAGCAGAGTGGGGGAAAGGCTGCATCTCTGAACCGGAAAGCAGTTTATTTTTTGTTAAGTATTTTATTATACCACCGTGAGATACACAATCACAAAGACACACAATTAAAAAGTTCATACCTGGGTTTTGGTCATACAGTGTTCCAGCACCCATCTCTCCACCAGTGCCCATCTCCCACCACCAACTACCCGGTTCCCTCCCCCTCCCCAGCCCGCCTCCATGGCAGGTTCCCCATTTCTTTCCCCTTCTCTCTCTCTCTCTCCCTTCCTTCCGCTCCAGACTATGGACTACAGAACATACATTAAAGGGTTGTCATGTGTATCTTTTTGCCTCTATTTAATGCTCAGTTCTAGGTTGGTATTAGTACCTTCAAAAATTGTTAGCACACTGTTCCATTCTCTGTCCTACCCAGCCTCCTGACTCCCACACGTTTGTGACAATTTCCACCCTTGACAAGACCTCCTGATACAAGGTCATGTTTCACTTGACCTTGGATATTGGCATCACAATATGCACATATATATCTATGCCATGCATATAAATCAGTCATTCTGTATATGTCTCTCTCCTTCTGGCTAATTTCACTCAACATAATCTTCTCCATGTCCATCCATTTATAGGCAAATTTTATAACTTCATTTTTCCTGACAACTGCATAGTATTCCATTGTGCAGATGTACCAAAGCTTCTTTTCCAGTCATCGATTCTAGGGCACTCTGGTTGCTTCCAGATTCTGGCTATTGTGAATAATGCTGCTATGAACATAAAAGTAGGGATGGTGTTTCCGCTACGTGTTTTTGGCTTCCCAGAGTATATTCTCAGGAGTGGTATGGCTGGGTCAAATGGGAGTTCCATTTCTAGTCTTTGTAGGAATGTCCATATTGTTTTCCAGAAAGGCTGTACCAGCCAGCATTCCCACCAACAATGGATGAGTGTCCCCTTTTCCCCACATCCACGCCAGCACTTGTTGTTCTTTGAATATGTGCCAGTCTCTGTGGTGTAAAATGATATCTCATTGTTGTTTAGATTTGCATCTCTCTGATGATTAGTGATGATGAGCATTTTTTCCTATGTTTTTTGGCCATTCAAATTTCTTCCTTGTTGAAGTTTCTGTTCATTTCTTCTCCCCATTTTTTTCTTTCTTTCTTTTTTTTTTTTTTTTTTTTTTGCTTTTTTGGGTCACACCCCATCGATGCTCAGGGATTACTCCTGGTTCTGAACAGGGATTACTCCTGGCTCTGCACTCAGGAATCACTCCTGGCGGTGCTCGGGGGACCATATGGGATGCCAGGGATCAAACCCCTGCCGGCATTGGGCCGGCTGCATGCAAGGCAAATGCCCTACCCGCTTAGCTATCGCTCCGGGCCCCCGTCTTCTCCCCATTTTTGATGGGGTTGTTTGTTTTCTTCTTGTAAAGTTCTACCAGTGCCTGATATATCCTGGATATTAACCCCTTGTCAGATGGGTATTGGGTGAATATTCTTTCCCATTCTGTGGACTGCCATTGTATCTTAGTCACTGTTTCTTTTGAGGTGCAGAAGCTTTTTTAGTTTCATGTAGTCCCATATGTTTATCTTTTCTTCTAGTTGCTTTGTTAGTGATGTTTCACCTTTGAAGATGCCTTTAGCTTCAATATCATGGAGGGTTTTTTCTACATTTTCTTCAATGTACATTATGGATTCAAGTCTGATATTGAGATCTTTAATCCATTTTGATCTGATTTTTGTGCATGGTGTTAGACACAGGTCCAAATTCATTTTTTTACATGTTGCAGCCCAGTTTTCCCAACACCACTTGTTGAAGAGGCTTTCCTTACTCCATTTAAGACTCTTTGCACCTTTATCAAATATTAAAAGATCATGTGTTTCATATTCAAAAGAGCAAGAACAACAAGTGTTGGCATGGCTGTGGGGAAAAGGGGACACTCATTCATTGTTGGTGGGAATGCCGGCTGGTACAGCCTTTCTGGAAAACAATATGGACATTCCTCCAAAGACTAGAAATTGAACTCCCATTTGACCCAGCCATACCACTCCTGAAATCTACTCTGGGAAACCAAAAAATACGCGGCGGAAACACCATCCCTACTTTTATGTTCATAGCAGCATTATTCACAATAGCCAGAATCTGGAAGCAACCAGAGTGCCCGAAAATCAGTGACTGGATAAAGAAGCTTTGGCACATCTACACAATGGAATACTATGCAGCTATTAGGAAAAATGAAGTTATAAAATTTGCCTATAAATGAATGGACATGGAGAAGATTATGTTGAGCGAAATTAGCCAGAAGGAGAGAGAGCAGACACAGAATGACTGCATTTATCTGCATAACATAAATATATATGTACATATTAAGATACCAATATCCAAGGTCAAGTGAAACATATATCAGGAGGTCTTGTCAAAGGTGGAAATTATCACAAACGTGTGGGAGTCAGAGGTTAGGTAAGACAGAAAATGGAACAGTGTGCTAACAATTGTCGAGGGTACTAATGCCAACCTAGAACTGAGCATTAAATAGAGGCAAAAAAGATACACATGACAACCCTTTAATGTATTATCTGTAATCCATAGTCTGGAGGGGAAGGAAAAGAAAGAGAGAGAAATGGAAAGAAATAAAGAACCTGCCATGGAGCTGGGCTGGGGGAGGGGGAGGGAACTGGGGGCGTTGGTGGTGGGGAGATGGGCACCGGTGGCGGGATGGGTGCTGGAATACTGTATGACCAAAACTCAAATATGAACTTTTTAATTGTATATCTTTGTAATTGTAAAAATAAAAAAATAAAAAAATAAAAAATTAAATAAAAAAAATAGAAAAAAAAGATCATGTGTTTGAGGTTGGGTGTCAGGATACTCAATTCTATTCCATAGGTCCACAGGTCTGTTTTTATTCCAATACCACGCTGTTTTAATTACTACTGCCTTGCAGTACAGTTTGAAGTTGGGAAAGGTGATGCCTCCCATCTTCTTTCTCCCGAGGATTGCTTTAGCTATCCTTGGGAGTTTATTGTTCCATACAAATTTCAGGAGTATTTGGTCAATCAGAAAGCAGTTTAGAATGTAATTTGTAGGAAATGGTAAAATTAATAGCTTTTACCATGAATATATAGCTAGCAGATCCCAGCCTCTGGATCCCACTAAGGTCTAAAATCCATCAGAATAATTCACTTTTGTATTACCTTTAGAATCAGAGACACATCAGTTTGCCCAGGGGCGCACTGACATGTCTCTTTGAACTAGAAGACTTGATTACATAACAGTTGATCAAATGTGGCCAAGTCTCTACTTGGAATATCTACATGTATGTCCCACTCAGGGACTCATGGGAACAGAGTATTGAACTGGTGCAAGCGAGATTCATGATAAAAATATTTATGCCATATAAAATTATAAAAATCAATCCAATTCTGCCCAAGCTTCCATTGCTCAGGAGATTCCCTAAAGGCAGGGGGACCAGCTCTTCATATAAGCTAAGTGTAGCTGGAGGCCAAGGCTCAATAGGGTGTGTCACCCAACAGAAATGGTTTAATGAATGGAACTGAGCTTTGAGCTCTCCTTTGGGAAATCAAGACCATTTTGATACCCTTCATCTGCCATGAGAATGGGGTAGGGGATACTCATTCTGCCCATCCCTAAATGTCTGAGGCAGCCAGTCTGGAATTACATACTACTCAGGACAGGCAGAAGAGGCTTCTAAGTTGAGAAACATTTTAGGGGACATTTTGGTAAGACTAGGTAGTCCCTTTCTGGACTAAAAGAATAAAAAATGTAGGAGTTGGATAGATAGTACAGTGGGTAAGGTACTTGCCTTGCAGACTACTGACCTGGGTTGAATTCATGGCATCTTATATGGTCCTCTGAACATTGCCCAGGAGTGATTCTTGAGCACTGAAGCAAGAGGAAGCCTTGAGCATAGTTGTAGGTGGCCCCAAAACAAAACCCAAAAAGTATGAATTTTGCTTCTCTAACTAGAGGTGTGATTTCTGTTTCCTTCGGGGAAAGGGTTCTTTCAAGCTATATCAATGACCTGGAATTAGAGAGGACTCTTAATCCCCTCTTCCCCATCCCGAGCACTGCCAGGAGTAATTCCTGAGTGCAGAGCCAGGAGAAACCCCTGAGCATCGCCGGGTGTGACCCAAAAAACAAAATAAATAAACAAATAAGCAAATAAATAAATAAATAAATAAATAAATAAATAAATAAATAAATAAATAAATAAATGCTGGATTTTGAGATGACTACAAGAGTGTGCTACCCGCATGGCAGAGCCTGGCAAGCTACCCGTGTCGCATTTGATCGCCAGATACCAGTAACAATTATAGACCTCATTCCCATGACCTGATGGAATGGTTTGAGGCTCTTTATGTTCCTGGAGCAAGCAGGTGCCCTTGGGCTCTACTTACATGAGACAGGTCATATGGAGATGTTACTGGTGCCCGCTCAAGCAAATCGATGATGAATGGGAAGACAGTGATACAGTGATAAACCAATAGAATCATCCTAGACTCATTTATTGCATTAACTAAGCATGGCTAACTCTCCTTTCGAAGGGCAACTCCAAGAGCCTCTCTCTCTCCTCTCTCTTCACTCAGTGTTTCTCTACTTACTGATGTCTACACCTCACTCCCTCCTATAGTAGTAAGGAATTCCTCCACAACTCTAATGAACACCTTTTGCTTTCATATTGAGTTTTAATTCCTCTTCAGAGCTTTCCTGTTTCACCCTCAACTTCCACACTCTCAGTTGTCCAGTGCTCTCTCCTCTACAGGCATCAATTGTTTTCTGATCTGCAGTCTTCCTTCTCATTCTCCATTGAGTTCCCACCCAGAAGAGATTCCTTCCTTCTCACTCCTCAGAGGGAACACAGTTCCTCAGGAGTCTCCTTCAGGCATCTCCCTTAGGAATCTCCCTCAGCAGTCTCCCTCAGGCGTCTCCCTTAGGAACCTTCCTCAGGATTCTCCCTCAGGTATCTCCCTTAGGAATCTCCTCCTGAGTCTCCCTCAGGCATCTCCCTTAGACATCTGCCTCAGGTGTCTTTTCTTAGGCATCTCCCTCAGGTTTCTCCATCACTGACTGTGCTTCTTTCTCTTAGTCTTCCTTTACCTGAACAGGTTTCACTGATGCAAAGAGGTTTAGTTCTTGATTAGAATCACTCCTGGAGCATGAGCAAATGCCCATGTGTGTATGAACCCTGTCTTCCATCAGTGTGAGAATCTTCAAGGACAGGAGTTCATTTCCTCTCCTGACTTGCAATTTGTGATGGTAGACATGAAGACCAGATTCCAGTCGGATTCTCTGACGCTGTCATGTTCTGGAAAGATCTCTGAAGCTACACAGACTAATCTTGGCTCTGTCAACTCTCACAGTGGAGGTGAAAGCCCCAAATATGCTTCCTATAGAAAGGAAATAAAGACTCTTGGCAGAGTTGTTCTAAGTAATGTTATCAAATAAGTAAAGTTTCTTATATACAGTTTGACCCACAATTAACTTTCCTCGTTTCTTGTATTATTAAACCCTGGAGAAATGAGGTGGCAAAACTTGATTCTGGAGTTCAATAGGGATGCTGTGTTGGAGGCTTTTCACCCTAGATTCCTGACTCTGAGGAGAGGAGAAGCAAGAGCAGGCTCAGTCTCTGCTCTGTCTAATCGGGTCTGCTGTGTGTAACTGTCGGAAGGCGGTTTACTTTATAAGGTGAGAAGGAAAGACTGTCCAGATGGGTCCGGCATTCCAGAGGCTCATTGCCTGAACCCAACTCCAAAGCTTCTTGCCTTAGAGATAATACAGAGCCCTGGTGGAAAGGTCAACATTGGCGTGCAAGAGCAACACCCAGCAATGAAGAGCAGACTTGTGTCCTTGGCAGAGAGATTGTCCAGGCAGTGACACAAGGCTTACAGAGACACAGAAGGAAGGGCTCAGCCAATCCTTCATAACCTGAATTCTAAGTGCCACAGAAAAATATGAGGGATGGAATAATAGTACCAGATTCCTATATAGAGTTTATTGCATGCCTGTGTGACTCCATGAATTTCTATGGAGTTAACTAAGTCTCCCAACAGCCGTAGGAGGTCATTACTAGCATTGAGATGGATAGATATTGGCCTTTCCCTGGATTTAACACATACTTCTTTCTATCCCCACTCTACAGCTCCCTGTTTCTTTGAATAATCTAGGTCAATTACCCTATAAATATAGAAATTATTTTATTATCTTGCTGGATTACTGGCACATGAGTTTAACATGATCAGGCAATATACATAGACTTTAGATTTGGAGAAACACAATGTTCCTTTATCAAAACATACCCTCTCCTTTACCACCACTGCACAATACACCCACTCACTTATGGAACTAAGATAGTCAGTCTAATAGAAATCAGAGCTTCAGAAAGAGGAAGCAAACTCCCTGAGTAGGTCATTAAGGATGATGATGAGAGGACCACTTCCTATTTCATTTTCTGGAACTTGTATCCTATCTGCCAGAGACACAGACACCAGATAATGACTTGATGCGTAGATCACAATTTGGAGACCCGTGTCCCAGCCTTGCAGTGAATCATCCCCAGCTGGCATCTTAGCTAAGCTTTGTGAGGTCATTCCAAAGATACTACCAGTCAACAGCTTCCAGATGGCACCGTGTGTGGTAGGATCAGCAGATCCTATACTTCTATGACCGCTATCTCTACTTCTTCACTATAAAGCACTGCTTATCATATGGTATTGTATGAATTTCTGAGTTGGCAAAACACACTCCCTTAGTCCTTGAATACAGGTGCTAGTAAAGGTATGATGGATAGGGGAAGGGAAGTTTTTCCCAGGAAAATTTGTTAATCCTACGGGAAAAAAATCACTTCCCAAAAAAAAAAAATCATTGCACATACATTCCAGGTTAAGGGTATGATTTTAGTATGGCTTTGGAACATATTTCATATGATATAGGTGCTAATGATAAACTAAATTTAAAAAACGACTCCTAGGAGAAAAATATGGCAACTTCGCATGGAAAGAATCTGATATAATCATCTTTATGACAAGTGGTGAGATGATTCCATGAAAGGTAGTATAAGCCTGGGCTTACTCTCAGGCTATCATTCACAGAATTGTTGGAGAACACTGGGTTTCCCGACAAAACCCGGAAGCAGGAGAGGAGATCTTGGTGGAACTTCCACTTGTCGGAGAACACTGGGTTCCCCGACAAAATCAGGGACAGGTACTGGAGCCCTTTTGTCCCAGGGATTGGCAGCTGGCAGACAGAGAAAAACTCATGAATTCAGCAGAGTTTCAAAAGGTTTTACTCATACTTGTTTTTGGTATACAATCCAGTAACAGGAAAACCCCAGACTTAGGGCTCTAGCTGGGCCCGGCCATGAGTAGGTTTAGAATCCTAAGCCAAGATGGCTGCTACCACATGAGAAGTCCCAACAGGGAAGAGAATGGAGAGAAGGGAGAGCAGAGGCAGAGGTTGAAGAGGAAGAAGAGAGAGAAAGGCATAGAAGAGCACAGGCATTATATCTTTTCAGCTCTGACCAGCCCACCTCAATGGAAAGCAGTTAGGGTCAATCCCCCGGCACCCCCCCTATGCTTCTCCTAGAAACTCACTTAATCCCACTGAAATGTTAATATTGTTCTAGCCAAGGCTGCAGGCCTTGGTTTTCCAGCAAGTCCTATGAAGATGGTGGGAAGGGCATGTATCTGTACCAATGGAGGTATATATTTCTCCAAACCTTCACAAGATTTTCATCATTACTTCATAGTTGTTTTGTATATTAGCCTTTAGACTTATTAAAGAGCCATGCTTCCTTGCTTGGAGGCACATAGCATATCTCTCTGGTCTAATTATAACTAGATTATATTTAGAGATCCAGTGTGGCCATGTAAAAAATACTGGTAAAATTTGTCTAGTCCCACTATGATTGTGGTAGCATGAGAGAAAATATTTTATACCAGCTAACATAGAATACATGGTAAGATATACTGCCACATAAAGTCACAGATCCAAACTGTTTTCTGCCCCTTATCTACAAAGTGGCCTGCAGGAGGAAACTCCAGGCAAGATGCAGAGGCTCTGGGCAACAGTGTACAGTTCAGAGACATGCTGTTGCAATGCAGAGTGACTAATCAGATGCAGTAATAACTAGAGGTTTTAATAAGGGTTCCATGCCACTGCCTTGACTCTGACCTTCCTATTACAAACTGGTTTTCAGCCACCTGTCCTCTAGCTGCTGATGTGAATTTCTTTATAACTGACATGGAGAATTTTTGCCTTTCCATCGCATACTGACATGGGTCTGTGTCAGGAATTGCTGGGGTCCCCCACAATACTCGGAAATTAGTTCCCTTCTACCTCCAAAGCTGGTGGGGAATGGATAAAAGCTCAGGAATCCGGAACAGTTTTAAAAGACTTTACTATCACGTGTTCTGATACACAATCCAAAAACAGGAAAAATCCGGACTTTGGGTTCCCAGTTGGACCCTGGCCACGTGTAAGCCAAGATGGCTGCCACCATGTGTTGAAGCCCAGCAGAGAATGGAGAGGGACGGAGAGAGGCAAACACCAAGGGAAGCCAAAATGACAAAAAGGCCCCCTCTTCTTTTTTCTAGCTTCTCTTATAGACAGAAGCCCACCAAAATCTTCCAGCCCTGCCCATCGTGGGTTGGGCTATCTAGAGATGAAGCCAGGTAAATGACCCTTTTGAAATGTAGACCTTTAGGTGGGCCCTTGCTCAAGCTTCACAAAAGCCAGAGCTGATTTCCAGAGGCAAAATCTCCCTAGCAGAGTGGAGGAGGGGCTCTGTCTCTGAACAAGAAAGCAGTTCAGAATGTAATTTGAAGGAAATGGCATTAGTACTTTTTACCATCAATATATAGCTAGCAGATCCCAGACTCTGGGTCCACTAAGGTCCAAAATCCATCAGAATAATTCACTTTTGTATTACCTTTAGAATCAGAAACACGTCAGTTTGCCCGAAGTGCACCGGCATGTCTCTGAACTAGGAGAATTGATTACATTATGGTTGATTCAATGTGGCCAAGTACTCCTGGAATACCTACATGAATGCCCCAAGTGGGGACCCATGGGAGCAGAATATTGGGGCAGCGAGATTCATGATAAAAATATTTATTCCATATAAAATTATGAAATCAGTCCAATTCTGCCCAAACTCACATTGTGTCTACTCCAGAGATTCTCCAAAGACAGGGACCAGCTCTCCATATAAGCTAAGTATAGCTGGAGGCTAAGGCTCAGTAGGGCTTGTCACCCAACATGTTTGTTACTTCCTTTCTTTAGATTCAACTGTATTTAACAGCAGGTGAGTAACTCTTCAACCTGTGTACTTGCTATGACTTCTCCCACCCTCGTTATTCAAGTAAGAAAGCTATGACATAATTCAAGGCATCCCTTTCCTCTTGTCTTACACCCCAGTTCCAGGGGTGAGGGTCAGTACTTGAAATACTCCAGTTCATCAGCTAATTGGAAACTGCTTTCTCCAAAACCATCTTCTGGGCTATGCTTTTTCAAGCCTATGCCTCCTTGTTTGTCATCTTCAAGGCACTCCTAATACATACTTTATAATAATGAAGATTCCATTTTATCTACCCAGGTTGCCTTTTCATGATTACAATATTCAAAACTAAGGAGTTTGGTAGCAGAGATTTGGTTCCATACACCCTGCTCTGCGCCATCCAAGCATCTGTTCTGGAACTTAGAGCTGACGGCTCTGGGTTAGCACTGGTGCTGCCTGAATGTGAACCCGCCCTTTCCCATTTATAACCAGCAGGATTTGGAGTAAACCAATTGGCTTCTCTTTGTCTCCAAGTCTTTATCTATAAAGTAAATAACCATCATTATCCTTTTTTTTGTCCAGTGATCTTTGCCCTTCTCTATCTTCCTCTGTTCCAAGTGACTGACTTTAAGACTGCAGGCCCTGGACTTGTGAGGATTAGGTCTGGAGACACCCTGAGTAGGACACAGAGGACAGCAGAAAAGGGAATAAACCTAATATCCTCTCTGTTCACCCCTACCTCCTGGGATTATGCAGCAGGTATCTTCGCCGAGCTTGACCTCAACACCTAACAGTCTCCTATCTGGCAAGGCAAAGGCTGTCACCCCATTATGGTGACTGTCCTCTCCCCTTGCCTTCAGGCCCTGAAACTCTAGCAACTCTATGTTTTTGCTAGGTCCAGATGTGTCTGGAATATATATGTCCAATATATAAAAACAATTTGTGTGTATTAGTTTTTTTTTGGTGGTGCTCAGGACTTACTCCGACTCTGTGCTCAAGAATAACTCCTGGTGGTACTTGGAGGACCATATGAAATACCAGGAAACAATCCCAGGTTGGCCATGTGCTAACCCACTGTACTATTGCTCTGGCTCCTCTATCTTTATTCCTTAAATATTCTCTCAGTCCTGTCCATGCCTCTGGAAGTCCTCCCTTTCTTCATACCTCTCCAGCCTAATCCTTTGAGTAGAGTCTTATGCTTCCTGCCAAATCCTGACCAAAGCAGCACATGCGCTAGATGTTAAGTGAGTGAGTACATGTGACCCAACCGAACAAGGTCCAATATGTGGCAAAATCTCAATCCACAGCTAAAGATGATTATGCACATAATTATGAAGGGAAAATTGTATCAGACACTTATGTGAAAACATTGTTCATAACTGACAGAAATTCTGTCTCTTGGAAAAAACCTGGCACTGTTTATAGTTTTTTGTCTCTGATTTCTTGAGAAAGTGAAAAAAAATCTCCCAGTGATTCATAGGGTGGCCATGAGGATGATAGAAGATGATGTTTAGGATAAAAATAGACACAATTCTGATAAATACTAGACACTCAAGTCTTCTCAGTAAATGAGTTTTAAAACATTGTTTTATTTTTTAAACACGCTTGGAGGGGGCCGGAGCGATAGCCCAGCGGGTAGGGCGTTTGCCTTGCACGCGGCCGGCCTGTGCCGGCCTGGGTTCGATCCCCGGCATCCCATATGGTCCCCGAGCACCGCCAGGAGTAATTCCTGAGTGCAGAGCCAGGAGTAACCCCTGAGCATCGCCGGGTGTGACCCAAAAAGAAAAAAAAAAAAAAACACGCTTGGATGAGTACAGGAGGAACCCTCCAAGACCACTTCCAGCTCTTTGCTTTAGAATTGCTCCAGCAGTGCTTAGGGGACCACGTGGTACCAGATATTAACAGGGTTAACCCCTTTGCCATGCTTCTGGTTCCAACACTTGGTTCAATGCTCTGCAGTCTTATAATTGTAACTAATGTTTGAGCCAAGACTGCTGCATGTTTGTGGTGTGCTGGCTGTACTGTGACAGGTTGGAACCCGGCCTTGCTGTTATATATACAGTTCAGGAGGGGGTTCACTTTTCTTGCAAATCCCTGATATTACTCTCTAATTGACTTTTTGTATCCAACTTGATTGTCCAACTCCTTCCTAATTTTTTGCCTTTGGTTTTAGGTCCCACCGTGGTGTGAAAGGGTACCTCTTGGCCCCTCTCTTGGGGATCACTCCTAGTGGTGCTAAACCAATGTGTACCAAAGATGGAATCAGAGTCAGCTGCATGCAAGAGCTTTAACCCTGTACGATCTCTCCAACTCCACTTTCTATCAAGAAGAAAATGAAACTCCTCTAAGTTGGCATGTGGTGTAAGGCAGTATTAATCGATCAACAGCTCTGGGAGAGAGCTGGTAGGTGTTAGGCACCTTGCCAGTACCTCTGTGGACTTCCCATTCCCTGCTCTGCAGTTCCAGGCTGAGCTGATCAGCCTGTGACAGGGTTGGGCCTGACCTTGCTGTGAACTTTTCACTCGTATCTGTGGTATCTGAATCTGGGGGGAAATTAGTTTCTTATTTCATCATAGGACTGTGACTTGAATGTTGAACAATGAATCATATAAACTTAATTAACTGAACTGGCAACTGAAATCCTCCAATTAAAGGATTTTTTCAGTCCTCAGACACCACACCAAATTTGGTATGGCTTGAGGGAGGATGCTTAATTTTTTCAGAATTCGAAACTACAAAATTGAACATATAAACATTACCTCCTTGAGGTTAGCCTTTATTATACCCAGTAGGCATCCTAGGGGCTTGAATGGAGGATGATAGGGTGAAAACAGAAGAGGTGTATCCATTTAAGGAAAAAAAATGACTCCTCTGGGCACCAGGGAAGGCAGGATTGCCTCCAACCTACCCTGATGATAGCTGAACAACACTGTGCCATCCTTTGAAATGATTCCTGTGCATTCTATTACTAAAAGGTACAGCCCTAAAGAGGCCTCCCCAGACAAAAGTCAGCCAAGATATCAGTCAGCACATACTAATTCTTCAGGCGTGAAAAGAAGGGTCAAGGCATGAATCTTCTGTGTTTGGCTGGGACCTTGAAGTATTAAATGAAAAAGAATTTGGGAAACATAGCTCTGTGGTAGGGGATCAGCTTTACTTTTTTTTTTACATAAACCATTAGACCAGAGTATACGCCTCTCCTGCTTAGATATTAAGCACATACTCTCACATACACGCATAATATAATGCATATAGACATACATGGAAGCAATATGCCCACCTTTTACAAGGGTAATTCATGTCACTTCTAAGAATAAGCAAAGTAAGAGATTTAGGTTAAATCACACAAGCTGATAGATAAGGAGCTCTCTGCTGAGAGGAGAAATTGAGAATTCCAGATCAAGAAGCTGGTGTTTGTCTTTATTTTTTCCTTCAAAGGAGGTTTTTTTTTTTTTTTTTAAGTTTTATCCACTTGTATCACTTGTCACTTGTCTTCCCGTTGTTCATAGATTTGCTTGAGCATTCACCAGTAACATCTCCATATGTCCTGTCTCAAGCAAGTGTGGCTAAGGGCATCTGCTCGCTCCAGGAACACGAAGAGCCTCAAACCATTCCTTCAGGTCATGAAAATGAGGTCTATAATTGTTACTGGTTTTTGGCATATCAAATACAACACGGGTAGCTTGCCATGTAGGTGGGATACTCTCAGTAGCAGGCTCTCATCTCGTGCATTTACTGATAAGCCTCAACAGGGAGAGATCGGCTTTTCTCTTGGGTGGAGCTCTGAGGAGCTGTGGAGTCTGGATGTTGATAATGACTGAACTTATGATGTGAGGGGTTCCTCTGGCTTCTTGCTAGGCTCACTGAGATGACGGGCCTGGGCTAGAACCTGCCTAGAACTGTATACAGTGTATAAATGTGAAAGATCCTGGGAAGGACCTGGTCCTAACTTCCAGTATTATCTAAGACTGTCACGCGTGCCATGGAGCAGCCACACACCAGTGCAGCTGTGGATCTGGAGTGTCTCTCTTCCAGTGTTACTGGCTGTGGTGGTTGGGAGCTCTCAGCCATGCCCACTAACAAGGAGGTGGTTAAGTTTTATTATTTTTATTATTTAATTAAAAAGTATTGAATCATTGTGAGAAACACCATCACAGAGCTTTTCTTGTAGGGTTTCAGGCATACAGTGTTCCAACACCCATCCTCAACAAGTGTGCATTTCCTACCACCAATGTCCCCAGTTTCCTTCACCTCCACCCTACCCTGCCTGTCTCTGTGGCAGGCACTCCCCTCTCTCTCTGTATCTCTCTCTCACACACACAGTTTTATTAGTCCCCCTACAGTTTATGCACTGAGTCTAAGAATATTACAGAGTTGCAACTCAAACCTAGGCTTCTTCAGAGCTGTTTCCAATATAATATCATAGCTTAGAGGGTTTTGTCATTTTTTTTTTTTGCTTTTTGGGGAACTCAGACACCAGTGCTCAGTATCAAATGCAGGCCTCCAACATGCAAAGCATTCACTCAGTAAATTAAGCTCTATCCCTAGCCACTGCCTCAGTGCTTAGGAAAAATAATTGGTTGATGATCAAAAGTTGCTTAAGGCAAAGGTTGGGAGATAGTCCAGAGGCTAGAGTCCGTTACCTAGTATATATCCAACCCTGCTTTGATTACCAGAAACACGTGGTTTTCCCAGGCATCACTGTACCTACTGGTACTTGTCTCTATAATGTGTAACTTCTCCAGATTATATTCCTATTAGGCAGTGGTTTATTCAAAGTCAAGGTTTGGTACAGACTCAATTTTCAAGGAATTTAGAGTGGAAGGAAGTACATATAAAATGCAACAGACTTTTCTCTTTTCTTTCTTTCTTTTTTTTTTCCAGGCTTAGGGAAAAGAGAGCTTAACTTTCTAATGTCTCCTTTTGGGTCTCTAAATCTCCCAGACCTTCACATCCCATCATCTTAGCAGCTACTTCCTTCCTTCCTTCCTTCCTTCCTTCCTTCCTTCCTTCCTTCCTTCCTTCCTTCCTTCCTTCCTTCCTTCCTTCCTTCCTTCCTTCCTTCCCTTCCTTCCTTCCTTCCTTCCTTCCTTCCTTCCTTCCTTCCTTCCTTCCTTCCTTCCTTCCTTCCTTCCTTCCTTCCTTCCTCCTTCCTTCCTTCCTTCCTTCCTTCCTTCCTTCCTTCCTTCCTTTCTTTCTTCTTCCTTCCTTCCTTCCTTCCTTCCTTCCTTCCTTCCTTCCTTCCTTCCTTCCTTCCTTCCTTCCTTCCTTCCTTCCTTCCTTCCTTTCTTTCTTTCTTTCTTTCTTTCTTTCTTTCTTTCTTTCTTTCTTTCTTTCTTTCTTTCTTTCATGAGTCACCCCTGAGATACAAAGTTGCTCATGATGAGTTTCAGTCATAGAATGTTCCAATAACCATCCCTTAACCAGTGTACATTTCCCACCACCAATATCCCATGTTTCCTCCACCCCTACCCCAGCCTGCCTTTATGGCTGACACTTTTATTCTACTTTTTTCTGTGTTGAGGAGGAAGCCACATCTAACAGTATTTCAGAGCTACTCTTGGTCCAGTGCTCAGGGATCTCACCCTACTCCCAATACTGTTGCAAGGACTATATGGTACCAGGAACTTATTGCTCCACTGTGAAGCAGATGCTCCAATCCTTTGAGCCATCTTCCTAGTCAAGCAAGTAGCATCTTTATCTCTTCAGAATGCCATTGATACATACTCTGGAAAAACTGAAGATAAATGTTTCAGTGAGGGGCCAGAGCGATAGCCCAGCGGGTAGGGCGTTTGCCTTGCATGCGGCCGGCCTGTGCCGGCCTGGGTTCGATCCCGCATCCCATATGGTCCCCCGGCGCCGCCAGGAGTCATTCCTGAGTGCAGAGCCGGGAGTAACCCTTGAGCATTGCTGGGTGTGACCCAAAAAGCAAAAAAAAAAAAATGTTTCAGTGAAAGAAATACACAAAACATATGTCTCTCCTCTAGCATGAGTCTCTCTGCCTCAGTAGCTTCATGCAATTGGCTATCTCAGTTATCTTGGATCTTTTGGGAGCAAGAACTGAGTCAGGAAAGGAACCAACACAGGTATGGAGACCTGTTAAGAACAAAAAGTCAATGGTGAGTCAAATGTTTATTCTTGTATTACTGGACTTTGAATGTGGGTTACTTTAATATACTTTGGGAAATGGGCGTGACTATTTCATGTTAATGAGCCACCTTGATAATAGAAAGCATAAGATTATTTATTAATTGAATGCTATTGAGTGGGCGGTGCTAGAAGGAATATGTATTTGTTACTAAAATATGAACTTGTGTGTATAGGGTAACTTTGCCAAGAGAGTGGAGTTCAAAGGGCAACAGTTTTAGGTCGACCTTGTTTAGGGAAAGCAGCTGTTCTTGTCCCTCCTGGTCTTCCACTGTTTAAATCTTTAAACCTTATCAGGCACTGGTAGCACTCCACAAGAAGAAAACAGCCAACCCCCATCAAAAAATGGGGAGAAGAAATGAACAGAAGCTTCCAAAAAAAAGAAATTCGAATGGCCAAAAGGCATATGAAAAGTGTTCTTCATCTTTAATCATCAGGGAGATGCAAATCAAAACAACAATGAGGTACCATCTCACCCCACAGAGACTGGCACACATCCAAAACAGCAAGAACAACCGGTGCTGGCGTGGATGTGGGGAAAAAGGACTCTCATCCACTGCTGGTGGGAGTGCCGACTGGTCCAGCCCTTTTGGAAAACAATATGGGCATTCCTCCAAAAAGCTAGATATTGAGCTCCCATTTGATCCAGCAATAGCACTCCTGGGAATATACCCTAGAGACCGAAAAACACATAGCAGAAACACTATCTGTACTTCTTTATTCATCTCTGCGCTATTCACTATAGCTAGAATCTGGAAACAACCTAAATGCCCGAGAACAGAGGACTGGCTAAAGAAACTGTGGTTCATCTACACTATGGAATACTATGCGGCTGTCAGAAAGGATGAAATTATGAAATTTACCTGCAAATGGATGGACATGGAGTCTATCATGCTGAGTGAAATTAGTCAGAAGGAAAAGGACAGATATAGAATGACTGCATTCATTAATAGGATATAAATAGATACCAGTGTTTTAATAAATATGGGAAATGGTAATGGCAGATTAAAACTCACCACTGAATATACACAAAGAGACTTAAGTGATAAACTCTAAATATCTGCAGGGCTAGCCACAATGTGTAAAATAAGAGGGAGAGAGATGCAGAGACAGAGAGAGAGATAGAGAGAGAAAGAGAGGAAAGTGGGGTACCTGCTATTAAGGCGGCCTGGGGGACGGGAGGGGAGAGGTACATTGGTGGTGGAAATGGGGCACTGGTGGAGGGATGGGTGCTGGAATAGTGTATTACCAAGAACCAATTATGAACACCTTTGTAATTGTATGTTTCACGGTGGTATAATAAAAAAAATTTAAAAAAAAAAAAAAAAAAGTTAGTATTTTACTGGTTCTATCATCTGTGTTAGCAGTGAGGTGCTATTTATTGTAATGGTATTGATTATAATATTATCAAGAACATCTGTCTGACCTGTTTAAAAAAAATAAATAAATCTTTAAACCTCCTCCTATCCCTCCTCTTCTCTTAGAACCAAATCACAGAAAACTATTCAAATAAATGTATGCCAAATTAAGTGAGAAACTTTAAAACAACGGGATCTGGAGGAACTCAGGGAAGAATGGGTAGCTGTGTCTTTCTTATGCCTTGAATCAAGAATTCAAAGCTATCAATATCACTTGTCTTCCCATTGTTCATGGATTTGCTCAATTGGGCACCATAACATCTCCATAGGTTGGGTGCTAATGTCACCCAAGGGCATCTGCTCACTCGAGGAACACGAAGAGCCTCAGACCATTCCTTCAGGTCATGGGAATGAGGTCTATAATTGTTGCTGGTTTTGGCATATCAAATACTACATGGTTAGCTTGCCAGGCTTTGCCATGCAGGCGGTATACTCTTATCCCGTGCATTTACTGATGAACCACGCAGCTGCAAAGCAACCGTGCCCAACTGGGAGAGATAAGCTTTTCTCTTGGGTGGAACTCTGACAAGCTGTGGAGTCCGGATGTTGAAAATGGTGTCCATCATCGTGGGGGGGGGGTTCCTCTGGCTTCTTGCAAGGCTCTATTGGGATAGCAGGCCAGGGCTAGAACTCACCAGCCCTGATACTGATAGTATCAGTTTCTGATGCTATCAAGTTCCTCATTTTGATCCCTTAGTACCTTCCCTAGTCATGTACTTTCTCATTTTCATGACTCCCTACACGCCTGTCTCCTCTTTTACTATCGGCACACTAGTTGTGTTCTGTTTACTATGAATATATATGAATATACTCTGAGATGATCCATATACCCCCGTTTGAATGACCAGGAGAGGCACACAGCACCTGACTTCCACTTCCAAAGCTCTGTGAAAGAGAATGTTTTTGACCATCTTAGTAAATAATAGAGTAGTATCATATTAGCTTTCACGCTCAGAATAGGAATATGGAGCGATAGGATGAAGAAACACACTGAAAGACGCCTTCAACTATTCTATAGTCAACTGAGCGAATTAGAGGTGGGGTAATAAATAGTAAGAGTGATCTGAGGAAGCTTTAGCAGAATGAATTAGCAGAGAGCTAGATCACATGCTCTGCTTGTGGGACCCCCAGGTTCAGTTCCCAGCACCACAAGGTTTCACAAAGTCCCCACAAGGTTCAGTTCCTAGGTTCCACAGGTTCCCAGCACCGCAAGGTCCCTTGAGCACTCTAGAGCACTAAGTTAGAAGCAGTCCCAAAGCACTTTTAGATGTTATTCCATGCATAAAAGTAAATAAATTTAAGAATTAAAACTAAGTAGCTGGTAAGATTTTGATAGCAAGCAGACCAAAGAGGCTCTATTTCTCTGAGTCTAAGCATTAAAGCTTGAACAAATATGTGGTTATGGTCAACCTGACCACTAGAAAAATATTCTTGGCTCAACACACATAATTTTGTATTTAGTCATGAGAGGAACATTTCTTATTTTATATCTCAGGCCAAACCTGAGCTGTCCGATAATATATATGTGCTACTGCTGGGCTGTCAGTTGATCTTTTCGTCTAGTTGTTGCCCATCTTTCTGTTTTGAAGACAGTACTCGGAATCACTTAAATTAATAGGGGAAAATATGTAAAAAAGAAGAAAATTCCACAGCATTCTATTGTAACTACTACATAGGACTTTATGAATTTCCCTTCCCTCAAACTGATCAAATTTTATTTTTTCATGTGCTGCTAGTTAACTTGATTAGTTGGCTGAGGTCATAGTCATCTGTCTAAGCTCAGTCATGAGATAGTTCCACTCTGCCCTTCAACCACAAACCATATCCCCATGAGACTGGATCCTCAAGTCTAACTATGGGAAGGTTGGGAGAAAGAAACGCCAGGATAAGGTTATGGCAGGAGGGGGTAGAGTGGAATTAAAATGCTGGTACCACTGTTAGGAAAAATGAAGTTATGAAATTTGCCTATAAATGGATGGACAGGGAGAGGATCATGTTGAGTGAAATTAGCCAGAAGGAAAAAAGACAGATATAAAATGACTGAATTTATTTGCATGACATAAATATATACATATATATACATATTATGATACCAATATCCAAGGTCAGGATAAATATGGATCAGGAGGTCTTGTCAAAGGTGGAAATCACCACAAACGTGGGGAGTCAGAGGTTAGATAAGACAGAGAATGGAACAGTGCTAATAATTGTCAAAAATGCTAATGCCAACCTAGAACTGAACATTAAATACAGGCAAAATGATACACATGATAACCTCTAAATGTTTGTATTGTAATCCACAATGTATAAGGGAAGGAAGAGAGACAGAGAGAGAAAGAGATAAGAACCTGCCATATAGGCAGGCTAGGGAGAAGGGGTGAGGGAATTGGGAACATTGGTGGTGGGATGTGGAGGAATGGGTGCTGGAACACTGTATGACCGAAACCCAAACATGAGCATCTTTGTAATTGTATATCTCACGGTGGTATAATAAAATATTTTTGTTAAAAAATAAATAAAAAATATGCTTCCACCATTCCACCCTCCAGCATCTTGAGTTTCTCCCTCCAACATCTTGGCCACTAGATGAGCTGCTACTCCTGGTTTTTATGACAGTGTTAGCCAGGATGATTCTCCATGGTGTTTTGGCCCTCAGTGTAGGATGTTTCAGCTACATCTTCTGTCCTCAGGTTTGCTTCCAATTATAATGGAAGTTTGCTACAGAAATGTGTACTTTTAGCAACACTATTAGAACAGAAGAGAAAACTTTTAGCAACACTATTAGAACAGAAGAGAAAACTTTCAATATCAACTCAGTGATGATGAAAACATTATACCTCAGCAAACAAAAAAACAAAAATGTCTGTCCTTATTTATCAAGAAGGCCGAGATAAAGGAATATATTCATGTGCAAGGACAGCCATACAAAACAACACAGATAGGGTGACTTGAAAAATAAAAATTAACTTGCATGCAGTGCGGTGAAACTGGGCGCTCCGCACAAAATCCATGAACAGGGTCAGGGATCCCTTCTGCCCCAGGGGACCAGCGGCCGACAGACAGAGAAAGACACAAGAATCAGGCGCAGTTTCAAAATCCTTTACTTAACACAGGTTCTGGCATACAAATCAGCAATAGGAAAACCCCCCAAACTTAGGGTTTCTGGCTGGGCCACGGCCACATGTAGGCCAAGATTGCTGCCACCATGTGTTAAGGCCCCACAGAGAGGAAGAGGCAAGAAGGCGAACGCCAGCAGAAAAGGGGAGAAAGCCCAAGAGAGAGGAAGCAGGCTAGTTTTGTATCCCTGCAACCCAGACCTCCCACTTCAACCAAAAGCCATCAGTGTCAAATTTCCTCAGGTCATTTCTCCCAGGACCTCACCTAGGCCCTTTTTGATGTTAATGTTGCCGAGTCAAGATCTGCCTTGGAAGTGCCCTGCAGGGTAGAGTGGAGGAGGGGCTTCTGAGATGAACTGTATCTCAGAATACAAAGGCATGCATCTGTACCAAAGAATATTCTACAGCCAGTTAAATATTTCTCCAAGTCTTCACAAAAGTCTTATCTTTACTTCATGGTTGTTCTGTATTTTATCTGCCTTTGAGTTATCAGGGAGCGTGCTTGCTTGCTTGCTTGGAGGCAAACAGCATTTGTCTCTGGACTAATTACTTAAAGATCTAATGCCAGGCAAATATACCTGTAAGATCTAGCTAGTCCCATGATGATTGTGGCAGCATAAGAGAATATTTATACCAGTCAGTATAAAATACATGGTCAGATGAACTGCCACATTCAAACTGTCCTCCTCCTATCTACAGAGGCACCTCCAGGCCAGATGCTCTGGGCAGCCGTTACTGCAACAATGCAGGAATCTCAGTTTCAGGCCCCAGCACTGCAAGGTCCCCTAAAATGTTAAGGTCACAGTATTGGAAATTTGGTTTCTCCTGAGACTTCCCCTGTGATTGAGGAGGGTCACCTTCTATCTGTACATAAGAACTCTGTCTATATCTTTTTATTATTTTTTTTTTTTTTTTGGTTTTTTGGGTCACACCCGCGCATGCGCAGGGGTTACTCCTTGCTCTGCACTCAGGAATCACTCCTGGCGGTGCTCAGGGGACCATATGGGATGCCGGGGATCGAACCTGGGCCTGCATGGGCCTGCCACATGCAAGGTAAATGCCCTACCCGCTGGGCTATCGCTCCGCCCGCTGTCTATATCTTAATCACGTTCTCTCATCAAGATACAAGGAAGATTGGATGAGTCTCCCTATATGACTTCATTGGACCTAATTTTACCTCTTTTATGGCCCTACCTCCAAAGACAGTTCTATTTTACCATATGGGTCTTTAAGTCTTCAACGTCTGAATTTTCAGAGAAAAACAACTCAGACCCTATTAATTAGGCCTGTGGTTGGTTAATTGAATATTTCATTTTGCCTTGGACAAGGGTATTGCCATCTCTGCTCCGGTCATCTGTATCTTATCCCTCAGGCTAGCACAATTCTGTTGTACAATAACTGAAGCAGTTTGCACATCATACGCAGCCAGAACAATAAACTGTCCCTTCCTTGTGAGTTATCATTACAACCTTAAAAAAATACCAAAAATAGACTTCTCTTTTCCAAGCAAGAGGCCAGAATCTCTTCGTGGACACACCATTAAACTACCTATACAAAGAGAAGGAAAGTATGATGATTATCTTGCTTAAAGAACAATTCATCCCCTGGGACTAAAGTTAACTTAATACCAACAACACAAACAAGGAAATGCCTGCACAAAATCAGTCCCATGAGGAAAAAGGAAGAAAAGAAGTGGAAACCCACACTCCCCCTGCTATAGTTTACTTTCCTTTTCTTCTCATGGGTCATGTCCCAAATTCCATCATCCCTACAACTCTGGAGATTGCTAGTGTGGAAACCCCTGGCAACAGCTGTCTTTGTGCCAGCAACAAATTATCTACAAGAGATTTTCGTTTCACTGGACCGATTCACTTAAAGTAGGCCATCTCCTCCAGTTAATCTTCTTTGCCCTGTCCCGATGAGCAAATTTATGTATACCTGCATCTGACACCATCTGATTCATCCATCCAACTTATAATTTAGATATTCATTGCTGTGGGGGAAAATAAGCAATAGCAAAAGAAAATTCTCCCCCTCTCAAACCATTTTGAAAATGTGTTATTGAGAACAAGAGGAAATCAGATAAGAGAAGAAGGATCACTCAATACAAACTTGTCATCAATAGCAAGCAAGAATTTGAAGGCTGGAGAGATCATACAGGGATAAAGTGCTTGCCTTGCATTCTGCCAACTCTGGTTAAAGTCCTCAACTTATATGGTCCCATGAGCACCACCAGCCGTCACCTTTGAGCACAAGTAGGAAATAGCTCATGAACTATTTCCTACTGGGAGGAAATATTGGGAGAGCCCCTTAGCCAAAAAAAGAAAGGAAAAGAACTTGAAAGCAATAAGATACAAATAGCAGGTTATTCCTTACATGTGATTTTTTTTTTTTTTTGCTTTTTGGGTCACACCCGCAATGCTCAGGGTTACTCCTGGCTCTGTACTCAGGAATTACTCCTGGCGGTGCGTGGGGGACCATATGGGACGACAGGGATCGAACCCGGGCTGGCACAGGCCGGCCGGTGCAAGGCAAACGCCCTACCCGCTGGGCTATAGCTCTGGCCCACATGTGATTGTTAACACATAGCACATATCAATATCATTCAGAAATTATTCCTTTACTGCTGATAACTTAAAAAAATTGTGGAATGACTTTCTACTTTATGGTTGATCTCATTCTTATATTGCTTGTGCTAAAAGGGAGAATAAAAACTTTCAGCTCTGATTTACCTCAGACCATCCATGAAGAACTTAGGGATATAATATGTGCATTGAATACCCACCATCTATTTTAACCCATCATTATTCTCTTGCAATATAATTTGCCTATTGGATTTGCTTTCTAAAAATGAAGGTTTTTGGTTTTGTCTTTTTTATGAGCTAATGGCAATATATGAAGAAATGACACAGAAAGCTTTATTTCTTCTGCATTTCTACTTGGTATTATCAAATTCTATCTTATGTTCCCTTTTTCAACTTTAGACTAAAATGTTCTACATTTCTGATACCAAAACCATTTCCCTCTTTCCTCACTCATTCATTCACTCTTGCCAACTGTCACAAGCTCCCTACTATGCGCTGACTTCTATGTCTGAAACGGTAGACAGAAACATGAATGAAGTCACAGGTGTATTCTTAAAGAGTTTAATCTGTTAAGAAAGCAAATAAAACAAATAAATAAATTACACAGTTTTAGATAAGTAAAATTATCCAAAATAAAGCATGTACTTGATTTAAAAAAAATACACGAATCTACTTATAGGATCCATGAAATATTTCTGAAGAAAATGATATCTAAATTAACTTTAGTTTGATTTAACACAAATACAAATATTCCAGGGAGAAAGGAAGTAGGGTGTTTCAGAGAGGGAACAAAATGATCTAGGAATTGAAAATGTAGCAAACGTTGAGTTTGATTAGAATCTTGATACCATAGTTTCACTGTATGAAGAGATTTAAGGATTTTCTTGAAAATGAGGACGACCATCAGGCCTGACTTTGCAGCTTGATGTCTACTTGAATCCATTTGCTGTCTAATCCACTCACGCCACCTAACCAGTTACCACTTCCTGTCTGCTTCTAGTCTTGCCATACTTGGCATCTTCAACTAGAAGAGATAGCTGACCAGGAAGTCCTCAGCTGCAGAGACATTACACTATTGTCCTAGTCACCAAGCCAGGACAAGGTGTCCATTCCTTGATAAACATTGGTTTTCCACTGTCTAGACGCTGGACCAGATTACACTTCATGAATAACCCTCTAAACTGACTTCTGAGTTGTCCCTTTAGACTTCTTGAATAATCCCCTTAACTGACGTCTAATCTGTTGTCCCTTTAAATCAGTAAATGCTATTTTCTTTCAGGAGGTGTACTACTCTCCTCTAGGTGTTGGCTCTATCATTTTGAGCTAGTCTGAATGAAAACTTGTCAAATTAATGATCAGAGTTGTCACATGACTGCTGATTATAAAACTAAATTGAAAGAGGCATAAGAAAAAATTCCCTAGAAAAGACTCTTATCCTGGTCCAGAACAGCTGCCTCAGGATGACCTCATAAGTTATTTCACCTCTAATTTCCAGATTGCAGGATCGTTTCAATAAAGTTGATGCTGGGCAATTACTGAGTCAGCAGCCACTTGAGTTACATGAGTTACTGCCTTCACGACTTTTACAACAGAGTAGAGAGGTGAGTCACATTTTATTACAGAGCATTTGATCTCAGAGAGCTTTAATCCACCCCATCATGAAAAGTCAAGCCTGAGGAGGAAAAACATCCCAAAGAAGCCACAAGAGAGGCAAAATGATGAGGAAGAATGATGCCTTTATCTCTGAGCACTCCTATATGATCCCACGTGTTCTTTAATTATCTGTGAATGTTTTAGAAGGCAAAGGGGACCTCAAAATGGGAACTACGAGGTCAATCTAATTTGATGAAATAGTGAGGCATTTTTTATGTTTGTTTGTTTATTTTGCTTTTTGGGTCACACCTGGTGATGCTCAGGGGTTACTCCTGGCTCTGCACTCAGGAATTACTCCTGGCGGTGCTTGGGAGACCATATGGGGATACCAGGGATCGAACCCAGGTCGACTGCGCACAAGGCAAATGCCCTACCCGCTGGACTATCATTCAGGCCCCAATAGTGATGCATTTTTTTCTCCTTACAAAACGACAAATTATGTCACTTAAAAATTGTTTTAAATCTCCAGATTGTGAGGAAATGCATGAAAACAGCTTTTCACTCTGTATCTGGGTTCAGGCCAATTAATAAAAATAAGGAAATGACTCAGTGGAGAGCCTGAGGTGCTCTACATTCAAGAATCTGTAGTATCTCCCACACATGCAACTTTTCAGAAAGGACTCAGAAACAGGCCATTCTGTTTCCCTGCCCATCTGAATCTAAGTTCCAGAAAATCTCCAACACAGAGACCCACAAACAGGGCTGGGAGATAGTGCAGTTCTTAGGACTCGTGCCCGTATGAACCCGACTCAGGCTGGGTTCCCGCACCACCCGTCCCATGCTTGGTATGACCCCGGGGACTCCCGCACTGCCAAGGTGGCCTGGGAAGGCCCAGCAGGTCAGGGCCCAAGCAGCAGCACGTTCTCAGGCCTTTCACCGAACCACGCCCCCTAAGTATTCAAATGAGCACTTCTTGGGTGTCCCTCCAAAAAAGACCCACAAGCAGAATGTAATCTTCCTCCACTATTCACTATTACTAAATTCGTTTTCAAGGCCTTTTCAGGTTCTTGTTCCGCCAGTGTGACAGTCTCTCTCGGTGATCCTGAGTTCAGTCCCTTCCTTTATAACTTCTGGATTCTGATTAAGAGCTAAGGGCTCCCAATTTTCCCTTTGATTAGAAGGATGATTTCCATTTGAAAACAGCTAAACAGTGTGGAAGCTGCGAGGAAAAGGGGAGCCCATATGACAAGATTAAGAAAATGACGTGGCTGAAAGATAGCCCTATGGACTATGTACATGCTTTGCATGCTGGGGGTTAAAGTTCAACCCTTTGAATGATGTGGTCCCCCTGAGCACCGCCAGGAGCAATCCCTAAGCATTAAGTTGGAAGTCCCTGAGCATTGCTTGGTGAAAGGATGGAAGGAAGGAGGGAAGGAAGGAAAGAAGGAAGGAAGGAAGGAAGGAAGGAACGAACGAAGGAAGGAACGAAGAAAGGAAGGAAGGAAGGAAGGAAGGAAGGAAGGAAGGGAGGAAGGAAGGGAGGAAGGGAGGAAGGAAGGGAGGGAAGGGAGGGAGGGAGGGAGGGAGGGAGGGAGGGAGGGAGGACATTCACAAATCTTGAATCTACATGGACCTGGTGTGTTCTAGAGAGTAGGAAGCTGTCCTTGGGATGGGTTTATAAAAGAATTAGCAGGAGAGCTTCATGCAGAGGCAGCCATCTAGGGTAAGCAGAAACTATCATGGCAGTGCCTTTTCTTTGAGCATGAGAAGAAAAAGATTTTCTTCTTCTTAATCATGCGGCAAACCTCAATGAAATGTGACAGGCATGGAGAAAAAATTAGGCCATTGGTAGAAAAAAACAAAAATAAACAAGGTTTGGTGGAAAAAATAAAGGAGAACAGCTAAGCAAAAAAAATCCACAAATGTGAAAGGAAACGTGTTGGAGTTATTACAAAGGAAACTGAAGAGACGTGTGAGTAAGCTCCGAGAAGCAAAGGAAATTAGTGTAGGCAAGGGGCTGGAAACAGAAAACAGGCTTGTGCAGAAGATAAAGCGAGAGAAGAGCCGGGAGCTGGGAAAAGTGCTGTTATTAATGAAAAATGCTGAATTCATATGTAATGCACTTTTTAAAAGGAGCCATTGTCGCCAAGACATTCTAAATCTGCCCACTGCAAAGATTATATAACTCATTGCATTTTTGTGTAGGAAAATAAACAAACCACAGCCCCTAGTCACTAGTGACTGAAAATAACTGCCTGCAGTTTGGGAGTAATGGTTCTTTCTGACATCCGAACATACCCCCTGGAGCACCATCCTCAACACATGGGGGAGTCTCAGCTTCAAAGGTTGCTGCCTGTCACCCACATACTAAAAGCCTCCTGTGTGGTCTGTGATAACTTTCAACAGTTCCCATTTGATCCCACATCTAGCACTAGTTGATTAAATAAAGTAATAAATAAATGTGAAGGCTCCTTTAAATAACTGAGTGACTTAGATTCCTGTTGTGGTTTTAATAGATGTTATTGTGTTTCCCTTTCATTGAATTTTATTTTTTCCAGAAGTGCCCAGATACAGGTCTGCTTTGTGGAGAAGGATTACTTATGGATTCCCCGAAGAGAAATGTGATACCGAAAGGGACTTGGGGGATTTCAGAACTTAGTGTTTATAAACATGAAAGAGAGTTGAGATGAAATTTTTATTTACGAAGGCAGCTGAAGTTTAAGGGGTCACTTTTGAATGGTCAGACATAGAATATGATCTCTGGTTCTCTAAGGGACACAAAAGAAAAATCTTAAGAGTAGCTGGAAGAGGAGGAGTAAGTAGGGAATGCAAACCAAGCACCAATTACTCAGGATTGAATAAGGGCAAAAGACAAAGACTTGTTGTTGTTTTTTTTAATGACAGGACGTAGGCTTAGTGCTAGGTTTATAGCTCCTTGATTCAGCACCTTATGATCCCACTGTTACTTAGAACAGTGTGAAGGTGCAATTAGAGGCAAATAGACCATTTGGGCAAACTCAGGGGTAATCTCTTTAGTCTAATTTTCACTCCATGCTTGTTGCCTAGACAACAAGTCATAAAAAAAAAAAAAAAACATTATTCACACCTACATCTTGTTGACCTTTTGCAATTCTCAAAATTCCATGAGAGTCAGGAAGCATCTTTTTTTTTTTTTTTTTTTTTTGTTTTTGGGTCACACCCAGCGCGCAGGGGGTTTCTCTGGCTCTGCACTAAGCATCTGCTTTTAGGTGTGAATCCACAACTTCCCACACACTCACAAAATGGAGTCTCTACAGGACTCCTTAGAACCGCCCAGATGCATGGATGCTGCGGTGGGAAATGGAGACCGGGCCGGCAGCTCTGCAGGAGAACTGAATTAGTTCACTTTATAGTCACTCACCTCTCGACTCACAGTTATAAAGCATTCTAATTCATTGACTGTGTATGATTGCAAAAAATAGAGTGTGCTGTCTGTTTGTCACGCGCTGCTTAAAATAACAAGAAATGAGGATCAAACCATAGAAGTTAGCTCCATGAACTGTACACTCTGGAGTAAAATTGGGTGGCAGATTTAATGTGATGCAGTAGAAGGACTGAAAATGGACCTTCCCCTCAAAATATTACATAGGAAAAAGTCAATACACAAGGCCATATGCAACATAGTCCAATTATGTCTATGCACATATATGTCTTAAAACAATAATGATCATCTTAGAGTAGCCAGACTGTGGATTTTAAAAAATTCTTCTGTTCATTAGTAATTAAATATTTCTTAATGACCACTACTTTTCAATAAGCTAAAAGGCAAGAATTTTCAAAAGTTAAAAACGCTTTCTAAAATAAAAGGATAAAAAAAAAAACCTGGTGCTGGGAGAGAATTCAACAGGTAGTGGCCAACCCATGTTCGTTTCCTGCCACCCCATACGGTCCTCTGAGACCCACCAGAAGTTATCCCTGAGCACAGATCCAGAAGTAAGCCCTGAGCACCGCAGGGTATGGCCCCCAAATCCAGAAATAAAAATAAAATCCAGAAACTTGGTGGTTTTTTTTTTTGGGGGGGGGGGTCACACCCGGCAATGCTCAGGGGTTACTCCTGGCTCTGCACTCAGGAATTACTCCCGGCACTGCGCGGGGGACCATATGGGATGCTGGGGATCGAACCCGGGCCGGCATGGGCTGGCCGCGTGCAAGGGCAAACACCCCTACCCGCTGGGCTATCGCCCGGCCCCAAATCCAGACACTTGTAACCTGATTTATATTGAGACAGCTTTTCATGTGACTATGATACAAACAATCAAAACAACTTCATATATGAGTAGAGTATTAACCAAAACGGGGCCTGCTTTGCTCAGGGCCCTTTATGACTGCCTATGACTGTCTATGGGTCATATTGGGCTCTGACCTCCATATTTCTTTCCTGGTAGTTCAAATACAAAGCATGGGTGAGTGAGTGTGTCCTGACCCTGAAAATGTGTCTCCAGAGAAACAGTCTAAGCGAAACCAAGATGTAATCCAGCAATTACAATTTAGCTCCTAATTCCAAGGGTCAAACTTCTGCAGCCCCCACATCACGGTAAAGGTCACACAGGTTCTGAATGTTTGTGTTCAAGACCAGATGTGGACGGGGAGCAGGAGGCAAGGGAAATCTCACAAATAGCAAATGAGGATCCTTCCCCCCCCAACCCACCCCTCAACCCCAGAATGGCCGGCATCTATTTCACACAGGCTGCTATTTTTTAAGTATTTAGCAGCTTGTTATCTAAAGGGGGGAATTATCTTGGCCCTTTCAATAAGCAAGCTAAATTAGAAATGTGGAATCAGGAATTTAGTGTTGATTAGGACTCCAAAGTGATACAGTACTGTCCCTCAAAGGGTATCATGTGAATCACTTCACCTCCTTTCAGCGTCACTTTGTGTCCAGAGCATCATTTCCACTATCTTTGATATAGAGTGGTCCCTGCTCTCACCTAACAGAACTCTCCCCTCCCCTCATTGTGGCAAGCTTCCTACCACAGGCCAGTCCTCCTGGACTTGTTTCTTGTTTCTACTGTTTTGGTATTACATATATATAATATATATATTATATATATACATGTATGTGTGTAATACCCAAAACAGTATCTATCTATCTATCTATCTATCTATCTATCTATCTATCTATCTATCTATCTATCTATCTATCTATCTACCATCTATCTATCTATCTATCTATCTATCTATCTATCTATCTATCTATCTATCTATCTATCTATCTATCTATCACTTGTTTCACTTGTCTTCCCATTGTTCATCAATTTGCTCTAGGGGGTGCCTTTTCTGCATTGTGTTTTTGTGCCAGAGGGTATATTCCCAGGGAGCAATATTGTGGGGTTGTATGGAAGCTTAGTTTCTAGGGTTTTTTTTTTTTTGAGGAATGACCATTTTGGTTTCCAGAAAGGCTGGACCAATTGGTATTCTTACCAATCGTGAATGAGAGTCCCTTTCTATATCCATACCAGTACTGGTTGTTCTTTTTTTTTTTTTTGTTTTTTGGGTCACCCGCAATGCTCAGGGGTTCCTGGCTCTGCACTCAGGAATTACTCCTGGCGGTGCTGGGGGGACCTATGGGATGCCGGGATCGAACCCAGGCCGGCACAGGCTGGCCCGTGCAAGGCAAATGCCCCTCCCGCTGGGCTATCGCCCCAGCCTCTGGTTGTTCTTTTTGATGTGTGTTAGTATCTGATGATATTTCACTGTTGTTTTGATTTGCATAACCCTGATAATTAGTGATGTGGAGCACTTTTTTCATGTTCTTGGACACTTGGATTTCTTCTTTGAGGAAGTTTCTCGTTTATCTCTTCTCTCCATTTTTGATGGGTTTGTAATGGTACTGCAAACCACTGTGCCTAAAAAAGGAAAATATGAGAGAGAAAGAGAGAGCGGGGAGAGGAGAGGGAGGGGGTGAGGGAGCAAGCGAGCGAAGTGAGCAAGAGAGAGAGAGAGAGAGGGGGTGGGAAATGTGCATTGGTAAAGGGACAGGAGTTTGAACATTGTATGACTGCAATTCAATCGTGAAAGACCTTGTTACTGCATAGCTCACTGTGATTTAATTATTTTCTTTAAAAGATGTGCTACTACATGATTAGCACTTTCTCTCTCACTCCAAGTTGAAGAGTTCAGAAAACTCTACCAAAAAGGATCTCACTGCAACACAGATCTTGAGAAAAGTTCCAGTAGCTGGCAGTGTAAGACAGTGGGTCCAAGAGTACAGTTTGACTTCTGCACCTGCAACTCTTCTGTGGTCTGAACAAGCTGTTTCTAATTGAATCATTGTCTTCATCTCTTGGATGGTAATAGAAGAAAATTAAATACAGCATTGTTCGGAGAATAAAAACAAGGTAATATAAAAATACATATATATCCTTGTAAACTTTTTTTAAAATCCTGAACATTGGTCATAGTTCCTTGTGATTTCTCTCAATAAAAGCCTTTGAGATATGCCACTAAAAGGAAATGATCAGGAACTAAATATATATCCTGTTTTCCTCTAAGAGGAAATCATTTGCTTTCCTGTATCTAGGTTCATAGTGTACATCAGTACAAAATGTTTTGTAGAAAAGGAAATTATCACCCCATGCATCCCTTTAGTCAAATATATAGAACTGATTTTTTCTTTCTTTCTTTCTTTCTTTTTTTTTTTTTTTTTTTGCTTTTTGGGTCACACCCGGCAATGCTCAGGGGTTACTCCTGGCTCTGCACTGAGGAATTACTCCTGGCGGTGCTCAGGGGACCATATGGGATGCCGGTGATAGAATTCGGGCCGGCAAGGGTCGGCCGCATGCAAGGCAAACGCCCCTACCTGCTGGGCTATTGCTCCGGCCCCTAGGACTGATATTTTTTCTGGGAATTGGACAAGCCTAAGAACCCGTCTACTTTACATAGCATTTGACTAACCCATGGAATAAAGAAAGTTTGCCCGACATGCCAGAATTGTAGTACATTTATTCAAAATAATTTTTTTGAACTTCAAGCTGCATTCCAACAGAAGGCTTTTGTCATGAACTTAAATGTGACTTCAAACTTGGGTCAGGAGAGATAGGATGGTGGGTAAGGTGGGTAAGGCTAAGGCTCTTGCCTTGCTTGCATATTATGACCGGGATCCTGTCCTTGGTTCCCCATAAGGTCCCAAAGTCCTAGCTGGAGTGAACCCTGAGTGCAGAGCTGGGATTAAGTCATGAATTCTGCTAGGTGTGACCCCTCAAACCAAAAAGCAAAATCAAACTGAAACAAACTGAAATTATACTTTATCTCTTTTCACTGTATCTACCTTGTATATAGACTTAGGTATCACTTGCTCTGACATGACACAATGAACTTGGTCATGGAAGGGTTCATACCAGAGATGGTATGAAGGGAGAAAGGCAACACGCTGAAGCTTGTGTGTATGGGTGTAGGGAATGGGGGAAGGGCAAACTCAAACTGATCCTCCTGAGGCCACCCAGGTAAAGTTACTGTGAGCACATTCCTTTCAGACTCTGCGGATTATGTTTTAAAAGGACTCCTCAACTCTCACTCAGCACTATATCAGAAGTCTTAGCAAAAGAAATCAAGCAAAAAAGTTAAATCAAATGGGTCCAATTTGGAAAAGAAGTCAAATTATCTCTATTTGCACATGATATGATATTATACATACAAGACCAAAAAGAATACATTAAAAATAAAGCTTCTAGGGGCCGAAGCAATAGCCCAGCGGTAGGGCGTTTGCCTTTTGCACGCGCCGGCTTATGCCGCCTGGGTTAGATCCCGGCATCCCATATGGTCCCCTGAGTATGGCCAGGAGTAATTCCTGAGTGCAGAGCCAGGAGTAACCCGTGAGCGTCGCCAGGTGTGACCCAAAAAGCAAAAATAAATAAATAAATAAATAAAAATTTTAAAAAAAAAGCTTCTAGAAACAATCAACGATTGGTTTATTGTACCATTGTATTTATTATATGTATTCAGCAAATTAGCTAGTTACAACATCAATACACAAAAATAGGTTGCATTCTTATGTCCAAATAATAAATCAGAGGAGAAAGAGATCAAAGAGTTTATTCCATTCAGAACAGTGTCCAAGAGAATCAAGTACCTAGGAATTCACTTAACAAAGAGGTGAGACATCTATACAGTTGACTAAAGAGTGAATGAAAATTTCAGAACACTTTAAAAAAGAAATACAAGTCCTTAGGAAATGAAAACAATGAAAAAATATCTTATGCTCTTGGATCAGAAGAACCAGTATTGTTAAAATGACAGTTCTACTATGACATATAAATTCCATGCAATCTCTATCCAAATTCAGATAACATTCTTCAAGATTTAGAACAGTCCTTAATAATGTATGCATGGAATCATAAAAGGCCCCAAATAACCAAAAAATCATACTGTAAAACAAGAAATTTGGAGTATCTCATTACCTAACTTGCAGCTATACTATAAAAATCATAGTGATCAAATCAGTGTGATATTGGAACAAGGATAAACTCTCTGACAAATAGATCAGAACAGAATACCCAAGGACAAACGCCCACATGCTATGGTCAGCTAAATTTTGACAAAAGAGCTAAGAGCTTGAAATAAAGACAGCCTCATCAACAAATGGTGCTGGCAAAACTGGGTAATCAGATATAAAAAATTAAAGCTGTATCTGCATCTCATGTCTTACGCCAAACTCCATTCAAAGTGGATCAATGTCTTGAGATAAAACCAGAATCTATAAAATACATTAAGGAAAATATAGGCACAATGCTCCAAAATTGTGACCCCAAAGGTGTCTTCAATGGTGCACTGTCTGGCAAAGGTAACAAAATCAAAAACAAACTATATCAAAGTAAGGAGTTTGCGATGAGAACCATGGGATGCAACTTAAGACAATTAACTAAATGGGGAAAAACTCTGCAGTCAACACATGAAATGAAGGGTTGACTCAGGTATGGGGTTCTGTGGCTGAAATCTCCAGGCTGTCATGGAATCAGATCAGGCTTCCTCCTCCCAAACTCAGACTACGGAAAGGCCAGCAGTCATTCCCAGGCCCCAAAGCCAACACCCAGACAAAAATTTAACTACGACTTTATCACCCCCATTAAAGATTCTGGAGTTCCTCAAGTACACGCTGCTACAATACTGATACATCATCATTACCAGATATATGTTGCAATCAGCAATGTAAAGTAATTAGTGGCTGCTAAGGGAGGCGGGCTTGTGGGGGACTGGGGACTTAGGTGGCAGTAAGGGCATGTTGCGGTGAGACTGGCACTGAAATACTGAGTATCTGAAACAACTGTATTGTGAACAACTTCGTAATTCACAGTGTTTAAATAAATATTTTTAAAAATAAAGGGTTGATATCCACATTACATAAAGTACTCATAAAGACCAACAACAAAAAATATCCCAAACTCCATCAAAAAGTGGGTAAAAGAAAATGAACAGGGATTTCTATGAGGAAGACAATGTATAGTCGAAAGGTACATTAAAAATGCTCATCATCACTTATTATTAGGCAAATACAAATGAAAACAGTAAGGAGGCACACTAGTAAGAATGGGGCATATCAAAATTACTGGCACCAACCTGTGTTGGCGGGATGTGATGAAAACATCCACTGCTGGTGGGAAAGCTGTCTGATTCAATCCCTATGGAAACCAGCATGGAGGGTTCTCAGTGAACTTAAAAATGAGCTGTTGTATAACTCCACAATTCCACTTTTGGGTCTCTACTCTCAGGACAGTCACCACTAAAAGGCTCAACATACCCCATTATTCATAGCAGCTCTCAGTATAATAGCTAAGTTTTTGAATCAACCTGTATGTCAACATCAGATCAGAGGATCATGAAGATGTGGTATATATACACAACATAATACTAAGTAGCTTTAAGGTACGGTGAAATCATGCTATTTGTTGCAACATGGATGGAACTGGAAGATATCATGTTAAGTGAAGTAAGCCAGAAAAAAGAAGGATAAACAAGGATGGTATCACTGATGTGTGGTATTTAGAGCAACTGAATAAGGAAATGCAATAGTTTAAAGGGGCGGTACTGAGGATAGAGTGATAATACAGCGGGTAGGGTATTTGCCTTGCATGCAACAGACCAGGGTTCAATCCTTGGCGTCCCCCAAGCACTGCCAGAAGTAATTCCTAAGTACAGAGCCAGAAGTAACCCTGAGCATCACTGAGTATGACCCCCAAAATTAATTAATTAATTAATTGATTGATTGATTGATTATTTATTTAATAAAACAAAGGGGGTGACACCTAGGTCATTCTTGGTCCCAAAGTATAGGGAGGAGAAAGAAAGACAACAAGTGGAGGGGTAGAGAGAGGAGAGAAGCAGGTGAGAAGCTACAGGATCAAGGTACATTGGTAGTGTTGAAGGAATGGTAGTGTTAAGCATGCAAACCAAAGAGTCAATAGTGCTGAAGTCATGAGACCCAGACATCAATAACCAAACTTAAAAAAGGTACCTGCCTGTCGGGCGCTCCGCCGGGTCCCCGACAGTGCCGGGAAGCGAAGTTCCCTTCTACCTCCGGAGCCGGGCGAGGAATGGATGGACACTCAGGAATCCGGTGCGGTTTTAGAAGGCTTTACTTATCACAGGTTCAGGCATACAAATCAGCAAAAGGAAAAACCCGATGCTTAGGATTCCAGGCTAGGAACCCCAGCCACGTGTAGGCCAAGATGGCGACCACCACGTGTAGAACTTCCAAGGGGAATAAACGCTCACAAGGCGAGATCCCACCGGAAGAAGAAGCCTGGGAGAGCGGGAACCGGCTAGTTTATACCCCCCGCAACTCAGACCTTCCTCCCATTGTTATGGGAAAGCAGGGAGGGTCCAATGTCCTTAGGTAGTCCCTCCCTGCATCTCACCTAGGGCCTTTTACTGTGCTAATGTTTTGAGCCGGGAAGGCCTTTGAAATGTAGAGAAGGGGGTTTCTGAGATGGCATGTCACTGTACCAAAGATCAACACCAATGCCAGTTAAATATTTCTCCAAGCCTTCACAAGTCTCCTCTACTTCATTGTAGTTTTATATTTTATCAGGGAGCCATGCTTGTTTGTTTGGAAGCAAACAGCATTTCTCTCTGGTCTAATTACTTAGGTGTCCTTACGTGGCCAGGCTAATATGCTGGTAAGATCTAGCTAGTCCCACGATGATTGTGATAGCATGGGAGAATATTTATACCAGCTAGTACAGCAAACATGGTCGGATAAACTGCCACATTTAGACTACCCCCTTATCTACGGAGTGATTTGCGGAGGCAATCCAGAGCAGATGCAGCGGCCCTTAGGAGTCCTGCAACAACTCCCCCTGATTAGTTTACTAATAAAAATTGAAAAGGTAAGAAATATTTAGTAATGTACAGAAAATTAAGATAAGAAAAAACAATTCCAATTGCAAAATGATAATACATGTTACTTTAGGATCCTAACTTGTTTTTGGACCCAAAGCAAAGTTCAAGACAAAGTGTTTTTAGCTGTCTGATTATAACGGACTATAGTTTGCACTGTCCATAATTTGTGAGAGTCAATTTGCTATATTTTATGTAAAGTCGGGTGTTTGGAACAAAGTCTGTGGGGCTACTTCTGGAACAGCAATAGCGGTGATCATATGAGTATGAGTCTTTGGAGAGCAGCGATCAGGAACTCGTTGAATTGTCAGGAACACTGGATTGGGTCTCAGGAACACTGGAACAAGTATCTCGAATTCTGGAACAGGAGTCTTGAGTGCTGGAACAGGTGTCCGGAACATCGGTGTGATATCTTGAACTCTGGAACAGGAGTCTTGAGCGCTGGAGCAGGTGTCTGGAACATCGGTGTGGGTGTCTTGCAGGGCTTCTTCAGCAAGGGAACATTGGCACCGTAACCGTACCTGTAGCTTAGGCGAGACAAAAACACTTTTCGAGGTTAATCACAAGTAGGGATTTTAAGGCTTTGTAGGGATCCAAGTCTGGGATGGAGAGAAGAACATAAAGAAGCTCCAACATGGGTGGAGCAGGGAAATAAGTATGAGAATTGATGATTTTAAAATTGATAAATCTAGTGGATCAGCAGTGGAGTTGATGAATGTAATAGAGGTTTGTAGTGGTCAGAAATTGAGAAGGTAGTAGTTGAGACATAACATAGACACAACATTAATCACAAACATAATGGTGGCCACCACATGCACACACACGCACACATACATTTGATCGATCAATATCTTACAGCTGTGTATGTGACCCATTTAGGGTGATAAATGGTAACGAGTCAAGCGCTTCATAAATATAAAGCCGGCAAATGATGGTGAGAAAGTGTCTTTTCCTGTGAATAGAGCATTGGGAAAAATTAGTTTTGCAAATTATTAAATTTTTAGCGAGCACTGTTTTAGGAGTCTCGGAGTATTGAGCACTGTAGCGCAGGTTTACTGGATTCGAATATCTCATCCTGTGAACAGAATCATTAGAAAAACAATTTTTCATTGATTTAGCAAACATTTTTGTAATGAGCACTGTGATCAGAGTCCACCCATTTTTCCACCCTTTTTTTTTTGTAAGAAAGAAAATATTTAGGCTGTAAGGCAAGATATTAGACATGAACCATGATCACAGACTGCAAAACAAGATCATTATTAAAAGGAACCAATCCAGGAAGTTTAAACAGCAACTTGCAATTTAAAATTTAAGACTTTATATTGAAAGAATTAGTTGTTTTCTGATTCTTGGAGAATTCTAGTCTTAACAAGTCGCAGAGGGACCCAGAGTTTCTTGGCAGGGTTATCGTCTGTAGAAATGAAAGCATAGCCTCTTCCCCGAATGAGGAGGTGACCTGCAATCCATTTATCATCAATTTTCACCCAGATAGGTGAATTGACTGTTTTTTGAGTTTGCATATCTTCTTGAAAGTGACGTTCAGCCGCGGTATAGGGATCTCCTTGAGGTATATTTAAGAAGTTTAAGGTGAATAATGTTAAAGATAAAGAATCCATTGGAGGCATGCTTGTTTTTCGCTGCTTTAATAGCTGAGTTTTAAGCGTTCTGTGGGCACGCTCAACTATTCCTTGTCCTTGTGGATTATATGGAATTCCTGTAATATGTTTGATCTGCCATTCCTCGCAAAAAGGATTTGAAGGTTTTGCTGGTGTAAGCAGGACCATTATCTGTTTTTATGGTATGGGGAATACCCATGACGGAGAAGCACTGGAGTAAAAATGAACAAACAGATTTAGCTCTTTCAGACGCCATAGGAACAGCCCATATGAACCGGGAATATGTATCGATGACCACATGAAGGAAAGGTTTGTTGGGAAATAAGTTAGTATGAGTTATATCCATCTGCCACAATTGGTTTGTCTGTAAACCTCGAGGATTTGCTCCTGCTACATGAGATGTACAATGTAAAGGAGCACAGACAGGACAGTTGCGGACAATTTGTCTAGCTTGTCTCCATGGGATGCCATGGTGTACATGAAGGCGGCGGGCATTTGTATGTAGAGTCTGGTGCTCTTCCTCAGCTGATTTAAATACTGGTGCTGCCAAGAGATCTGCTGCTTCGCTTTCCTCGAACCATTGGCCCGGGAGTCGGCTGTGAGAACGGATGTGGGAGATGTATATAGGGAATGTTCTATTTCGGAGGAGATCTTGTAGTTTATGGAGTAGCTCCTGAATTATAGGATTATGGGCATTTAAAGAAGCAGTGACAATTCCAGGAAATAAACCAACTACATATGCAGAATCACTCACCACATTACATGGGCCAGATACATGGGATAGTAAATGTATCAGGGTGGCGAGTTCCACTTGTTGGGCAGATTTATAATTTGTATGCACAGTAGTGGTCAACGAAGGACCTGTAATTCCACCCCTTCCTGATGAGGAGCCATCAATATAATACACTGGAGCATCAGGAATGGGAGAGGAGCGGACAATGGTGGAAATTATAAAAGGTGTCCTTTTCAGAAATTCCCCAGGTTTTTCCAGCTGGGTAATGATAAGATATTTCTCCCTGAAAAATCTGCTAAAGCTCTCTGAAGGATTTCACTGAGTGGTAAAACAGCTTCAATTTCTTTTAGGGTCAGGTAGTACAATTACATGGGGATCATGTCCAAGTAATACTTGGGTTCTTGATCTTCCCTTAATTATAAGGTTAGCTATCATCTCAAGGTAAGGTGTAGCAGTACGATTCTGCTTGTTATGTAAGTAAAACCCATTCTAACGGTCCAGATAATTGGGCTATAGCAGCAGTTGGAGACTCGGGAGTGTTGAAGACCAAGAACCATACCTTTTCTCCGGGATTAAATCTGGAGAGGTAAGATTTTTTGAAGCCGATCCATGAAAAAATCTAATTCCTTCTGAGCTTTAGGAGTTAGCTGCCTTGGGCTATTTAAAGCAGGATCACCTTCAAGGGTGTGGAACAGGTTACTGAGCTCACAGTTAGGAATACCAAGGGAGGGGCGCACCCAGTTGATATCCCCAGCAGTTTTTGAAAATCATTCAAGGTTTTGAGCCCTTTGTGACTAATGGAAATTTTTTTGAGGACGCACTGTAGTGCGGTCAAGAGCATAGCCCAAATATTCATATGGAGGCTGCATCTGGATTTTTTCCGGAGCTACTTGTAAGCCAGCCTCTGGTAAAACTGTCATTACATCATTATATAAATTCTGGAGATCTCTGGAATTATCACAAGCTAGCAGGATATCATCCATGTAGTGGATGATGTATGCACCAGGAAATTTAGCACCAATGGGTCGCAAAACCTCATCAACAAAGTGTTGACACATCGTAGGTGAATTAGTCATTCCTTGGGGCAATACTGTCCACTGAAACCTACGTAAAGGACCTTTATGATTAATGGAAGGGACTGAAAATGCAAACCTTTTCCGATCATCTGGGTGGATAGGTATGCTGTAAAAGCAGTCTTTTAAATCTATGATAATTAGCGGCCAATCCTTAGGAATAGCTGCGGAGAGGGGGAGCCCAGGTTGTAGGGCTCCCATGGGGGACCATAGTAGAATTTACATTCCTTAAGTCAATCAGCAAACGCCATTTGCCTGATTTTTTCTGTATTACAAAAAACAGGAGAATTCCATTCTGAAAACGTTTCCTCAATATGTCCTAATTTCAGCTGTTCTTCCACTAGATTTGTTAGCGCCTCTAACTTTTTGGTATTGAGGGGCCACTGTGGTGTCCATATAGGTTTGTCAGACTTCCACTGAATGCGGATAGGTAGTGGGCGCTTAACCACAGCGGCCCCAATTAAAAAGGGTTACTCCCGGTGTTAGGCTTATTATGGAGAGCTGGAATTGGTGCTCGACGGGAATTGACGAGGTATGTGGATTACTGCCCCCCACTGCTCCAGCATGTCTCGACCCCATAAAGTTAAAGGCATAGGGGCTATATAAGGCTGGACCATGGCTACATTCCCTTCAGGGCCAATACACGGCAGCCACCTGGCACTCTGTCGGAGAAGAGAGGAGGAGATATTGCCTACCCCGCTCAGGCTATGGGACACTTTCTTTAGGGCCCAGTTAGAGGGCCAATACTTGGTGGAGATTATGGATATGTCTGCCCCTGTATCCAACATGCCTTTGAATTTCCTTTTATAAATTTCGATGGGTATAACCGGCCGCTTGGCCTGAGAAATTCTGGCAGTGTACCCAACTAGATAGTTAGCAGGTGGCTGGTGGGCTTGGTTCTGTGTGGCTGCATAACCAACAATGAAGTTGGCAGAATGGTTGGTACTGTTTAAGCCACCAGCTGTAGGGTGTTCGGACTGACTACACGGATCCTCAAAAAATAATACTAGTTTAGCAAGTGGTTCCCCTTTTTAAAAAGTCCATTTAGTTGGCACAGATATTGACAGTATTATCTCTCCATGAGATTCAGGATCCAGAAGTCCAAAAATGCACCATAATTCCCTTAAATTTCAGCCAATCGCTCCCATGAATTAAAACCCATACTACCTGGGGGAGCAGGTCCTTTTATCCCTGTTTTTAGCATGTAGGGGTCTTGACTTGGGTATATTGTGACAGTCTTAGGGCAGAGAATGTCGAGACTGCCACTGCCTGATGGGGTAGGCCAGAGAGCATTTATTGACTGTAATTCTGTGGATTCTGATTCGGAGGATACTGGGCAGGTGGAATGAAGGAGAGTGCCCCTGGATTCAGCTGGGCCTGGGGCTGGCCCCCACCCAGTTTCCCGCATTAGGGGAGGGCATAGATGTTATTTGAGCCTGCGGAGCTTGTGGAACCTGGGAGGGGTCCATGTAACATTTCCCTATAAAGGGATTATTAGAATGTTGCCCTGTATTGATAGTTTTAGAAGATGGGCAATCTCTACGGTGTGTCCCTTCTTTCCGCAGCTAAAGCAGGTTATCTGTCCAGATGAAGCCTGAGGCTGACCTCGCCTCCAAGACCGACAGTCTCTGGCCCAATGTTTTCCTTTTTCTGCACCTTGGGCATGGTCCAGGTGGGGCCCTCCGAGGGGTGGAGCTGCGATTATTAGAATAGTTTCTCCGATTATTGTTTATCCTTTGAAGTTTATTGTTTCTCCCCCTAGAGCTGTCTGACATTTCATCCCTCTCCTGATCCTCCTGCTGTATGGGATAAGCCTCTATATCATCCTGTGTTTTATGGGAGGTTAAACCGACATTTCTACAGGCCTTTAGATACCCCATGAGGTCATCATTTTCCTTAATACCATATAGTAATGCTCGACATTTTTGATTAGCATTCTCATATGCTAAGTTTCGCTTTTAGGATTTCTTGAGTGGTTGGGTCTTGAACCTGTCTTTGGATTGTTTCACATAATCTCCCAACAAAATCAAAGTATGGTTCATCACGACCCTGGTAAATTCCGTGATAGCTACCTAGAAATTCTGGGTCGGAACCTACTCTTTCCCACGCTTTTAATGCTGTCTCCCGAACAAACTTTTAAAATAGGGTTCAGGGTAATGTCGGCTTGTTTTGCTTTCTTTTTCCATTCACCTTCACCTTTTAGCATGGCAAAAGTTATAGTATGGCCTGATTCCTTTCTCTCTTAAAGTGTCAATATTCTGGTTAACCCCATCTGCATACCACATATGCCATTGCATGTACTGTGATTTGTTTAGACAAGTATGGGCTACCATTTCAAAGTCTCCCAATACCCACTGATCATTTTCGCCTCCAATCAGCTAAATATTTTAAAGTATAAGGACTTGATATTCCAAACCTGTCGTGAAGCCTTCCTAAACGGGGTTATTGCCTCAATTTTTAAGTCTTCATGAATCGGTTTTACTTTATCTTTAGATTGGTCATGAGAAAGATTGCTGGGCTTTTGCTCTTTGACTCGAGCTAATCTGTTTCTCTCCCTTCTTCCTCATCAGAGCTTGTAGTATCTGGCAGAGGAACATCTACCCCATTGAGGGTATTAACTCTGGAGAGATTTTCAGCTTGGGAATTTGCCTCCTCTGGGTTTTCCTGTTCCTCCTCTAAGTTATTAGCCACATTAGAATTCTTTTTTTAGATTTTTTG
>JAJIBD010023369.1:0-14901 GCA_021461705.1 Cryptotis parvus | reverse complement strand
CTTCAGAATACTGTGAAATTCTTACATGTAAATGTATGGCATTTCAAATAAAATGCTAAAGTCTTAAATCAATAAAATCTCATTTTAAAACCTCAAATATCACCATTGGAAAGAACACAATATCTGTTGGAGATTGCACCCTAAACAAGAACAAAACCTCAATGTCCAGTTAGTCCCATGGGCAAAGCAGCATAAGTCTTCAAGTATAAAGGTTGTTGGGGCGCTCCGCCAGGGTCCCCGACAGTGCCGGGAAGCGAAGTTCCCTTCTACCTCCGGCCGGCGAGGAATGGATGAACACTCAGAAATCCGATGAGGTTTTAAAAAGCTTTACTTATCACAGGTTCAGGCATACAAATCAGCAAAAGGAAAAACCCGATGCTTAGGATTCCAGGCTAGAACCCCAGCCACGTGTAGGCCAAGATGGCGACCACCACGTGTGAAACTTCCAAGGGGAATAAACGCTCACAAGGCGAGATCCCACCGGGAAGAAGAAGCCCGGGAGAGCAGGAACCGGCAAGTTTATACCCCTGCAACTCAGACCTTCCTCCCATTGTTATGGAAAGCAGGGAGGGTCCAATGCCCTCAGGTAGCCCCTCCCTGCATCTCACCTAGGGCCTTTACTGTGCTAATGTTTTGAGCCAGGAATGCCTTTGAAATGTAGAGAAGGGGGTTTCTGAGATGGCATGTCACTGTACCAAAGATCAACACCAATGCCAGTTAAATATTTCTCCAAGCCTTCACAAGTCTCCTCTACTTCATTGTAGTTTTATATTTTATCAGGGAGCCATGCTTGTTTGTTTGGAAGCAAACAGCATTTCTCTCTGGTCTAATTACTTAGGTGTCCTTACGTGGCCAGGCTAATATGCTGGTAAGATCTAGCTAGTCCCACGATGATTGTGATAGCATGGGAGAATATTTATACCAGCTAGTACAGCATACATGGTCAGATAAACTGCCACATTCAGACTACCCCCTTATCTACGGAGTGATTTTCGGGAGGCAATCCAGAGCAGATGCAGCGGCCCTTAGGAGTCCTGCAACAACTCCCCTGATTAGTTTACTAATAAAAATTGAAAAGGTAAGAAATATTTAGTAATGTACAGAAAATTAAGATAAGAAAAAACAATTCTAATTGCAAAATGATAATACATGTTACTTTAGGATCCTAACTTGTTTTTGGACCCAAAGCAAAGTTCAAGATAAAGTGTTTTTAGCTGTCTGATTATAACGGACTGTAGTTTGCACTGTCCATAATTTGTGAGAGTCAATTTGCTATATTTTATGTAAAGTCGGGTGTCTGGAACAAAGTCTGTGGGGCTACTTCTGGAACAGCAATAGCGGTGATCATATGAGTATGAGTCTTTGGAGAGCAGCGATCCGGAACTCGTTGAATTGTCAGGAACACTGGATTGGGTCTCAGGAACACTGGAACAAGTATCTCGAATTCTGGAACAGGAGTCTTGAGTGCTGGAACAGGTGTCTGGAACATCGGTGTGGGCGTCTTGCAGGGCTTCTTCAGCAAGGGAACATTGGCACCGGTAACTGTACCTGTAGCTTAGGCGAGACAAAAACACTTTTCGAGGTTAATCACAAGTAGGGATTTTAAGGCTTTGTAGGGATCCAAGTTTGGGATGGAGAGAAGAATATAAAGAAGCTCCAACATGGGTGGAGCAGGGAAATAAGTATGAGAATTGATGATTTTAAAATTGATAAATCTAGTGGATCAGCAGTGGAGTTGATGAATGTAATAGAGGTTTGTAGTGGTCAGAAATTGAGAAGGTAGTAGTTGAGACATAACATAGACACAACATTAATCACAAACATAATGGTGGCCACCACATGCACACACACGCACACATACATTTGATCGATCAATATCTTACAGCTGTATATGTGACCCATTTAGGGTGATAAATGGTAACGAGTTAAGCGCTTCATAAATATAAAGCCGGCAAATGATGGTGAGAAAGTGTCTTTTCCTGTGAATAGAGCATTGGGAAAAATTAGTTTTGCAAATTATTAAATTTTTAGCGAGCACTGTTTTAGGAGTCTCGGAGTATTGAGCACTGTAGCGCAGGTTTACTGGATTCGAATATCTCATCCTGTGAACAGAATCATTAGAAAAACAATTTTTCATTGATTTAGCAAACATTTTTGTAATGAGCACTGTGATCAGAGTCCACCCATTTTTCCACCCTTTTTTTTTTGTAAGAAAGAAAATGTTTAGGCTGTAAGGCAAGATATTAGACATGAACCATGATCACAGACTGCAAAACAAGATCATTATTAAAAGGAACCAATCCAGGAAGTTTAAACAGCAACTTGCAATTTAAAATTTAAGACTTTATATTGAAAGAATTAGTTGTTTTCTGATTCTTGGAGAATTCCTAGTCTTAACAAGTCGCAGAGGGACCCAGAGTTTCTTGGCAGGGTTATCGCCTGTAGAAATGAAAGCATAGCCTCTTCCCCGAATGAGGAGGTGACCTGCAATCCATTTATCATCAATTTTCACCCAGATAGGTGAATTGACTGTTTTTTGAGTTTGCATATCTTCTTGAAAGTGACGTTCAGCCGCAGTATAGGGATCTCCTTGAGGTATATTTAAGAAGTTTAAGGTGAATAATGTTAAAGATAAAGAATCCATTGGAGGCATGCTTGTTTTTCGTTGCTTTAATAGCTGAGTTTTAAGCGTTCTGTGGGCACGTTCAACTATTCCCTTGTCCTTGTGGATTATATGGAATTCCTGTAATATGTTTGATCTGCCATTCCTCGCAAAAGGATTTGAAGGTTTTGCTGGTGTAAGCAGGACCATTATCTGTTTTTATGGTATGGGGAATACCCATGACGGAGAAGCACTGGAGTAAAAATGAACAAACAGATTTAGCTCTTTCAGACGTCATAGGAACAGCCCATATGAACCGGGAATATGTATCGATGACCACATGAAGGAAAGGTTTGTTGGGAAATAAGTTAGTATGAGTTATATCCATCTGCCACAATTGGTTTGTCTGTAAACCTCGAGGATTTGCTCCTGCTACATGAGATGTACAATGTAAAGGAGCACAGACAGGACAGTTGCGGACAATTTGTCTAGCTTGTCTCCATGGGATGCCATGGTGTACATGAAGGCGGCGGGCGTTTGTATGTAGAGTCTGGTGCTCTTCCTCAGCTGATTTAAATACTGGTGCTGCCAAGAGATCTGCTGCTTCGTTTCCTCGAACCATTGGCCCGGGAGTCGGCTGTGAGAACGGATGTGGGAGATGTATATAGGGAATGTTCTATTTCGGAGGAGATGTTGTAGTTTATGGAGTAGCTCCTGAATTATAGGATTATGGGCATTTAAAGAAGCAGTGACAATTCCAGGAAATAAACCAACTACATATGCAGAATCACTCACCACATTACATGGGCCAGATACATGGGATAGTAAATGTATCAGGGTGGCGAGTTCCACTTGTTGGGCAGATTTATAATTTGTATGCACAGTAGTGGTCAATGAAGGACCTGTAATTCCACCCCTTCCTGATGAGGAGCCATCAATATAATACACTGGAGCATCAGGAATGGGAGAGGAGCGGATAATGGTGGAAATTACAAAAGGTGTCCTTTTCAGAAATTCCCAGGTTTTTCCAGCTGGGTAATGATAAGATATTTCTCCTGAAAAATCTGCTAAAGCTCTTTGAAGGATTTCACTGAGCGGTAAAACAGCTTCAATTTCTTTTTTAGGGTCAGGTAGTACAATTACATGGGGATCATGTCCAAGTAATACTTGGGTTCTTGATCTTCCCTTAATTATAAGGTTAGCTATCATCTCAAGGTAAGGTGTAGCAGTACGATTCTGCTTGTTATGTAAGTAAACCCATTCTAACGGTCCAGATAATTGGGCTATAGCAGCAGTTGGAGACTCGGGAGTGTTGAAGACCAAGAACCATACCTTTTCTCCGGGATTAAATCTGAGAGGTAAGATTTTTGAAGCCGATCCATGAAAAAAATCTAATTCCTTCTGAGCTTTAGGAGTTAGCTGCCTTGGGCTATTTAAAGCAGGATCACCTTCAAGGGTGTGGAACAGGTTACTGAGCTCACAGTTAGGAATACCAAGGGAGGGGCGCACCCAGTTGATATCCCCCAGCAGTTTTTGAAAATCATTCAAGGTTTTGAGCCTTTTCTGACTAATGGAAATTTTTTTGAGGGCGCACTGTAGTGCGGTCAAGAGCATAGCCCAAATATTCATATGGAGGCTGCATCTGGATTTTTTCCCGAGCTACTTGTAAGCCAGCCTCTGGTAAAACTGTCATTACATCATTATATAAATTCTGGAGATCTCTGGAATTATCACAAGCTAGCAGGATATCATCCATGTAGTGGATGATGTATGCACCAGGAAATTTAGCACGAATGGGTCGCAAAACCTCATCAACAAAGTGTTGACACATCGTAGGTGAATTAGTCATTCCTTGGGGCAATACTGTCCACTGAAACCTACGTAAAGGACCTTTATGATTAATGGAAGGGACTGAAAATGCAAACCTTTTCCGATCATCTGGGTGGATAGGTATGCTGTAAAAGCAGTCTTTTAAATCTATGATAATTAGCGGCCAATCCTTAGGAATAGCTGCTGGAGAGGGGAGCCCAGGTTGTAGGGGCTCCCATGGGGACCATAGTAGAATTTACATTCCTTAAGTCAATCAGCAAACGCCATTTGCCTGATTTTTTCTGTATTACAAAAACAGGAGAATTCCATTCTGAAAACGTTTCCTCAATATGTCCTAATTTCAGCTGTTCTTCCACTAGATTTGTTAGCGCCTCTAACTTTTTGGTATTGAGGGGCCACTGTGGTGTCCATATAGGTTTGTCAGACTTCCACTGAATACGGATAGGTAGTGGGCGCTTAACCACAGCGGCCCCAATTAAAAAGGGTTACTCCCGGTGTTAGGCTTATTATGGAGAGCTGGAATTGGTGCTCGACGGGAATTGGACGAGGTATGTGGATTACTGCCCCCACTGCTCCAGCATGTCTCGACCCCATAAAGTTAAAGGCATAGGGGCTATATAAGGCTGGACCATGGCTACAATCCCCTCAGGGCCAATACACGGCAGCCACCTGGCACTCTGTCGGAGAAGAGAGGAGGAGATATTGCCTACCCCGCTCAGGCTATGGGACACTTTCTTTAGGGCCCAGTTAGAGGGCCAATACTTGGTGGAGATTATGGATATGTCTGCCCCTGTATCCAACATGCCTTTGAATTTCCTTTTATAAATTTCGATGGGTATAACCGGCCGCTTGGCCTGAGAAATTCTGGCAGTGTACCCAACTAGATAGTTAGCAGGTGGCTGGTGGGCTTGGTTCTGTGTGGCTGCATAACCAACAATGAAGTTGGCAGAATGGTTGGTACTGTTTAAGCCACCAGCTGTAGGGGTGTCTCGGACTGACTACACGGATCCTCAAAAAATAATAATAGTTTAGCAAGTGGTTCCCCTTTTAAAAGTCCATTTAGTTGGCACAGATATTGACAGTATTATCTCTCCATGAGATTCAGGATCCAGAAGTCCGAAATGCACCATAATTCCCTTAAATTTCAGCCAATCGCTCCCCTGAATTAAACCCATACTACCTGGGGAGCAGGTCCTTTTATCCCTGTTTTTAGCATGTAGGGGTCTTGACTTGGGTATATTGTGACAGTCTTAGGGCAGAGAATGTCGAGACTGCCACTGCCTGATGGGGTAGGCCAGAGAGCATTTATTGACTGTAATTCTGTGGATTCTGATTCGGAGGATACTGGGCAGGTGGAATGAAGGAGAGTGCCCCTGGATTCAGCTGGGCCTGGGGCTGGCCCCCCACCCAGTTTCCCACATTAGGGGGAGGCATAGATGTTATTTGAGCCTGCAGGAGCTTGTGGAACCTGGGAGGGGGTCCATGTAACATTTCCTATAAAGGGATTATTAGAATGTTGCCCTGTATTGATAGTTTTAGAAGATGGGCAATCTCTACGGGTGTGTCCCTTCTTTCCGCAGGTAAAGCAGGTTATCTGTCCAGATGAAGCCTGAGGCTGACTTCGCCTCCAAGACCGACAGTCTCTGGCCCAATGTTTTCCTTTTCTGCACCTTGGGCATGGTCCAGGTGGGGCCCTCCGAGGGGTGGAGCTGCAATTATTAGAATAGTTTCTCCGATTATTGTTTATCCTTTGAAGTTTATTGTTTCTCCCCTAGAGCTGTCTGACATTTCATCCCTCTCCTGATCCTCCTGCTGTATGGGATAAGCCTCTATATCATCCTGTGTTTTATGGGAGGTTAAACCGACATTTCTACAGGCCTTTAGATACCCCATGAGGTCATCCTTTTCCTTAATACCATATAGTAATGCTCGACATTTTTGATTAGCATTCTCATATGCTAAGTTTCGTTTTAGGATTTCTTGAGTGGTTGGGTCTTGAACCTGTCTTTGGATTGTTTCACATAATCTCCCAACAAAATCAAAGTATGGTTCATCACGACCCTGGTAAATTTTCCGTGATAGCTACCTAGAAATTCTGGGTCGGAACCTACTCTTTCCCACGCTTTTAATGCTGTCTCCCGAACAAATTTTAAAATAGGTTCAGGTAATGTCGCTTGTTTTGCTTTCTTTTTCCATTCACCTTCACCTTTTAGCATGGCAAAAGTTATAGTATGGCCTGATTCCTCTTCTCTTAAAGTGTCAATATTCTGGTTAACCCCATCTGCATACCACATATGCCATTGCATGTACTGTGATTTGTTTAGACAAGTATGGGCTACCGCTTTCAAAGTCTCCCAATACCCACTGATCATTTTCGCCTCCAATCAGCTAAATATTTTAAAGTATAAGGACTTGATATTCCAAACCTGTCGCAAGCCTTCCTAAACGGGGTTATTGCCTCAATTTTTAAGTCTTCATGAATCGGTTTTACTTTATCTTTAGATTGGTCATGAGAAAGATTGCTGGGCTTTGCTCTTTGACTCGAGCTAATCTGTTCCTCCCCTTCTTCCTCATCAGAGCTTGTAGTATCTGGCAGAGGAACATCTACCCCATTGAGGGTATTAGCTCTGGAGAGATTTTCAGCTTGGGAATTTGCCTCCTCTGGGTTTTCCTGTTCCTCCTCTAAGTTATTAGCCACATTAGAATTCTTTTTTAGATTTTTTTGCTGGGAAATGTATACACCTTTTTCAAGTCTACAGTTTTGGGGCGTGTTTGTGAACGGCTTTTAGTTGGTTCACGCCTCAGTATTGGGTATGCGCTAGGTCCTGATTGATAAGTTATGAAATCAGAAATCTCCCTGCGTAACACATCCATTTCTTGGTTTAAGTTTTCAAGTTTCCTATATGTTTCTTCCTTTTGTTCTTTCAATCTTATGTGTAACTTCCAAACCTCCTCTTTCTGTCCATCTATTCTATCTCTCTGTCTGTCAATTTCTTCCTCTAAGATAATGCTGATTTTATCGATATCCTTCTTCTGCTCTTCAAACTTTACTTCAAATTTTAAATCCTGTTTAATAATTTTACTTTCCTGTTCTTCTAATTTTTCTTTGAATTTTAAATCCTGTTCTTCTAATTTTTCCTTGAATTTTAAATCCTGTTCTTCTAATTTTTCCTCAAATTTTAAAATCTGGTTAATAATTTTACTTTCCTGTTCTTCTAATTTCTTTTCAAATTTTAAACTCTGTTTAATAATTCTGTCCTCAAGCTTTAAGACCAGTCTACCTGTAGCTTTATGATCCTCACTTATTTCTTCAATCGCTGAGTAAATCTCGTCCCTTAAGATTGCATTCAATTTATTACTTTCTTCCCTCTCTCTATTAAACATTGTCCTTACACAAAGGTACAGTTTAAAAATCGCAAGGACCCAGATGATTTGTGAAAAGATAGAGTAGTTCTCAGAAAGGAACTTTATAGACTGGGCTATGTATGGTTCCGAGCCAATAAAAGATACAATGTATCTATACCATGAGATATCCATCATTTTACTCACGGTTCGGAGGCAGATGATCTCTGTCCGATGATAATTAGACCAGACGATGTTCGTGGTGCCCACACCAGGGACGCCAAATGTCGGGGCGCTCCGCCGGGGTCCCCGACAGTGCCGGGAAGCGAAGTTCCCTTCTACCTCCGGCCGGCGAGGAATGGATGAACACTCAGAAATCCGATGAGGTTTTAAAAAGCTTTACTTATCACAGGTTCAGGCATACAAATCAGCAAAAGGAAAACCCGATGCTTAGGATTCCAGGCTAGAACCCCAGCCACGTGTAGGCCAAGATGGCGACCACCACGTGTGAAACTTCCAAGGGGAATAAACGCTCACAAGGCGAGATCCCACCGGGAAGAAGAAGCCCGGGAGAGCGGGAACCGGCAAGTTTACACCCCCCCCCGCAACTCAGACCTTCCTCCCATTGTTATGGAAAGCAGGGAGGGTCCAATGCCCTCAGGTAGCCCCTCCCTGCATCTCACCTAGGGCCTTTACTGTGCTAATGTTTTGCGCAGGGAATGCCTTTGAAATGTAGAGAAGGGGGTTTCTGAGATGGCATGTCACTGTACCAAAGATCAACACCAATGCCAGTTAAATATTTCTCCAAGCCTTCACAAGTCTCCTCTACTTCATTGTAGTTTTATATTTTATCAGGGAGCCATGCTTGTTTGTTTGGAAGCAAACAGCATTTCTCTCTGGTCTAATTACTTAGGTGTCCTTACGTGGCCAGGCTAATATGCTGGTAAGATCTAGCTAGTCCCACGATGATTGTGATAGCATGGGAGAATATTTATACCAGCTAGTACAGCATACATGGTCAGATAAACTGCCACATTTAGACTACCCCCTTATCTACGGAGTGATTTTCGGGAGGCAATCCAGAGCAGATGCAGCGGCCCTTAGGTGTCCTGCAACAAAAAGGTACAACAAAAAATGTTCCCAGGAAAGAATAGAACAGATTAAAGGTCAAGAAAAATTGCACACAGGAAGGAATAGAAAAAAAAAACACTTTAGGGTTTTCAGATGTAGAGTGCGACATAGGTAAAATGGAAAAAAGAAATTCATGACTATATTTTACGGGTGCCTGTTGATTGGAAATTTGAAATATCCCAGTCTCTTCTTATACCCATTGAATTTTGATGTGTTTACTGACTGTTCTTAACGCTTTTTCTACCGACATAAACAACTTATGTGGGGATTGGTAGTAGGGCAGTAATATAACATGGAATAAATGGCCAGCCTGTTAGCTCATTTATTGTTGCCCCAGCAACTCTACAGCTTGGACAGTTCCTGTGTAATTGTGTGTCTCTTTATGTATTTCTTTGCCTCATTCTCTGCAACCTAGCTCCACTGGAGGGAGATCCAGAGTACCAATCTGACTAATTTTAGACAAATATCTATTTACAAAATCTATTTTTGGACAAGAATAATACAAGAAAAATTTGCCTTATATGTGAGTCTTTGATTCTCACTTCCTGCTTTTAGGACTCTGTTCTTAGCTTTGTCAATGTCATCCTAATGTATCTCAGTAAGTACCTATTTGAGGTCATTTATTTTAACATTTTAAATAAATGGATTTCATATCTGGATCTGGATAAGTAGCTTTTCCTCAGCTTGTGAACAATCTCTGCTATTATTTCTTACAATAAGAATTTGATCTTTATTGCCACTTTTCTTGTTCTAGAACCCCTATGGATACAAATGTTGCTCTTACAAATGTTGTTCCACATTTGCCACGTTCTACAGTAACCATATACCTCTGATGTTATTTACACTGTTGAGACTTCTTCTTTTTGTTGATCTATTTGAATTGGTCTATTAGCTACCCGTGTTGTATTTGATATGCCAAATACCAGTAGCAATTATAGACCTCATGCCCATGACCTGATGGAATGGTCTGAGGCTCTTTATGTTCCTGGAGCAAGCAGATGCCCTTGGGCCCTACTAGTATGAGACAGGACATATGGAGATGTTACTGGTGCCTGCTCTGCCAAATCGATGATGAACAGGAAGACAGTGATACAGTGATCTATTTGAACCTGTTTAAAGTTTCTACTACTTTACCTTCAGGATCATGGATTCATTTTGGGGACTTCCATTTTAATATTGAGCTTTTCTGTTATATTTTTACCTACTATATTTTTTATGGTAGGCAAAATATATTATTTAGTTCACCGACTATAGTTCACCTACTATATTATTTAGTTTTCTACTTCCTGTTCAGACCCACTTTAAACTTGAATACTTTCCTGTCTTTGTTCAAGTTTTTCCCTATTGATCTTCTCAATTCTGTAAGTATCACTAAAACCACATTGCTTTGAAATCTTCTGCAGGTAACTTGTCCAGTGCTTTTGTATTAGCATTTCCAGGCTGTGTCTTGATTCACAGCACAGGCGATCCATAGTGTAGGTTAGAGTTCCTTTGTTCCTGTAGTATTTTCTGTGCTCCTTATATTGGTGGGCCTAGGTAGGAGCTGGTGTAGCTGGGCATTGACCTCGAGCTTGGAAGTAGTGATAATTTGGTGATGATTGTGTAGTGACTCCTGATTCAAGATAACCAGTGCCCAGCCCCCACTGGGCTACTGTGATCTCACAGACATGAGTGGAGTCTGGGGGAGCTCATGTGTGACTGGGTTTAAAAAGACGAATTTAGAGCACGGAGAGATAGTTCAAACAGAAGATCACAGATCTTGCATGTGCAAAGCCATAAGCACCAGTGTGGTGTGGTTAGGTCACGCTTGAACACTATTGATCTGAGGATTCCCAGAAAGACCCACTCAACCAAGGGCCTTCCAAACACTGTAAGGAGTGGCCAATGTGAAAAAAAGAAAAAAAAATACACTGGATCCTCAGCTCTGGCTCACAAAAGAGTGTATATTCTGGAGATGGAAGAGGGCACAGTGGTTAGAAAAGCTCCCTGGCTATGGAACTGGGATTTGAAAAATCTTTGGGATACTTGATGCATAGGGACAAGACTCACTCCTTAGCTTTCCTCTGCGGGCTTTCAGGGGCCAGGTCTGTTGGTCTACAGGAGAAAGCAAACACTCTTGGTCATTGTCACCCATACCTCAACCAGCTGAGTTCTTTGTCAGGGGGAGACTAGCAACTGCTCAGGAATTTGCTCTCAGAGCTAGTTACTATAGAGACCAAGTACAATGTAGTGTCCACCAACATTCCTGTTAAATCTAGGAGAGAAGGAACCTGCTAATTGCCTCCTGCTAATGACACCATAGTTTCTTGCCTCCCTTGAAGTATTTCTCAAGAACACTATCGTAGGCTCATGGTGTGGAATATTCAGCAAAACTCTCCTCTCCCTGATCCACAAGGTAAAACTGTACTTTCAAAAATATATTCTCAACTACTGTGGTTTCCTGAAAGTGAGCATTCTTTTAATATTTTAATATGTGTTTGATTTTGGGACACTCCCCTTCCCGCTCCCCCAGTAATGCTCAGGGCTTACTTCTGTCTCTGTGCTCATGAATAACACCTTGGTGGTGCTCAAGGGACCATGTGGAATGCTGGGATCAAACCCAGTTTGTCCGGATGGAAGGCAAGTGCACCCAAAAGGGTTCCTTTTTGGTGGGCATATGCTCTGTCAGGTGGATCTGGGTGGTCTTCTTTAATTTTCTGTGCAAATTATTTTCATAGGAGTTTCTAATTGGTTTCTGTATGGATTCCTTCATTGTCAGGGAAAGTTTTCCCCTTTGGTAATCCCCTACACTTTCTGCTTCATTTCAGTGCTCCACATATTACTTTGGTGATGTACAGGCGCACCATATGTGGTGCCAGATGTCAAACTGGTGCATATAAGGCAAGAAGCTTCATCTCTCACTTTTAAATGCATAATTTTCTTTTAAAATGACTCCTCAAACACCTTCAATGATTGCGATAGAAAATGTTCTTTCCATATAGAGGAGGGATGAAACTTGCTTTTGTGGGCCTTAGAGAGAGCTATGTGAAGATCTGATATACAGCAAGTGAAGCCGCTTGTGTAATTCTGATCATATATTATTTTCCTTTATGTGGACTCTAAAACGGAACTCTGTGTGGCTACATGGGCTCCCGCTTGAGGAAGACATTTTTATTATGCTAAATAGCTAATGAGCAGCTATCCCGTGCACCTGTATGGTCACACACAATGTCTTCACTTATTCTTTTAAGATTTTATTTAGAGGATGAAAGCATTCATTTGCTCTCAATGTGGAAAAATCACTGACATAACTATTCAAGAAAAATCGATGGGAAAAATGGAATGAAAGTGATGTAGAAAATCGCTTGTGGCAAGGAATTCTAGGTTTTCCAAAAATACAAGAGTCTCCTTATTGTCTTCCCTCTCCTTCTGTGCAGGTAGCTCCCAACTTTGGATCCCCAGGTTCTCCAAACGTGTTTGCTGAAGCAGGATGCAGCAAGCCCCCGCTTCGCCTTGCTAATCTCAGATTTGCAGTGTTGAAATCCCTCTCCTAATTATCACTACAATGTGTCCTTTTACCAGCAGGTTTTATTTCAGGCATGTGCTTCGAGTTATGATAATTAATTTGACTAAAACTGTTAATCAGGCAGGAGCTGAGCTGCACTGATTCTAGTGTTTAGATCTCCCTCTTGCCCTAAATCATCTAAGTGCTAAAGGGACTGCATCTGCTTCCTGGGGCCAGAAATACGTCCAGATTTTATTGAGGAAATTCCCAAGACACTCCATGAATCTTAGCAACGGTGCTGTGACCCTGGCCTGCAGGATATAATTATCTTTATGGCCTTTTGACTGAGCATCTGTCACCTCGGTTAAAAATGTGTCCATTATTTGTATGACAGGAAAGCACCATCATCCTGCCTTACACAGGAAAAAATGCTAAAAGAAGGGCTTCTTTGTCAATCAACACAAAAACAGAGATGCCCTGTCCACACAAGACAAGCAAGAGATGCTACTTCATTGAGAAGTAAAAAGGGTCAACCCTGTATAACATTATCTGCTCTGAGCCTATTCCACAATGGTTTCTCCTTCCTAGTGGACCCCGTGTTGGTGTGAGACCGTCTTGTTGTAGGAAAAGGGAGTTCTTTCGCCCTGACTGTAGCTCCATGGTATATAGGCTAATTGCTCCTGAACCAAAAAAAAAACGATCTTCTGTGCTGTAGTAATGATGTTCCAAAAGGTAGAGAATGATTTTGGAATTTCCCTTAGAGTTTAAAGGCAAGCAAGAGGACTGTTGGTGAGACTCCATCCAGAGGGGTGGGGTGAAGGGTCTGAGAGAGGGTGTAGCCATAGGATGCTGGGATGATTCATGACTTTTCCAGGGTCCAAATCTATGGGAAATTCCACAAGATGGTTGAGGGAAGGGAAATGTAGCCTTCAAGTAGTGTTTTATAATAAAATACGATAGCACTCTGATGGTTCTAGATTCCATGGAAGCTGTGAGTATATTTGGGGTGGAGAGTGGGCTATTCATTCTGTGTAAGAATAAACTATTCTTACATAGTTTTTCATCATCTTTGGACACATGCCCACCCCATGGGATACATGCCCACACTTTGGGATTAGCAGCTTTCTAGGTATGTATGCTTTATGTGCTAAAAGAGGAGGAACAAGAATGTGCATGTTAGGTAGTGTCTGCATTGTGACAGAGAGCAAGGAAGCACCTAAAGGCTTTTGAAAGCAAGGCTTAGGGTTCTGGGATAACACCTACCCAACTCAATGGCATAATTCTTCCTGGACCCATAAGAAAAAGGGTTGGGGGCTAAAGAGCAGAGTGTCCAACACCCCAACTGAATCAGACTAGTTGCCAGGGAAAACTCAGTTCACTCTACTCAAGATCATTAAGGCTGCTTCCCAACACTGAAACCTCAGAGGCCCCAGCCAGACACCACGGAGAAGAGGCTCCCTAGTGGGACACTAGGCAGTGGGCCTCAAATCTGTTGCAGGACACCTAAAAGCCTAGGCCTCTGCATCTGCCCTGGATTGCCTCCTTCCAGTCACCGCATAGATAGGGGGTAGTCTGAATGTGGCAGTTTATCTGGCCATGTATTCTGTACTGGCTGATATAAATATTCTCTCATGCTACCACAAGAATCGTGGGACTAGGCTAGATCTTACCAGCATATTTGCCTGGCCACGTTGGATCTCTAATAATCAGACCAGAGAGAAATGCTGTTTGCCTCCAAGCAAGCAAGCATGGCTCCCTGATAACCCAAAAAGCAACTAAAATACAAAACTACCGTGAAGTAGACGAGACTTGTGAAGGCTTGGAGAAATATTTAACTGGCATTAGTATTAGTCTTTGGTACAGAGACATGCTATCTCAGAAACTCCTTGTCTACCCTATAAAGGCAATTCCAGGCAGATCTTGGCTTAAGATATTAGGTGTAGAGGTTCTGGGAGAAATTACCTGAGGGCATTTGATCCTTCCTGCCAGGGGAGTTACATTTGGCTTGTAGCTTCCTCCCAGCTCTGCTAGGAGGCTTTAATTAGCTCTGGGTCCTTGTAAACAACCAGATGGTCTCCCTCAAGTTGCTACATTTCTATGGAGCTATTTTCCTGTTTTCATTCTCTAGATAGCCCAGTTCCATCTCCAGATGGGCTGGGCTGGGAGTTTGGGGGATTTCTAGCCATAAAAATAAGCTGCAAGAAGAAAAAGAAGCTCTCTTCTTTTCCCCTTTGCCATTTCGCTTCCCCTTGGTGTTTTGCTTCCCGTCCTCTCCATTCTCTGTTGGGCCTCAACACTCGTGGTGGCAGCCATCTTGGCCTACACCTAGCTGGGCCTAGCTGGGAACCCAGAGTCCGGGGGTTTTCCCCCTGCTCTTTGACTCGTATATTGGAACCCGTGATAGTAAAGCTCTTTAAAAACTGCATCGGATTCCTGAGTCTTCATCCATTCCCCGCTCGGCTCTCGGAGGTAGAAGGGAACTCGCTTCCCGGCACTGTCGTGGACCCCGGCA
>JAJIBD010023368.1:0-117581 GCA_021461705.1 Cryptotis parvus | reverse complement strand
ATATATCGATGACCACATGAAGGAAAGGTTTGTTGGGAAATAAGTTAGTATGAGTTATATCCATCTGCCACAATTGGTTTGTCTGTAAACCTCGAGGATTTGCTCCTGCTACATGAGATGTACAAGGTAAAGGAGCACAGACAGGACAGTTGCGGACAATTTGTCTAGCTTGTCTCCATGGGATGCCATGGTGTACATGAAGGCGGCGGGCGTTTGTATGTAGAGTCTGGTGCTCTTCCCTTAGCTGATTTAAATACTGGTGCTGCCAAGAGATCTGCTGCTCCGCTTCCCGAACCATTGGCCCGGGAGTCGGCTGTGAGAACGGATGTGGGAGAGGTATGTATAGGGAATGTTCTATTTCGGAGGAGATGTTGTAGTTTATGGAGTAGCTCCTGAATTATAGGATTATGGGCATTTAAAGAAGCAGTGACAATTCCAGGAAATAAACCAACTACATATGCAGAATCACTCACCACATTACATGGGCCAGATACATGGGATAGTAAATGTATCAGGGTGGCGAAGTTCCACTTGTTGGGCAGATTTATAATTTGTATGCACAGTAGTGGTCAATGAAGGACCTGTAATTCCACCCCTTCCTGATGAGGAGCCATCAATATAATACACTGGAGCATCAGGAATGGGAGAGGAGCGGATAATGGTGGAAATTACAAAAGGTGTCCTTTTCAGAAATTCCCAGGTTTTTCCAGCTGGGTAATGATAAGATATTTCTCCTGAAAAATCTGCTAAAAGCTCTTTGAAGGATTTCACTGAGCGGTAAAAACAGCTTCAATTTCTTTTTAGGGTCAGGTAGTACAATTACATGGGGATCATGTTCAAGTAATACTTGGGTTCTTGATCTTCCCTTAATTATAAGGTTAGCTATCATCTCAAGGTAAGGTGTAGGAGTACGATTCTGCTTGTTATGTAAGTAAACCCATTCTAACGGTCCAGATAATTGGGCTATAGCAGCAGTTGGAGACTCGGGAGTGTTGAAGATCAAGAACCATACCTTTTCTCCGGATTAAATCTGGAGAGGTAAGATTTTTGAAGCCGATCCATGAAAAAATCTAATTCCTTCTGAGCTTTAGGAGTTAGCTGCCTTGGGCTATTTAAAAGCAGGATCACCTTCAAGGGTGTGGAACAGGTTACTGAGCTCACAGTTAGGAATACCAAGGGAGGGGCGCACCCAGTTGATATCCCCCAGCAGTTTTTGAAAATCATTCAAGGTTTTGAGCCTTTTCTGACTAATGGAAATTTTTTGAGGGCGCACTGTAGTGCGGTCAAGAGCATAGCCCAAATATTCATATGGAGGCTGCATCTGGATTTTTTTCGGAGCTACTTGTAAGCCAGCCTCTGGTAAAACTGTCATTACATCATTATATAAATTCTGGAGATCTCTGGAATTATCACAAGCTAGCAGGATATCATCCATGTAGTGGATGATGTATGCACCAGAAATTTAGCAAATGTGTCGCAAAACCTCATCAACAAAGTGTTGACACATCGTAGGTGAATTAGTCATTCCTTGGGGCAATACTGTCCACTGAAACCTACGTAAAGGACCTTTATGATTAATGGAAGGGACTGAAAATGCAAACCTTTTCCGATCATCTGGGTGGATAGGGTATGCTGTAAAAGCAGTCTTTTTAAATCTATGATAATTAGCGGCCAATCCTTAGGAATAGCTGCTGGAGAGGGAGCCCAGGTTGTAGGGCTCCCATGGGGACTCATAGTAGAATTTTACATTCCTTAAGTCAATCAGCAAACGCCATTTGCCTGATTTTTCTGTATTACAAAAACAGGAGGAATTCCATTCTGAAAACGTTTCCTCAATATGTCCCTAATTTCAGCTGTTCTTCCACTAGATTTGTTAGCGCCTCTAACTTTTTTGGTATTGAGGGGCCACTGTGGTGTCCATATAGGTTTGTCAGACTTCCACTGAATACGGATAGGTAGTGGGCGCTTAACCACAGCGGCCCCCAATTAAAAAGGTTACTCCCGGTGTTAGGCTTATTATGGAGAGCTGGAATTGGTGCTCGACGGGAATGGGCGAGAGGTATGTGGATTACCGCCCCCACTGCTCCAGCATGTCTCGACCCCCATAAAGTTAAAGGCATAGGGGCTATATAAGGCTGGACCATGGCTACAATCCCTTCAGGGCCAATACACGGCAGCCACCTGGCACTCTGTCGGAGAAGAGAGGAGGAGATATTGCCTACCCCGCTCAGGCTATGGGACACTTTCTTTAGGGGCCCAGTTAGAGGGCCAATACTTGGTGGAGATTATGGATATGTCTGCCCTGTATCCAACATGCCTTTGAATTTCCTTTTATAAATTTCGATGGGTATAACCGGCCGCTTGGCCTGAGAAATTCTGGCAGTGTACCCAACTAGATAGTTAGCAGGTGGCTGGTGGGCTTGGTTCTGTGTGGCTGCATAACCAACAATGAAGTTGGCAGAATGGTTGGTACTGTTTAAGCCACCAGCTGTAGGGTGTGTTCGAACTGACTACACGGATCCTCAAAAAATAATAATAGTTTAGCAAGTGGTTCCCTTTTTTAAAAGTCCATTTAGTTGGCACAGATATTGACAGTATTATCTCTCCATGACATTCAGGATCCAGAAGTCCGAAATGCACCATAATTCCCTTAGAATTTCAGCCAATCGGCTCCCTGAATTAAACCCATACTACCTGGGGGGAGCAGGTCCTTTTATCCCTGTTTTTAGCATGTAGGGGTTTTGACTTGGGTATATTGTGACAGTCTTAGGGCAGAGAATGTCGAGACTGCCACTGCCTGATGGGGTAGGCCAGAGAGCATTTATTGACTGTAATTCTGTGGATTCTGATTCGGAGGATACTGGGCAGGTGGAATGAAGGAGAGTGCCCTGGATTCAGCTGGGCCTGGGGCTGGCCCCACCCAGTTTCCCACATTAGGGGAGGCATAGATGTTATTTGAGCCTCGGGGAGCTTGTGGAACCTGGGAGGGGTCCATGTAACATTTCCTATAAAGGGATTATTAGAATGTTGCCCTGTATTGATAGTTTTAGAAGATGGGCAATCTCTACGGGTGTGTCCCTTCTTTCCGCAGGTAAAGCAGGTTATCTGTCCAGATGAAGCCTGAGGCTGACTTCGCCTCCAAGACTGACAGTCTCTGGCCCAATGTTTTCCTTTTCTGCACCTTGGGCATGGTCCAGGTGGGGCCCTCCGAGGGGTGGAGCTGCAATTATTAGAATAGTTTCTCCGATTATTGTTTATCCTTTGAAGTTTATTGTTTCTCCCCCTAGAGCTGTCTGACATTTCATCCCTCTCCTGATCCTCCTGCTGTATGGGATAAGCCTCTATATCATCCTGTGTTTTATGGGAGGTTAAACCGACATTTCTACAGGCCTTTAGATACCCCATGAGGTCATCCTTTTCCTTAATACCATATAGTAATGCTCGACATTTTTTGATTAGCATTCTCATATGCTAAGTTTCGTTTTAGGATTTCTTGAGTGGTTGGGTCTTGAACCTGTCTTTGGATTGTTTCACATAATCTCCCAACAAAATCAAAAGTATGGTTCATCACGACCCTGGTAAATTTCCCGTATAGCTACCTAGGAAATTCTGGGTCGGAACCTACTCTTTCCCACGCTTTTAATGCTGTCTCCGAACAAATTTTAAAATAGGTTCAGGTAATGTCGCTTGTTTTGCTTTCTTTTTCCATTCACCTTCACCTTTTAGCATGGCAAAAGTTATAGTATGGCCTGATTCCTCTTCTCTTAAAGTGTCAATATTCTGGTTAACCCCATCTGCATACCACATATGCCATTGCATGTACTGTGATTTGTTTAGACAAGTATGGACTACCGTTTCAAAGTCTCCCAATACCCACTGATCATTTTCGCTCCAATCAGCTAAATATTTTAAAGTATAAGGACTTGATATTCCAAACCTGTCGCAAGCCTTCCTAAACGGGGTTGTTGCCTCAATTTTTAAGTCTTCATGAATCGGTTTTACTTTATCTTTTGGATTGGTCATGAGAAAGATTGCTGGGCTTTGCTCTTTGACTCGAGCTAATCTGTTCCTCCCCTTCTTCCCTCATCAGAGCTTGTAGTATCTGGCAGAGGAACATCTACCCCATTGAGGGTATTAGCTCTGGAGAGATTTTCAGCTTGGGAATTTGCCTCCTCTGGGTTTTCCTGTTCCTCCTCTAAGTTATTAGCCACATTAGAATTCTTTTTAGATTTTTTTGCTGGGAATGTATACACCTTTTTCAAGTCTACAGTTTTGGGGCGTGTTTGTGAGCGGCTTTTTAGTTGGTTCACGCCTCAGTATTGGGTATGCGCTAGGTCCTGATTGATAAGTTATGAAATCAGAAATCTCCCTGCGTAACACATCCATTTCTTGGTTTAAGTTTTCAAGTTTCCTATATGTTTCTTCCTTTTGTTCTTTCAATCTTATGTGTAACTTCCAAACCTCCTCTTTCTGTCCATCTATTCTATCTCTCTGTCTGTCAATTTCTTCCTCTAAGATAATGCTGATTTTATCGATATCCTTCTTCTGCTCTTCAAACTTTACTTCAAATTTTAAATCCTGTTTAATAATTTTACTTTCCTGTTCTTCTAATTTTTCTTTGAATTTTAAATCCTGTTCTTCTAATTTTTCCTTGAATTTTAAATCCTGTTCTTCTAATTTTTCCTCAAATTTTAAAATCTGGTTAATAATTTTACTTTCCTGTTCTTCTAATTTCTTTTCAAATTTTAAACTCTGTTTAATAATTCTGTCCTCAAGCTTTAAGACCAGTCTACCTGTAGCTTTATGATCCCTCACTTATTTCTTCAATTGCTGAGTAAATCTCGTCCCTTAAGATTGCATTCAATTTATTACTTTCTTCCCTCTCTCTATTAAACATTGTCCTTACACAAAAGGTACAGTTTAAAAATCGCAAGGACCCAGATGATTTGTGAAAAGATAGAGTAGTTCTCAGAAAGGAACTTTATAGACTGGGCTATGTATGGTTCCGAGCCAATAAAAGATACAATGTATCTATACCATGAGATATCCATCATTTTACTCACGGTTCGGAGGCAGATGATCTCTGTCCGATGATAATTAGAGCCAGACGATGTTCGTGGTGCCCACACCAGGGACGCCAAATGTCGGGGCGCTCCACCGGGTCCCCGACAGTGCCGGGAAGCGAAGTTCCCTTCTACCTCCCGGCCGGCGAGGAATGGATGAACACTCAGAAATCCGATGAGGTTTTTAAAAAGCTTTTACTTATCACAGGTTCAGGCATACAAATCAGCAAAAGGAAAAAACCCGATGCTTAGGATTCCAGGCTAGAACCCCAGCCACGTGTAGGCCAAGATGGCGACCACCACGTGTGAAACTTCCAAGGGGAATAAACGCTCACAAGGCGAGATCCCACCGGGAAGAAGAAGCCCGAGGAGAGCAGGAACCGGCAAGTTTACACCACCCGCAACTCAGACCTTCCTCCCATTGTTACTGGAAAGCGGGGAGGGTCCAATGCCCTCAGGTAACCCTCCCTGCATCTCACCTAGGGCCTTTACTGTGCTAATATTTTGCGCGGGAATGCCTTTGAAATGTAGAGAAGGGGGTTTCTGAGATGGCATGTCACTGTACCAAAAGATCCACACCAATGCCAGTTAAATATTTCTCCAAGCCTTCACAAGTCTCCTCTACTTCATTGTAGTTTTATATTTTTATCAGGGGCCATGCTTGTTTGTTTGGAAGCAAACAGCATTTCTCTCTGGTCTAATTACTTAGGTGTCCTTACGTGGCCAGGCTAATATGCTGGTAAGATCTAGCTAGTCCCACGATGATTGTGATAGCATGGGAGAATATTTATACCAGCTAGTACAGCATACATGGTCAGATAAACTGCCACATTTAGACTACCCCCTTATCTACGGAGTGATTTTCGGGAGGCAATCCAGAGCAGATGCAGCGGCCCTTAGGTGTCCTGCAACAAAAGGTACAACAAAAATGTTCCCAGGAAAGAATAGAACAGATTAAAGGTCAAGAAAAATTGCACACAGGAAGGAATAGAATAAAAACACTTTAGGGGTTTTCAGATGTAGAGTGCGACATAGGTAAAAATGGAAAAGAAATTCATGACTATATTTTACGGTGCCTGTTGATTGGAAATTTGAAATATCCCCAGTCTCTTCTTATACCCATTGAATTTTGATGTGTTTACTGACTGTTCTTAACGTTTCTACCGACATAAACAACTTATGGGGATTGGTAGTAGGGCAGTAATATAACATGGAATAAATGGCCAGCCTGTTAGCTCATTTATTGTTGCCCCAGCAACTCTACAGCTTGGACAGGTTCCTGTGTAATTGTGTGTCTCTTTATGTATTTCTTTGCCTCATTCTCTGCAACCTAGCTCCACTGGAGGGGAGATCCAGAGTACCAATCTGACTAATTTTAGACAAAATATCTATTTACAAAATCTATTTTTTGGACAAGAATAATACAAGAAAAATTTGCCTTATATGTGAGTCTTTGATTCTCACTTCCTGCTTTTAGGACTCTGTTCTTAGCTTTGTCAATGTCATCCTAATGTATCTCAGTAAGTACCTATTTGAGGTCATTTATTTTAACATTTTAAATAAATGGATTTCATATCTGGATCTGGATAAGTAGCTTTTTCCTCAGCTTGTGAACAATCTCTGCTATTATTTCTTACAATAAGAATTCTGATCTTTTATTGCCACTTTTCTTGTTCTAGAACCCCTATGATACAAATGTTGCTCTTACAAATGTTGTTCCACATTTGCCCGTTCTACAGTAACCATATACCTCTGATGTTATTTACACTGTTGAGACTTCTTTCTTTTTGTTGATCTATTTGAATTGGTCTATTAGCTACCCGTGTTGTATTTGATATGCCAAATACCAGTAACAATTATAGACCCTCATGCCCATGACCTGATGGAATGGTCTGAGGCTCTTTATGTTCCTGGAGCAAGCAGATGCCCTTGGGCCCTACTAGTATGAGACAGGACATATGGAGATGTTACTGGTGCCTGCTCGAGCAAATCGATGATGAACAGGAAGACAGTGATACAGTGATCTATTTGAACCTGTTTAAAAGTTTCTACTACTTTACCTTCAGGATCATGGATTCATTTTGGGGACTTCCATTTTAATATTGAGCTTTTCTGTTATATTTTTTACCTACTATATTTTTTTATGGTAGGCAAAAATATATTATTTAGTTCACCGACTATAGTTCACCTACTATATTATTTAGTTTTCTACTTCCTGTTCAGACCCACTTTAAACTTGAATACTTTTCCTGTCTTTGTTCAAGTTTTTCTCTATTGATCTTCTCAATTCTGTAAAGTATCATTAAAACCACATTGCTTTGAAATCTTCTGCAGGTAACTTGTCCAGTGCTTTTGTATTAGCATTTCCAGGCTGTGTCTTGATTCACAGCACAGGCGATCCATAGTGTAGGTTAGAGTTCCTTTGTTCCTGTAGTATTTTCTGTGCTCCTTATATTGGTGGGCCTAGGTAGAGACTGGTGTAGCTGGGCATTGACCTCGAGGCTTGAAGTAGTGATAATTTGGTGATGATTGTGTAGTGACTCCTGATTCAAGATAACCAGTGCCCAGCCCCCACTGGGCTACTGTGATCTCACAGACATGAGTGGAGTCTGGGGGGCTCATGTGTGACTGGGTTTAAAAGACGAGATTTAGAGCACGGAGAGATAGTTCAAACAGAAGATCACAGATCTTGCATGTGCAAAGCCATAAGCACCAGTGTGGTGTGGTTGGGTCACGCTTGAACACTATTGATCTGAGGGATTCCCAGAAAGACCCACTAACCAAGGGCCTTCCAAACACTGTAAGGAGTGGCCAATGTGAAAAAAAAGAAAAAAAAATACACTGGATCCTCAGCTCTGGCTCACAAAGAGTGTATATTCTGGAGATGGAAGAGGGCACAGTGGTTAGAAAAGCTCCCTGGCTATGGAACTGGGATTTGAAAAATCTTTGGGATACTTTGATGCATAAGGACAAGACTCACTCCTTAGGCTTTCCTCTCTGTGGGCTTTCAGGGGCCAGGTCTGTTGGTCTACAGGAGAAAGCAAACACTCTTGGTCATTGTCACCCATACCTCAACCAGCTGAGTTCTTTGTCAGGGAGACTAGCAACTGCTCAGGAATTTGCTCTCAGAGCTAGTTACTATAGAGACCGAAGTACAATGTAGTGTCCACCAACATTCCTGTTAAATCTAGGAGAGAAGGAACCTGCTAATTGCCTGCTAATGACACCATAGTTTCTTGCCTCCCCTTGAAGTATTTCGAAGAACACTATCGTAGGCTCATGGTGTGGAATATTCAGCAAAACTCTCCCTTCCCTGATCCACAAGGTAAAACTGTACTTTCAAAAATATATTCTCAACTACTGTGGTTTTCCCTGAAAGTGAGCATTCTTTTTTAATATTTTAATATGTGTTTGATTTTGGGACACTCTCCCCTTCCCGCTCCCCCAGTAATGCTCAGGGCTTACTTCTGTCTCTGTGCTCATGAATAACACCTGGTGGTGCTCAAGGGACCATGTGGAATGCTGGGATCAAACCCAGTTTGTCCGGATGGAAGGCAAGTGCACCCAAAAGTGGGGTTCCTTTTTGGTGGGCATATGCTCTGTCAGGTGGATCTGGGTGGTCTTCTTCAATTTTCTGTGCAAATTATTTTCATAGGAGTTCCTAATTGGTTTCTGTATGGATTCCTTCATTGTCAGGGAAAGTTTCCCCTTTTGGTAATCTCCCCTACACTTTCTGCTTCATTTCAGTGCTCACATATTACTCTTGGTGATGTACAGGCGACCATATGTGGTGCCAGATGTCAAACCGGGTGCATACAAGGCAAGAAGCTTCATCTCTCACTTTTAAATGCATAATTTTCTTTTAAAATGACTCCTCAAACACCTTCAATGATTGCAGATAGAAAAATGTTCTTTCCATATAGAGGAGGGATGAAACTTGCTTAGTGGGCCTTAGAGAGAGCTATGTGAAGATCTGATATACAGCAAGTGAAGCCGCTTGTGTAATTCTGATCATATATTATTTTCCTTTATGTGGACTCTAAAACGGAACTCTGTGTGCTACATGGGCTCCCGTTTGAGGAAGACATTTTTATTATGCTAAATAGCTAATGAGCAGCTATCCCGTGCACCTGTATGGTCACACACAATGTCTTCACTTATTCTTTTAAGATTTTATTTAGAGGATGAAAGCATTCATTTGCTCTCAATGTGGTAAAATCACTGACATAACTATTCAAGAAAAATCGATGGGAAAAATGGAATGAAAGTGATGTAGAAAATCGCTTTGTGGCAAGGAATTCTAGGTTTTCCAAAATACAAGAGTCTCCTTATTGTCTTCCTCTCCTTCTGTGCAGGTAGCTCCCAACTTTGGATCCCCAGGCTCTCCAAACGTGTTTGCTACAGGATGCAGCAAGCCCGCTTTCGCCTTGCTAATCTCAGATTTGCAGTGTTGGAAATCCCTCTCCTAATTATCACTACAATGTGTCCTTTTTACCAGCAGGTTTTATTTCAGGCATGTGCTTCGAGTTATGATAATTAATTTGACTAAAACTGTTAATCAGGCAGGAGCTGAGCTGCACTGATTCTAGTGTTTAGATCTCCCCTCTTGCCCTAAATCATCTAAGTGCTAAAGGGACTGCATCTGCTTCCTGGGGTCAGAAATACGTCCAGATTTTATTGAGGAAATTCCCAAGACACTCATGAATCTTAGCAACGGTGCTGTGACCCTGGCCTGCAGGATATAATTATCTTTATGGCCTTTTGACTGAGCATCTGTCACCTCGGTTAAAAATGTGTCCATTATTTGTATGACAGGAAAGCACCATCATCCTGCCTTACACAGGAAAAAATGCTAAAAGAAGGGCTTCTTTGTCAATCAACACAAAACAGAGATGCCCTGTCCACACAAGACAAGCAAGAGATGCTACTTCATTGGAAGTAAAAAGGGTCAACCCTGTATAACATTATCTGCTCTGAGCCTATTCCACAATGGTTTCTCCTTCCTAGTGGACCCCGTGTTGGTGTGAGACCGTCTTGTTGTAGGAAAAGGGAGTTCTTTCGCCCTGGACTGTAGCTCCATGGTATATAGGCTAATTGCTCCTGAACCAAAAAAAACGATCTTCTGTGCTGCAGTAATGATGTTCCAAAAGGTAGAGAATGATTTTGGAATTTCCCCTTAAGAGTTTAAAGGCAAGCAAGAGGACTGTTGGTGAGGCTCCATCCAGAGGGGTGGAGTGAAGGGTCTGAGAGAGGGTGTAGCCATAAGATGCTGGGATGATTCATGACTTTTCCAGGGTCCAAATCTATGGGAAATTCCACAAGATGGTTGAGGGAAGGGAAATGTAGCCTTCAAGTAGTGTTTTATAATAAAATACGATAGCACTCTGATGGTTCTAGATTCCATGGAAGCTGTGAGTATATTTGGGGTGGAGAGTGGGCTATTCTATTCTGTGTAAGAATAAACTATTCTTACATAGTTTTTCATCATCTTTGGACACATGCCCACACCATGGGATACATGCCCACACTTTGGGATTAGCAGCTTTCTAGGTATGTATGCTTTATGTGCTAAAGAGGAGGAACAAGAATGTGCATGTTAGGTAGTGTCTGCATTGTGACAGAGAGCAAGGAAGCACCTAAAGGCTTTTGAAAGCAAGGTTTATGGTTCTGGGATAACACCTACTCCAACTCAATGGCATAATTCTTCCTGGACCCATAAGAAAAAGGGTTGGGGGCTAAAGAGCAGAGTGTCCAACACCCCAACTGAATCAGACTAGTTGCCAGGGAAAACTCAGTTCACTCTACTCAAGATCATTAAGGCTGTTCCCAACACTGAAACTCAGAGGCCTCAGCCAGACACCACGAGAAGAGGCTCCCTAAGGGGACACTAGGCAGTGGGCCTCAAATCTGTTGCAGGACACCTAAAAGCCTAGGCCTCTGCATCTGCCCTGGATTGCCTCCTTCCAGTCACTGCATAGATAGGGGGTAGTCTGAATGTGGCAGTTTATCTGGCCATGTATTCTGTACTGGCTGATATAAATATTCTCTCATGCTACCACAAGAATCGTGGGACTAGCTAGATCTTACCAGCATATTTGCCTGGACACGTTGGATCTCTAAGTAATCAGACCAGAGAGAAATGCTGTTTGCCTCCAAGCAAGCAAGCATGGCTCCCTGATAACTCAAAAGCAACTAAAATACAAAACTACCGTGAAGTAGACGAGACTTGTGAAGGCTTGGAGAAATATTTAACTGGCATTAGTATTAGTCTTTGGTACAGAGACATGCCATCTCAGAAACCCCCTTTTCTACCCTATAAAAGGCAATTCCAGGCAGATCTTGGCTTAAGATATTAGGTGAGGTTCTGGGAGAAATTACCTGAGGGCATTTGATCCTTCCTGCCAGGGGAAGTTACATTTGACTTGTAGCTTCTCCCAGCTCTGCTAGGAGGCTTTTAATTAGCTCTGGGTCCTTGTAAACAACCAGATGGTCTCTTGAAGTTGCTACATTCTATGGAGCTATTTTCCTGTTTTCATTTCTAGATAGCCCAGCCCATCTCTAGATGGGCTGGGCTGGGGAGTTTGGGCGGATTTCTAGCTATAAAATAAGCTGCAAGAAGAAAGAAGCTCTCTCTTTTTCCCCCCCTTTGCCATTCCGGCTTCCCTTGGTGTTTTTGCTTCTCCGTCCTCTCCATTCTCTGTTGGGCCTCAACACGTGGTGGCAGCCATCTTGGCCTACACCTAGCTGGGGCCTAGCTGGGAACCCAGAGTCCGGAGATTTTCCCCTGCTCTTGGATTGTATATTGGAACCTGTGATAGTAAAGCTTTAAAAACTACATCGGATTCCTGAGTCTTCATCCATTCCCCGCTGGCTTCGGAGGTAGAAGGGAACTCGCTTCCCGACACTGTCGGGGACCCCGGCAGCGCTCAAATCACTATCAATTTACAACTCTCTGACAGAAACATAAGGAAACACACAGATGTTCAACTGTGATGGAAACAGGTGACAATTCTGAACTGAAATGTGACTAATAAAGATGGAAATTGGGTGTATTAGTGTGATCCGGCAGCTTTGTTCATACATCATAATCACTACTGTGGGGTTCTTAACATCACCCTATTTATCACTAATTAACCTAGGGTAATGTTACCCTTGTTACCCTGTTTCTGATGCAGCAGGTCTGTTTTATTGTTTGAGAAAAAATATTGTATCGAAAAAAAAGGCCCAGTGAGCTTACATTTAAGTTAACTTACATTTAATATATTGACAAATGTTTCTTCCTGTATAACTCAAATGCCTATTGGCATATAGAATGTTACACTCCTCTAAAAATTTTCCTCAGTCCCCGTTTCACCATGCCTGCCATCCCTATCACTAATTTCTTTGCTCTGTTATTTTTCCCCAAAGTTTGGTTTTTGTTGTTGGCTGGTTCACTTTCATCTGGTGCAATTGAAAAAAAAAAATAGAATTTACATATTGCTTTCAAACTTCAACATCTCACTGGCTGCTCACTTGTTTTCCTTTTAATATTTAGGGACAAGCTCCAATGACAACAAAGAAAATAATACAGGACAAATGTCAGAGGAATATGCAGGCTCTCATAAGAAAAAGATCTTGGAAGAGGGAGAACAATTTATAGCTTCCCTCCAGCTACAGGTTGTTCAGCTTTTTTAGAAGGGAAAAAGCTAGGCAGAGATATCTGTTGAACATTCCCTTAGGGAAAATCAGAGCAACTATCCTCATCTACCTGTGGCTTGGTGGTACTTTCTTTCTCTCACAGTCAAAGGACAGAGGAGTGTGTTTTGTTTTGTTTTGTTCCCCTTACAGCTTCTTTTTTTGATTTCCCTTTACCCATCTTATTTCCAGAAGGAACTTGTCAGAGACAACAGGGCTCTCTGCAGGCTGCAGGATTTAATGAGCAAGAGTGAGATGTTCCAGAATCCAGTGGCTCCCAGCCCTGCCTCCTGGAGAACATAGAGGATTTGCCATAGATCATTTCCAGCATACTGCCCCGGCTAAACCAGAAATAGAAACACAGTGGGAAAGCACAAAATGGCATGTGCCTCACCTCTCCTGTCTGTTTGGCTCAGCAAGTCAACTGAGAATGGAACATCATGTCCGCTAAAGCCCAGCACTGCTGGCTTAGAGAAGCATTCCCCACTTCAGCCAATCCTTATTTGGCCATAAGGGATAAATATTAATCCCTTATTTACTCACTCATGTATCTATTCATTGCAAATGCATTCCTCCCTTCAACAATCTTGTTTCCTCTTTCTACAACGTAGACCAAAGCCAAGAGAAGGTCTGGACTCTCACTACTCCAGCAGACATCCCAGACCCTTCATGCTGTGCTTTGGGGCCTATTATCTCTATCTAGACTGGGTTCGTCTTCATTCATCTGTAGAATAAACACCACTGCATGTCCACTGTGTCCCAGAGTTGTCTGCATCGCTTGGAGGTATTATATACCCCAGAATAACATCCTAGGAATGAACGGAAAACAGTGCAACAGAAGTCATAAACACATTGGAATTCGACATATTTCATGCTACGTGCAAAATTTTTTGAAACCATAATTGTATAAATAAAAATAAGTATTAATAATTTACAACATGGTGAAAGGAGGTTTTTTGGAAGAAAGATGTTGGGACCCCATAAGACAAAGAATCACAGGATTCTGGGCCCTCACACCCCCTCTCAGGCTTCTAATCCTTTGTACTTACACTCAAAATATGTTTCTATGGCCAGGGATATATTCATTCTCTTCTTCCCTAATTTATTCAAATTCATTCTTTAGAATATAAATTATTAACCATCACCTTAGGAAAGTCTTCCTTGATATTTATTTTAGAATCAGCTGCACAATTGGCATATTTTCAGGGAAACATGACCTCTTTTTAATGTTATCCTCACTCTGGAATTTTCCTTGCAATTTGAGACTTTCATTTAATGCCTGTTTATAACATTACAAGCTTATAAGAACTTGGAATACTGCTTAAAACATGAACAAGGAAGAGGAATACAGGTGAAGGGTGGTGCACTGTTAGAATATTATATCAGTGGAACACTATTATAAAAAGTATTTTGAATCACACTGCCACCAATACATTTTGCATTCTTTAATTGATTAATATAATTTAAATAGTTTCTATGCATTTGAAAGTTGTCAACATAGATGATATTTCAAAAGAAACGGTGACCAAGACACAAAGACAATCCACAGAGTGGAAAAGGATATTCACCCAATACCCATCGGACAAGAGGTTAATATCCAGGATATATCAGGCACTGTTAGCACTTCACAAGAAAAAAACAGCCAACCCCATCAAAAAATGGGGAGAAGAAATGAACAGAAGCTTCCAAAAAGAAGAAATTCGAATGGTCAAAAGGCGTATGAAAAAGTGTTCTTCATCTTTAATCATCAGGGAGATGCAAATCTAAACAACCATGAGGCACCATCTCACACTACAGAGACTGGCACACATCCAAAACAGCAAGAACAACCGGTGCTGGCGTGGATGTGGGGAAAAAAGGATTCTGATCCTCTGAAAACTAGATATTGAGCTCCCATTTGATCCAGCAATAGCACTCCTAGGAATATACCTGAGAGACTGAAAAACACATAGCAGAAACACTATCTGTACTTCTTTATTCATCTCTGCACTATTCACTATAGCTAGAATATGGAAACAACCTAAATGCCCGAGAACAGAGGACTGGCTAAAGAAACTGTGGTTCATCTACACTATGGAATACTATGCGGCTGTCAGAAAAGATGAAATTATGAAATTTACTTGCAAATGGATGGTCATAGAGACTATCATGCTGAGTGAAATTAGTCAGAAGGAAAAGGACAGATATAGAATGACTGCATTCATTAATAGGATATAAATAGATACCAGTGTTTTACTAAATGTGGGCAATGGTAATGGCAGATTAAAACTCACCATTGAATATACACAAAGAGACTTAGTGATAAACTCTAAATATCTGCAGGGCTAGCCACCATGTGTAAAATAAGAGGGAGAGAGATGCAGAGACAGAGAGAGAAAAAGAGAGGAAAAGGGGATACCTGCTATTGAGGCAGCCTGGGAGTGGATGGGAGGGGGTGGGGTACATTAGTGGTGGAAATGGGGCACTGGTGGAGGGATGGGTGCTGGAATACTGTATTACCAAGAGCCAATTGTAATTGTATGTCTTATGGTGGTATAATAAAAAAATAAAAACAAAGAGTTAAAGTAAATGAGATCACATCCTGGGTATGAGCCTAGGTAAGTGTTAGGTCAGGAGAGTGGGCGTGGCTGGTAAATGAGATCACATCCTGGATGTGATCCTAGGTAAGTGTTAGGTCAGGAGAGTGGGCGTGGCTGGTAAATGAGATCACATCCTGGGTGTGAGCCTAGGTAAGTGTTAGGTCAGGAGAGTGGGCGTGGCTGGTAAATGAGATCACATCCTGGGTGTGAACCTAGGTAAGTGTTAAGTCAGTAGTGGGCGTGGCTGGAGTTCTGTGCCTCCATCATGAGTAATGTCAGAGATGAGAAGGTCCAGAGGCACAACTGTTCCAGCTCCTACGCAGGGGCGCTCGGCTACTTCCCAGCGCGTGCCAGGCTTAGATAACAACCATGTTCAGGGCCAGGTCTTTCCTAGGACCTTGCCCATATATACATTGTAATGATCAATGTAGTTGCAACCAACTGGGGGTGGGGCTGGTGTGGGAATTGGTAGTGGGTGGTGGGCTGTGGCCTTTGGTGGTGGTAGGGGCACATTGGTGGTGTAAGTGGTGTCGAACAATGAATACTTGTGACAACTGTACTATGAGGAAATTTTAATATTTTTTTAAAAGAATAAGTCAGGACCCAAAGAAGCAAAAAAAATTGCTCAGAGTTAATCTAAGCAGCCAAAAAAAAAAATCAGATATACATCAATAAGCGTGTTATCTCTTCATCAGGAAAGAGCATTCCTAATCCATTTAGGTTGCTCTGCCTAACCTACCATATATGGAATGGTTTATACACAACAAAAACTTATTTCTGACAAGTCTTGATGCTGGAAGTATGACATAAAGTTCTTGAGTCAGTTTTACATCAAGTCTCACATCCAAATACCCAAGAAGCCATCTTCCCATGATGTCTTTATACAGTAGAAAGAGAAAGGTGACACTATGGTTCTTTTAAAAGTCTGTTAATTCTAGTAATGACTCACCACCTTCATGACATAATTAACTTTCAAAGTTCAACCCCTGAGGATTAGATTTTAATGCATTAATTTAAGAGCTTCACAAACACCAAGCCTAAAGCAGACAGCATTGAGTATGAAAAAACTAACTATGAATGTCATCATCAGTATTTTAGGAAACATAGAATCATAGGGGGATACTTAAAAAAAAATGAGATTCCAAAGCTTACCACACACCATACGCACACACGCGTGTGAGAGTATCACAAGCATGCACACACACATACACAGACAGATTTTTCAGAAATGTTCTTAAACAACTTTCAAAGTTACAGAGAATAAAAGAGGAAAAAAGTGATGATAGCATTATTAAATAATTCCTAAAGTCTACATTTTATGAGTCACTAACTGATGATGATTTTTGTTTTGCTTTTATTTTAATTTTTTAATTTTTGCCATTGTGTTTTACTAACAAAGGTTAGTACAATATGATATATTAATTTTTATCATAAATCTAAAATAGGATTGGATAAAACTCAAATAACTTAGATTATTTCAAAAGAAGTACCTAGTGGTGCTCCTGAATCACTCCCGGTGGTGCTCAGTAGATCACATAAAGTGTCAGGGATTGAATACAGGTCACCATGTGTAAAGCAAATGCTTTGCCCATAGTGCTATAACTCCAGCTCCTATAAACAAGTTTTAAAATCTCTTAATGTACAGTATACCCCTAAGAATCATCTCAGGAAATATTTTGAAAATAAGTCTTTCTTCCTATAAATTATTTTGCATTTATTACAAAATAGGAAATATGTTGTTCTTAGACATTCATAGCAGTTTAGGGTATAAAAACAATCCTAGATTCCATAAAAATGTTATTTTTCTGGTTCTGACCACAGCTTCTTTAAAGGAGCATTATTGTCCCTTAAATAGTTCTGAAATTTCTCTATTTCCAGTGTACACTTAGGTTACTGTGGCCACCTGCCAGTGACTAAAGATGAGCCAGGGCAACTGCCCTCCACCTGATGTTGGCAGCAAAATCAGCATTTTCATTCACCACACATCTTATTGGTTGAATCTTCAATCCCTCCTTTTGTGCTTGTTTATCTTTCAGTACTCCATCTCCTGTTTTTAAAATTTTATTTTAACCATATTTAAACATGATGATTTACATAGATGTTCACTGTATTCTGTTGTTTCAGGTATTCAATATTCCAACACCAGTTCCACCATCAATCTGCCCTTACAATCACCTAAGACCCTAGTTTCCCAGACCTGCTCCCTCAGCAGGCACTAATTAATTTCCTTTATATTGCTTACTACAACGTATACCTCGTAATCACTATCACTATCACTATCTTCCCGTTCATCATCTATTTGCTAGAGCGGGCACCAGTAATATCTCCATATGTGCTGTCTCATGCTAGTAGAACCCAAAGGCATCCGCTTGCTCCAGGAACATAAAGAGCCTCAAACCATTATATTAGGTCATGGGAATGACCTAATAGAAATGTTACTGGTATTTGACATATCAAATAAGACACGAGCAGCTTGCCAGGCTTGCTGTGCTGGTGGTATACTCTTGTAGTCACCTCTAAATAAAGCATTTATTGATGAACCGCGGCTTAGAGGCCGCGTGAGCCGGGCTGTGATAGTCTGGTATGCTGGCTGGAGTTGTGATGAGAGGGAAGTCCGGATGTGGAAAATGGCGGCCCCCATGATGTAGGGGGGGGGTCGGCTGGCTTGTTGTGAGGCTCTGCTGGGGTAGCAGGCCAGAGCTAGAACCCGCCATGCCTCTCGGGCGCCTCACGAGCAGCTGGGCACAGGGAGAGCAAGTAGCAGCTCTGCCCCATGTCTGAGAGTCTCTGGTTCAGCATACCTTGTAATGGTGTTTTTAAAAGTCATGACCACGGCTATATGTGTTATTGCTTTCACTGAGTAAACTTAGTTAACTTCTATTCAAATTTTAACAAAATTTGTTAGTTTGTTACAGATATTCAATATTCAACCCTAATCCCAACTACCATTGCAACCTCCCACCACCATTATTTCCAATTTTCCCAGACAGTGCTTAAGCCTGTGTTATAGATGATTTGCTAAAATTTATTAAGAAATGTTTTCTTAGAAGAAAGCTAGTGGAGATTGTTCAATCTCAGCATAGAGCCAGTGAGCCTTTAAGCCTTTTGTATGAGAAGTTACTGATACATTGTTACAGATAGGCATTGTGTGTGTGTGTTTGTGTGTGTGTGTGTGTGTGTGTTGGAGGACAGGTTTAGCTAACCTTGGAGCTTTGTTGTTTTGTCCAATCTCAGCTTAATCTTATTTAAGCCAAGGTTCATTCTAATGAGACTTCTCTTCTATGTAAACACTGCAAGAGGGTGTGGCAGTTACATAAGTCACCTTGATTGAATAACTTCTGACTTATACATCTACTAAGATTTCTATGTTTTCTAGATTGGGCACAGCTCCTCTTTATACCCACTGCACCCAGCGTGGGACAGTTAGAATTTACCAGGAGACTACCACCCTGGCTACGCTGAGACTATAGGAAGACTATAGGAAGGATCATACTAGTTTGCTCTAAGCAGGCGAGTGTGACCCTTTCAGTACATGAGAACAAGATACTCAGAATCACCCTGGTGCAGATAATAATAAGGACCTTATGGGTACTGCCTAGATTACATGAAGCTCATGAAGTTAAGATGTATTACTTTATACCAGCCCCTCTCTCCAGTGTTTTACATAAGAGATAATCTTGGTAGAAAGGATTAGACCTTGGCATAACCTTTGTTTATACCTGCAATAGGGTGTGGCACTACACTTTGTTTAGAGTTCTTTGTTGACATGACCCTCCCGATTGGATTACTTTGGTGTATATAAGGGGCTAACTTGAGGCCCCTTCACCTTTTGACCTTTTGGGCCTTTTAGCTTTCGGCTTCTGGCTCCTGTGGCTTTTGGCTCCTCGGCCTCAGCTTTTGGCTTTTTGGCTTTTTGCTCTTTGGCCCTTTGCTCCATCTTCTGGGTAGGACTCAGCTCGGGTGAGATCCTCTCTCTTTGGTGGGAGATTTAGACTCTTTTGTATGGTCTAAGTTCGGACCAGAGCTAAAGTTTGTTTATTATATTGGAGTGCTGTGGAAGAGCTTTTGTACTATTGAAAGCCTTTTTTGGAACTGCACCGGACTCGTGAGTTTTCATCTGTTCTCCCGACATCCTCGGAGGTAGAAGAATACTTCTGCCCTGACACTGTCGGGGACCCGGCGGTGTTCCCCGACATGTGTGTGTGTGTGTGTGTGTATATATATATATATATATATATATATATATATATATATATATATATATGTGTGTGTGTGTGTGTGTGTGTGTGTGTGTGTGTATATATATGTATATATGTATATAGTTATGTATATAGTTATATATATAGTTATATATATAGTTACATAGTTATATAGTTATATAGTTATAGTTATGGTTGGCATCTACTTTACATCCATTAAATGTGGTGTATCAGTATAGTAATTTTTGAGAGGTCATAAAATTGTGGAAACAGAAGCATGCTCTGGGAATTCCAAAATTTTGAATTGAGTGAGTAAATGGGAGTTAAATTTTAACTGGGTCATGGCTTTGAGGCATGGTTGTACTGCTCAGCAAACAGAAGAACAGAGAGATGGAGGTAGGAGCCCAACCCCAACTCTGAAAGCCTGGAGATTTAGGTCACAAAACCTGCATATCTGATGTTTTCAGAGGCCTAATTTTTGGGTGGAGCCCATCTGCATAGTGGAGTCCGGCTCTGAACACAGCAGTGACTGTGGAGTGTGGATACATTTGGCTGCTGGTGCTCTGTTGGGATGGGCCAGACTCAAACCTGTGCCCCTAGGGGGTACCTCAGTTCACTAGCCTGGCACAGAGACCAGAAACATAACTTCCTCTTATTGCTCTCTTCAGATATTTATACCTGAGTCTTGGATTATGGTTGGAACATGAGATTACTTGGCTCCTGAAGAAGCAGTTCATGGGTACAATTGCCAGACCTTCTGGAAGAACAGGGAGTTGGGGAGAAGAAACCTATCCCTGGCTTCGTGAAAGTCTGGAGATTTCAGTCACAAGTCACATACCTAAGGGTTTCAGTGACTTAATTTCTCAGTGGAATTTGTCCAAGCAGTGTAGTCCAGCCTTGAACATGGTGGCAATTGTGGAGTGCGGAATCGTCTCCTATTTTTTTTTTTTGGTGGTTTGTGCTGTCCTTTCAAGGATATGAGTGAATATTCAGTAATTAAAGAAGGTTTTGAGGGGAAAAAAAGATATTTTGTATTCATTCTATTGTTGGAATGACTGTGCTGGAAATAATCTAACCTTGGAACGGAAAACAATCTAAGAAAACTAACATTTTTGAACTCTAAATGATAACTTCCAAGCCTCACTTGATAAGTCAAATCATGCGATGATCCTCTTTCAAGTCAATTTCTCAAATAGAAAAGATGTTTCCAAATAATTTTCTTAACATACCTGAGGCAAACAATTCCATTCCTGACCCTCACACTCCACTGCACCATGAAACAGTAAGATGGGCTTCAGTTGGTGATTAAGTCCCCAAACCAAGCCCATAAAACCTAGAGGGATCAGAAATCAGAAATAGATGCAAACGTGCCTAGTGTTGGCTATAGACTAGAGTGACAAGGACAGTATCATCAGTTTTTTCTCCATTCTTCTTTTAACAAGTCTCCCTGATTAATGTCTCCTAACTTATTACTAAACAATTATCTACAAACATAATATGCTATGATTAAATTAAATATTGCATTTCCATTCAAAATCTGACTCAAGTTATGATCATATTCTCTTCATGGACTGATTATGGGGTAGACTGCCAAGCGTGGGATGAGACTTGGCAGGAAATTTCCAGAAGCACCATGACAGAAACCAGACCCGGGTAGATAGGCCTGAAGCAGGGGCTACTATGAGGATTAAGAAAAGACACAGAAATAAGAGAAAAAAAGCAGGAGTCAGGGGGCTCACAGCTTCATGGACTGAGAACCCCAACTGTCCTCCACGTACAGTATTTATCGCTTGGAACCAGTAAGCATTAAAAGGAGAACAAAATTCTTGGTCAGATGCCTAACTATCTTGATCTATCAGGGTTAGACTCCTGAAGATAACATATCTGAGGGCTTTGTTTGTTAGGATAAACATAAATGTGAAGGGCTTTCTCAAGGAGAAATTATTCCAAAAGCAGGAGCCAACTTAGGGCAGATATAGGACCTCCACCTGGGGCAACATTCCACCTCCAAACTCCAGCATTCTGGATTCTAGTCCACAGCAGCCTCCGAAACCAAGAAATGTTTAGAAAGATATTTTTGTCTCAAAAGGGACCATCTTGCTGGCAGTTCAGCCAGTTCAATAGTAAGGCAAGCCCCCTCTGAGACAACTAACAAATGCTCCAATAAGACCAAATGAAGAAATCACCAGGAATCAAAGTCCTTCTCAATAATGCCCTAACAAGGACAGTCCAAGCTAAGACTGCTTTGATAAAAACCCTATTAAATCAGGCCAAAGTAATTGTACCAGGTAGGGCACATGCCTTGCACCTGGCAGATCTGGGTGCAATGCCCAGCATCATATATAATCCTAAAAGAACTTCCAGAAACTCAGAGCCAGGAATTGGTCCTAGGCGTCCTGGGAGATTCCCCTCTAAGAAACAAACAAAATGAAACAAAACAAAAAATAGAAGTGTCCTATATATTTAACTTTTTCCCAAAGCAACCTAAGCAGTCCCCTTGGGGATGCCCATTACGTTACCACTTTTCTTTGATTTAGGGGCTCTCCTCTCTCTCTAGAGGCCTCTGTCCAGTATGGATATATGTCCTCCCTTAATAAACTCTTCTGGGGCTGTAGTTATAGTACAGTGGGTAGGGCTTTTGTCTTGCATGCACCCAACCCAGGTATGATCCCTTGAAGCCCATATAAGTCCCCTGAGCATGGCCAGGAGTAATTCCTGAGCATAGAACCCCTGAGCATAGAGCCTCAATGCTCAGGAGTAACCCCTGAGCATGGCTGGTATGGCCAAAAAAAAAAAACAAATGGAAAAAAAAATCCCCTCTTCTGTTTTACTGTCTCTTCTTGAAAATCATTTTTGTGACAAAAGACAAAACCCTAAGTATCCTCAAGTGGAAGTTGGGACTGGTTCTCCTTCCCTGGGAAAAGCATAGGTTCACCTCAGAATAGCAAAATGAATAATAGCCCTCAAAAATTGAGTTGGCAGCGGTTAGTTCCCAAGCAATGATGATCAAGTCAGTCTCAGATACAGTTTAACACTGACTTAGTGAGACTGGGAGGACTTTGCATGTCCACTATGTACTCTGTGGCTCCCCTGTTCACTGTTACCTCACACACCACCAACAATTGACTATTTTTATAGTGTGAAATAATAGACTTGCATCTTTGGAAAAGTGGGGCTCTGAGAGTTGGTAGGAAATAAAAGGAAAAGAGAAAGGAAAAGTGCTCTGTTTCATGCAACCTACAGAGCTAAAATTATCTACACACCTAAAGATTTCAAAAGAAAAATTTCAGATTATGTCTACAGATCCCCAAGGACTGGAATTTTCTATAATACTGAAAAGTTCAAGTTGAAAGGTTAGGGGAAAAGCTTTTTACTTTTCTGGTGTATCTAAGCCACATGCCTTTGTGGACCTATACGTAAGTGTTTAATTAGTGTTGAGAGGAGTAAGGCAAGGCTCATTATCCAACTCTGTCTTTCTGACAAGGATACTCTACAAGCCTAAGTAAGCCAAAGGTAAGGAGATTGCCCGTAGCTTTCCAGAAATGGCTAACAGGAGAGTGGTATTTGTGGCTTGGGATGCTTTATATCACGGCTCCAGGAATTATATGCTGCGTCATTGCTGCTCATCATTAGAAGAAACCTAACATTTCCCTAATGGGTAACAATTGCCGCGGAGTGGGCTCTGACGCCTTTATTTGTACTGAGGAGTGTAGCTGTGTTCACCCTGTAATTATAGTGACACAACAAACCTTGGCAAACGTCGGCACAGCAGAGCAACCTTCACCGTCTCAGAGTCCTGAGATGCAGGGTTCCTTGGAGCCCACAGCATCTCTTTCAGATGCTCATGGGCATCTCCCGCCATGTCATTTCTGTGCTTGAGGAAAGGCACTGATGTTCCATCACAGTGTCTTAAATGTCCCTGACAATAAGAAAACCCAGGGTGAATATTTAAGAGAACCAAGGCCCCTCTCTAGTACAACTTGAGAACCTCCAAGAGGAGCTTAATTACTTGAGCCTGGCCATTCTTCATTTTTTACTAAGGGAGCCCTGAGTTCCTTCTAGATCTAACTGTCTGTGATCAAATCAAGTCATTCTCAAGGGAAAGGACAGGAGTAGGAGATACAGTCTCCAAGGCATGTTCCCATCTCTGACATTAATGTCTCGAGAAGATATTATCCCAGATCCCAGTGGCTTCTCACTGAGCTGAGCATATTTACAGAGCACCAACTTACCATGTATTTACTCAGAAAAGTTAGTACATGTTCTGTTCTCTGCACTCTCATATTCCTTTTCAAAAATATAGACAGAAAATAAAGCTCTGATATAGCTCTGTGCACATTGTAAGATATTTGCTGAATTCATGATAGTTTAATTGAATAGAATGAATCAAAGTCACATAAAAGTGCAGAACAGACATACAAGAAATATCCCAAAGTGAAATACAGAATTGAGGGTTAAGTAGTGAAATAATCAATATGTGATCTGAGAATAGAGAATATCTATCTCTCTTATATGGAGTTGGGAGAGAGAGAGGTGAGGGGGGGACACAGATGAGGAAACATACCCAAACCAAACATAGAAGCGTGCTTGCAGAAGAAACAGTGAAAGTAATAAAAAGTAAGGGTTAGTTTCTTGGAATATTTCATTTATTTCCTTCCCATTTTCTTTTGTCAAACACCATTCATTTTGATTTTAAAATGCAGTTAATAGTTTACTGTATCACTGTCTTCCCGTTCATCATTGATTTGCTCAAGCAGGCGCTAGTAACATCCCCATATGTCCTGTCTCATGCAAGTAGAGACCAAGGGCACCTGCTTGCTCCAGGAACAAAAGAGCCTCAAGCCATTCCATCAGGTCATGGGAATGAGGTCTAAAATAGTTACTGGTATTTGTCATATAAAATATGACACGGGTAGCTTGCCAGGCTCTGCCATGCAGGTAGCATACTCTTGTAGTCATCTCAAAATCCAGCATTTATTGATGAACCACTTGGCCATGATAGGCTGGTCTGCTGGGTCGAGTTCTGATGAGGGGGAAGTCCGGATGTGGAAAATGAAGGCCCTCATGGAGTGGGGGTTGTCTGGCTTGTTGTGAGGCTCTGCTGGGAAGGCGGGCCAGGGCTAGAACCTGCTATCCCTCCCGGGTGCCTCATGAGCTGGTGGGCACAGGGAGAGCCAGTAGTAGCTCTGTCCCATGTCTGTGAGTCTCTGGATCAGCATACCTGGGCTGGATTAAAAAAGACTGCTCTAGGGTGGATCTCAATGAGCCAGGCTCTGATAGGCTGGTCTTCTGGGTGGAATTCTGATGAGGGGAAGTCCAGATGTGGAAAACAGAGGCCCTTATGGAGTGGGGGGTGTCATCTGGCTTGTTGTGAGGCTCTGCTGGAGTGGCGGGCCAGGGATAGATCCTACCATCCCTCCCGGGCGCCTCATGAGCGGCTGGGCAAAGGGAGAGCCAGTAGTAGCTCTGCCCCATGTCTGTGAGTCTCTGGATCTCTGGCAGTTAATATATCCTTTGCAAAATTTTCACTTGATCACTTGAATCCCATTATTCATCGATTTGCTCGAGCGTGCGCCAGTAACATTTCCATTGGACCCTATCACGTGCCAAGGTAGCCCAATGGCATCTGGTTGATTCAGGAATATGAAGAGCCTCAAACCGTTCCTTCAGGGTCTTTACAAGGAAGTCTGACCATCTTGTAGGTGGGCGGCCACGTGATCTTTTGACATCCCGTGGGATCCAATCAGTAATGGCTCTAGTCCAGCGGTTGTCTCCAAATCGCATTACATGTCTGGCCCATCTGATTTTCGATGCCTTGGCAAAGGAGACAGCATCCCCGATTCTGGAATAGCGACGGAGGTCAGAACTCCGGATTCCTTCTCTCACTTGAGTGAGGCGTGATATTCCAAGCATAGCTCTTTCGATTCCTCTCTGGGAGATCCGAATAGCATTCTCATCCTGCTTTCGTAGGGCCCAGGTCTCTGAGGCATATGTTAATGCAGGGAGAACGGTGGAGTCAAAGAAATGTGCCCGGAGCCAGAGGTTCTTTGTCCTTTTAGCTATTTCTTCGATGCCTTTGAAGGCATTCCATGCCGCTCTCTTCCCCCTGCGCAGCTCAGGTTTAAGGTTGTTCATCATGTTGATTTCTCGACCTAGGTACACATAACTGCTGCATTCAGAGATGTTTGTTCCATTGAGAGTGAATGGGGCCTCCAGAACTAGTTCATTCTTCATAAACATTGTTTTTTTTTTAGATTCAGCTGTAGACCTATCTTTCCACATTCTTGGTCAAAGTCAGCCAGCATTTGTGCCGCTTGGCTAATGTTTGGTGTTATTAGAACAATGTCATCAGCGAAGCGGAGGTAGTGGTGGTTGCCGACCATCTATCTTCACTCCCATTCCTTCCCATTCTAATTGTTGCATGATGTTCTCGAGGGTGGCGCTGAAGAGTTTTGGTGAAATGGTATCACCCTGTCGTACCCCTCTTTTCACATTAATGATCACTTCTTTGAAGAATGGTGAGATCCTGGTGGTGAATCCGTAATACAGCTCACGAAGGATCTTGATGTATTGGGTTTGAACACCCTGTTTGGCTAGGGCTTTGGTGACTGCTTCAGTCTCCACAGAATCAAAGGCTTTCTGCAAATTCAGGAAAATAAACATTTCTGTTACTGGATTTGGCATATCGAACACGCATCGGACAGCTTGCCAGGCTCTGCCATGCGGGCGCTATATTCTCATTACTTTGTGGGGCTCTCTCAGAGGGGTGGTTGCAAAATTTTAAATTATAAATTTTGGGTGTGCAATATGTGTGCTGATGTCACCAGTAGGTCTCCAGTCTTAATACTGAAATGCACAGATCTATATGACAAGTGTCAGGATAATAGTTGCCAAAGGCCAAGTGAAACACTCAGATGCCCCTATACTTAGATGTAGCTCTGCATCTTCAGGCCTTCTCTAAGTTGCTAATTTGACACACTGAATAGACTATACTCTCACATGCTATGTTTCCTTTACTTGCAGAACCTTGGGGAAGAAAAATCTTAAGAGAGTGAAATCTCAACTGAGAGAGGCAAACATTAAGTGATACTTTGTGTCATGATTTCATACAATGTATTTACCAAAACAAATATTGGAAGCAGAAGAGTGTCGCTTTGTATCCAACACACACACACACACACACACACACACACACACCTCTACCCCCCATGCTCACTACTACACCCTACCCCCACTGAAATTTACAGGAACTGACAAGACAATATCAGAAGACTAAGATTGCAGTAACAAAAAAGCAGCAAATTAAGTACAGGGTCAAATTAAATTGCAGCAGGAGACATCTCTTCTCTATTTGACATTGTTTGTTAAGCAATGTTCATTTCTGAGCCAAAGTAACTCACACTACAGTGCTCATGGCACCACAGATAGTCCAAGGAACAGTTAGGTCATTCCTGAATGTAGGTTCAGAAAATCCTCTGAGCATTGCTTGCTATGGCCCCTATACCATAGAGAGATAAGTAGATGATAAATGGACGATAGATTTATTCATTAATAAATCGATAGGAGATAGAAAGACAGACATTGAGACAAAGATAGATATATAGATGGATGGATGGATGGATGGATGGATGGATGGATGGATGGATGGATGGATGGATGGATGGATGGATGGATGGGTGAGTGGGTGGATGGATGGATGGATGGATGGATGGATGGATGGATGGATGGATGGATGGGTGGGTGGGTGGGTGGATGGATGGATGGATGGATGGATGGATGGATGGATGGATTGGACGGAGGGACGGAGGGACGGATGGACGGATGGACGGATGGATGGATGGATGGATGGATGGATGGATGGGTGAGTGGGTGGATGGATGGATGGATGGATGGATGGGTGGGTGGGTGAGTGGGTGGATGGATGGATGGATGGATGGGTGGGTGGGTGAGTGGGTGGATGGATGGATGGATGGATGGATGGATTGGCGGAGGGACGGAGGGACGGATGGACGGATGGATGGATGGATGGATGGATGGATGGATGGATGGATGGATGGATGGATGGATGGATGGGTGAGTGGGTGGATGGATGGATGGATGGATGGATGGGTGGGTGGGTGGGTGGATGGATGGATGGATGGGTGGGTGGATGGTGGGTGGATGGATGGATGGATGGATGGATGGAAGGATGGATGGATGGATGGATGGAGGGAGGGAGGGATGGAGGGAGGGATGGATGGATGGATGGGTGCATGGGTGGATGGGTGGTTGGGTGGGTGGGTGGGTTAGTGGATGGATGGATGGATGGATGGATGGATGGGTGGGTGGATGGGTGGATGGATGGATGGATATATGGATACCAACCAAGAAATTTCAGGAATTTGATATTGCTCCTCAGATCTGGGTTGCAGGCTTGACACTGATTAAACCCTGATAGAAAAATGTTCTGTTTCCTTAATATTGAACTGTCTTCTTTTCATTATTTATTTCAGTAGGCAAGATGAATACTAGGTTTTAAAGATGGTGGTAGAGCCATACAATGGCATCTCCCACTGCTATTGAAACTAGGTATTTTCGCTAGCTCTAAATGTTTTCCCAGTTAAAATATAAAAGTAATACCTAGAGCCTAGCATATAGCTAGGTAGTCAGAGGTATGTGCTTTCTGTGGTCTCAGGTCTGATTTCAAATGCCAGCATCACTGGGTCCCCACATGCCACCCTGGATGTAGAGTTCCCTGAGCATTTGCTAGGTTGGTGCTCATGGTCCCTGCCCTATCAGGGCCTTTTACCTCTGTACCCTCTCATGAACAACTTGATCCACTAGGCAAAATTTTCTAGGATGATGTCCTAACAGTAAATTAACCAAAACGTATTCCCCCAGAGCAGTGTTCTTCTTAGTATCATCCCTTTTCACAATACTCCTGGCTTTGCATAAGTGTAAATTTCTTCTGTCATGCAAGATGAATTAGGATTCAAAAGAAAAATTCCTTTGGGAGTGTCATAGTTAATATCAAAGCCTTTTGCTAAAAAAAAAAAAAATCAAGGCAGCGAGAGTGATTGTACAGCAGGGAGGGTATTTGCCTTGCATGTAGCTGACATGGTAGTGTTCCCAGCGCTCCCTATGTCCCTCCAACCCTCATGTGCTGTTACCTCTCAGCACAGAGCCAGGAGTATGCCATGAGCATAGCTGAGTGTGGAAAAATTAAAGAGAAAAAAAGAAACAAAGTAAGTTTCAAAAATCATCCAGGATGTATTAAGTTCAACAAGACGAAATGAATCACTTGAGGATGGAGAGGAGGGGGACATAGTGGTGAGAAGTCTGAGGGGCTGCAGACCATCTGTGTGTTTCCCCCAGAAGTATTCTGCTCTTCTAATCCAACCTCTATCACTGCCACTCAGAATCTTCAAGGGTTTTCAATTGCAATTTCTTGCCAAATGCCAACCAGTGGTTATGAAGTGAATTCTACAACATACTTAATCACAATTCATATACAGGGGCCGGAGCGATAGCCCAGCGGGTAGGGCGCTTTGCCTTGCGGCCGGCTCATGCCGGCCCGGTTCGATCCCCGGCATCCCATATGGTCCCCCGAGCACCGCCAGGAGTAATTCCTGAGTGCAGAGCCAGGAGTAACCCCTGAGCATTGCCGGGTGTGACCCAAAAAGCGAAAAAAAAAAAAGATACACAATTCATATACAAAATCAGTCTGGAGAGAAAATGGACATTTTATGCATTCAAAATAATTTGGAAGGAAAGGGATCATGCAGTGCCCCACCAGGGTTCCCAGGTTCCCTCCTATACCTGCCCTAAATTTATTTAATTTTTATTGAATGATCATGAGGTACAGACTTACAAAGTTATTGATGTTCTTGTTTCAGTCACTCAGTGTTTCAACACCCATCTCTTCACCAGTGAGCATTTCCTACAACCAATGTCCCCAGTTTCCCTCCATCACTCTCCCTCCAGCCTATAGGCACTTTCTTTCTCTCTTTTCTTTCTCTCTCGCTCTCTCCTTTTTTGGAATTATGGTTGCAATATAGATACTGAGAGTTTATCATCTTTATTCCTGTACCTATTTTCAGCACAGTGTTGTTATCCAGAGTGATTGTTTCCAACTATCTTTGTCATAGAGGTCCCTTCTCTATCCCAGCTGCCTTCTCCCTCAGCACTTGAGGCAGGCTTACAACCATGAACCAAATGACTCCTGGTCCTGTTTCTACTGTCCTTGTGTATTAGTCTCATATTATGTATTTTTTCATCCCACCAATGAGTCCAATCATTCTATGCCTAGCCCTCTCCTTCTAACTCATTTCTCTCTATGTAATACTCTCCATGTACATCCATCTGCAAACAGATTTTATGACTTCATTTTTCCCTAACAGCTGCATAGTATTTCATTGTGTAAATATATCATAGGTTCTTTAACTAGTCATCTCTTCTTAAGCACTTGGCTATTGTGAAGAGTGCTGCTTAAATATAGACGTGCAGATGGTATTTATTTTTTGCTGTGTGCTTTTGAGCCCCTGGGGTATATTCCCAGAAATGATACTGCTGGGTCATATGAAAATTCAATTTCTTTTTCTTTATATAGAAAATATAGCTTCTTTATTCATTGGAAAAACTGGCATTGTTAAAATGCTTGTCCTACCTAAACCAGTATTTAGTTTCAATACAATCCTTATTTTTAAGTTTCTTTTTAAATATTTTATTATACCACCATGACACAGGTACACCCGGCAGAGCAGAAACCAGCTTTCCTACCATAAATATTCTACCCACCCCTCTGAGAGAGCCCCACAAAGTAATGAGAATATAGCGCCCGCATGGCAGAGCCTGGCAAGCTGTCTGATGCGTGTTCGATATGCCAAATCCAGTAACAGAAATGTTTATTTTCCTGACCCGAAAGAGCCCTTAATACGGCAGCAGTAAGAAAGGGCACGTGATAGGGTCCAATGGAAATGTTACTGGCGCCCGCTCGAGCAAGTCGATGAATAACGGGATTCAAGTGATCAAGTGATCAAGTGATCAAGTGACCACCATGAAATATACAATAACAAAGATGTTCATGCCCAGGTTTTGGTCATACCTTGTTTCATCAGTCATCCGTCCACCAGTGCCCATTTCCCACCTCCAATGTCCCTGATTCCCTCCCCTCTCCCCTAGTCTGCCTCTATGGAGAGTTTTTTTTTTATCTCTTCTCTCTCTCTCTTCTCTTACACACTGTGGATTGTGATACATACATTTAGAAGTTATCATGTGTATCTTTTTGCCTGTATTCAATAATCAGTTGAATATTGAATTCTAGGCTGGTATTATCGCTTACAACAATTGTTAGCACACTTTTCCCTTCTCTGTCTCACCCAACCTCCAACTCCCAGACACTTGTGGTAGATTCCATTTTTGAAAAGACCTCTTGAGCCACAGTTTGTCTGACTTTGGATATTGGTATCATAATATGTATATATGTATCTATAGATTTATGTCATGCAAATAAATGCAGTTATTCTATATCTGTCTCTTTCCATCTGACTAATTTCCCTCAACATGATCCTCTCCATGTCCATCCATTTATAAGCAAATTTCATAAATTCATTTTTCCTAATATCTACATAGTATTCCATTGCATAGATATACCAAAGTTTCTTTATCCAGTCATCAATTCTCAGGCATACTGGTTGTTTCAGATTCTGCTATTGTAAATAGTGTTGCTATGAATGAAAAAGTAGGCATGGTGTTTCCGCTGTGTGTTTTTGGCTTCCCAGGGTATATTCCCAGGAGTGGTATGACTGGGTCAAATGGGAATTCAATTTCTAGTATTTGGAGGAATGTCCATATTGTTTTCCAAAATGGCTGTACCAGTTGACATTCCCACCAACAGGAAATTCAATTTCTAACTCTTTGAGGAATGCCCATATTGTTCTCCAAAAAGGCTGAACCAGTCGACATTCCCACCAACAATGAAGAAGAGCCCCTTTCTTCCCCATCCACACCTCATTATTTTTTGGTTTTGCATCTCCTTGATGATTAGAGATGTAGAGCATTTTTTTTCATGTATCTTTTGACCATTTGTACTTCCTCTTTAATTAGTTCTCTGTTTATTTCTTCTCATTTTTTGATAGGTTGGATGTTTTCTTCCTTGTAATATTCTGCCAGTACAAAGACAGCCCAGAGTGGAAAAATTATTTATATAGTAATCATTAATAAAGGGTTAATATCCAATACATATGTTACATTTTTTAGTTCGGTTGCTTGTGATGGACTTCATGCTTTCGTTATTGTTGACTCTGAAGTTTGGATATATCGCCATACTCCTTAGACTGAGTATGGTATAAGGAGCCAAGTCATTGACCTATGTCTCATGATACCTCTATTTGCCTCTTCTTATTCTGCTCTTGATTTCTTTTCTTTCCTATGTGTAAGACAGAGCCATTTTAAAGTGAAGTCTGAAATAGAGAACTCAATTGCTCAGGTCTATAGGCAAACCATTTCATAAAATGAAAAGAAAAGATAAAAAGATATATTTGTAGAAGTATTTGATTTTTATTCCGTAGTTATCACTGGGGCCAATCTGTAGCTCTAATGATTTTATGTTAGGGAGGAAAATCCCTTAATATCTAGCCATCAGGGCAAGATGCCCATAGCACAGAGCTCTAAGTCTGGCAATGTCACTACTGCTTCTGTTTTTCTAAGCTGACAAATCTGCATATATTTGCAAGTGAAAGAAACAAACAACCTATTACTCAAAGGCTGACATAATTCTGATAGAGGTGAGATCCCAAGAGTTCTCAGGAGGTCATAGATCATCCCTGTCTTTCAGCAACAAAATAGTCAGCGTGTACAGGCCCTTCACTAAAGGGCCGTCAGAGCAACCCCTCAGCCACACACCGTTCCAATTTTTGAACTCTGCAGTCATGTCAAGTGGATCGGATGCATGATAGTTAGATGTGGCAAATAGCTCATTAGACCAGGAGAACAGCCCTATTACAGCTCACAGTCTGTCTGCATATGTGCCAGCTTTGAGAGAAGCAGACAGTTCTCCAGGGAGCTGTGAATTTTTCACTGTAAATTAGTGCTATCACCTACCTCCTAAGACTGTTGTAAAAATTGAGAATGTGATTCACGACTAGTTTATACAATATGAAATTATGCTCAAATATTACTTAGTACCAAGATTACACAATTAGAATATGGCTCAAGAATTAGTGCTTCTAAAGGGTCTAGGAGCAGCAGCAAAATGGCCATGAGAGGCAGAAGAACTCTCAAAACTTTGGATTTGCGATCTGGAATTATCGATTTTCTTATTTTGGAATGACAGTGTGTGATGGATACAGATTCTGGCAGAGCAAGAATTCCCAATGGTGTTCCAATGCTTCACTGCTGTGTGCAGAAGTCCTACATCAAGACAAAACAAACCAGACAAAAGCAACAGAAAAACAGTGAGAGAATAAATCACCTTATCTAGTCAATTCATACCTGAGGTGACAAGAGACATGCATATATGTGTATGAACATGCACACATAAGCATGTTCGCCCACACATACACATATAGATGCCTATATTTTGCAAAAATTAAAATGTCTGGCAGACTTTATGAAGAAACTATGTGGATTTTAGACACCAGAATCTAATATTATTCACAATATTTGAGAATATTATTTGTAAGATCATTGGAAGAACTCATTGAGTACAACTGTCTGAAACCCACATTCTGGAAGAAGGACTTCATGGAATAATGTGGGAGCATTAACCTACATACAACAATTGGTACATAACATGTGATGATATTCTCAGTTTAACTTATTCTGCCTCAATGAGAATTTAGCATCAGATGAATTGAGCTAAGATGCTCTAACCCCTTTCTACCATAGACACTTTGTGGTAGCTTCATCTGCAATGCCTGCAGCATGTATTTTAAGAGGGAAGAAACATGCTATTTGCTATATCCATCATGCCTGTGGTGCTGCTGTTTTCAGCTGACCTTCCACACACACGGTGGGTGAGCTTTTGATGCATCAACCTGCTGGGCCTTGCCTGCTGCCTCCCTACCTATCTGATCAGACTCCCCATTTAACTGATTCTCCTTGCTCTGCAAACTCACACTTTAGGCATGTTTTTAGTTTAAATGCAAATAACTTTTCATTTCTAACTCCAACAGATTAAAGCTATAATTTGAAAGTATTATGATCCATTTAAACATATACTCCACAGGGGGTCCTTTTAAAATTTTGCATTAAATGATGAAGAGCACTTTTTTCCAGAATTTTTCCAACTCCTTAGATATTACAAGTTAAACACTATAAAGAAGAAAATACTTAGTTTATGTAAAATGGGAAATTTCTTAAAGTTAAGGCACTTTTTTGGTCTCTTTCTGGTTTTTAAATCCTGCTCAGTGGTCTCAGGGCTTACTTCAGGCTCTTGGCTGGGTTCAGGAACTCTCTGTGGTCAAACTCAGGTCAGCCACATGGATGTCAAGTGCCCTACTATGCTTTACTATCCCTCTGTCCCCAAGGCAGTTTTAAAAAAGGTAGTGAGGAGCTTTTTTAAAATATGCCCCTTCTGTCTCAGTTCTCCAAGTGGATGAAAATTCCACATCACTGTTCCTTCATCAACATACCCCTAACCAGTGGAATTAGATGCTGTTAAGAACTTTGGCACTTGAATCTATAGTACTGATGATAACAATCTAAAACACCTCTAAGAAGACCTTGGGCTCACTGTTTGCCTGTGGATGAGACCTTTAATCAGTCACATGGGGATGAAGCAGTGATGTGAGGATGTGAGTGCAGGAATCTAAACTGGCTCTGTCAGAAACCTGAGATTTCTAGTATATGGCTCTAGCAGAGTTGGGGAGTTATGAAACACAGTAAGGGATCAGCGGCAACACCCCAATGACACCTGGAGCTTGGAAAATAAAAGGCCAACTTCTACGACAGCAACCTGTTCTTGAAAACATTATTTAAACATTATTGTAAACATTATTTACAATAGCCAGACTCTGTAAACAACCCAAGTGCCTGAGAACATATGAGTGGATGAAGAAACTATGGCATTGCTACATAATGGAGTAGCCATGAGGAAAACTGGAGTCATGAAATTTGCTTATAGACGGCATACCTGGAAAAGTGTCATGCTGAGTGAAAGGAGTCGAGGGCAGAGGTTCAAGAGGGCCAGACTTTGACTGTACTCATTTGTAGGATATAAAAAATATGAGAATAATACTCAAAGATAAAAAACTAAGGCCAGGAGAATTATCTATGGTAGGAAGCTTGCCACAAGTGGGATGGAACGCAATTAGGACAGCGAAATGACAAGTATGTCAACGAAGTGGGAAATGGCCACTCTGAGTCCTGTTGCTGAAAGGAGGTAAAGTGGCATGCATGATAATCTTTCAGGAACAGTATTGTAAGCCCCAGTGCCTCAGAGGAGGAAAGGTGGAGAGAGAGAAAAAAAGAAAGGGGGAAAGAGAGAGAGATGGGAGGGAGAGATAAAAAGAGGAATGAAGAGAGAGGGGAAACATGAGCTGGGGTAGAGGAAACTGGGGACATTGGTGAAGTGTACATTGGTGAAGAGAAGTACATTGGATTACTGTATGTCATGACCAACTTAGTAACTGCATATCTCATTGTGATTCAATTTTTTTGAAAAAAGAATATCAACATTCTAAGTGTAGGACCTAGGAAAATCTAGCAATGCCTTTAAAACAAATGTTTCAAGAAAATTCAAGGCAACAATATAAATGTGGCCTGGAGCAATCAGCTGAGACCCAGGTTGCATATGCAACAAACTGAAATCAGGGGCTTAAGGCTAAGCCTCCCCAAGATGGCAATTGCTTCCTAACATTATGTCTTTAAAAGTTTGAAGTCAACTGAGATCTGATCAAATGACTCATGTGATAATCCTGTACTTCCTTTACTAACTAGAGGAATAAAAATTAGGTATGAAACCCTTCTCTCAACAGCCTAACTCCCCTCCTTTTATCTCAGCTTACATACTCCCATTTTGCACCATAATCTTTGGAATTCACATCTATATAGCTCCCCTATATATGTAATTATTTTTCTCTTACTGGATTTCTGATGGATGTGCAATGATTCAACTACCCCTAGAAGGAGTGGGGAAAGTCCAATTCTTCCCCCAAAAGGCCATGCAAAGAAGACAAAGACTATAGAAGCCCCTGCCCAGAAGGGCTGGTTCTAGAGCATTCCATTTGTTCACAATGACTCATACAGTGGCCAGAGACTCTACTTTTAGCTCTTTCTATATGATCCCACTTAGTTAGAGTCACCTTCAGTACAGAAAGAGTCCTGAGGTCTAAGTTCTATGTCCTGCACTCCACCGATGAAATGACTGGTCTGACGCTCCCAAGAACACCAGACACAGACAGCAATGGAACGAGGGAACCCAAATAGAGACTTACAGAGGTGTGGTCAGGAGTTATGGGGAGCACAATAGTGTAACTTTTATATTTTAAGAATCCTTTTATGCTTTTCAGTTAGTTGCTCAAGCACAAATTGTGTGGATTTTTCTTGTTTAATTCAAATTATAATCTCTTAGTTTTGCTTTCTGTGATTTTTCCCTATTATTTTTTCTGGTCTTTTTCTTTCTCTGCTCTAATCTTTACAAAGCCCTTACTTCTACTGGCTCTGATTTACTTTGTTCTTTTCCTAGTTCCTTCAGGTATAAGAGAGGTGGCTGAATTAAAGGCTTTCTTTCTTTTTTATTTATAATGTAAGCTTTTGATAGTTTTGAATGTCTTATTGCTGATTTTCCCACATCTCATAACTTGAGGTATATTTTTATTTTTGTCTTTAGGATATTATTTTATTTCCCTTGTGGTTTCTTCTTTGACCCATTTGTTGTTCAAGAATATGTTACATAATAGTTTTAAAGGTCTAGAAAAAGCCTCCTATAAAGAAGATGCCGGAGCTGAAGCAATAGCACAGCAGGGAGGGTGTTTGCCTTGCACGTGGCCCACCTGGATTCTATCCCCCGGCATCCCATATGGTCCCCTGAGCACTGCAAGGTATAGTTTCTGATTGCAGAGCCAAGTGTAACCCCTGAGTATCACTGGGTGTGACCCAAAAAGAAAAAAAATAAAGAAGATGCCAAGATTAAGCCCCCATTTTTTTTAAATTAAACATTTTATTAAACCACCGTGAGATATACAATTGCAACGTTGTTCATGTTTGGAGGTTTCGGTCACATAGTGTTCCAGCACCCGCCCTACACCAGTTCCCATTTCCCATGACCAATGTCCCCAATTCGCTCCCCCTCCCATAGCCTGCCTCCATGGCAGGTTCTTTAACTCTTTTTTTCTCCCTCTCTCTCCCTTCCTTCTCCTATACATTGCTGGTTGCACTACATACACTTGGAAGCCATCATGTGCAATTTTTTTGCCTGTATTTAATGCTCAGTTCTATGTTGGTATCAGCCCTTTTGACATTTAATCACACATGCTCCCTTCTCTGTCTTACCTAACCTCTGACTCCCTCACGTTTGCGGTAATTTTCACTTTTGGTAAGACCACCTGATATATTTATGTCATGCAAATAAATGCAGTCATTCTATGTCTCTCTTTTCCTTCTGACTAATTTCACTCAACATGATCTTTTCCATGTCCATCCATTTATAGGCAAATTTCATAACTTCATTTTTCCTAACAGCTGCATAGTATTCCATTATGTAGATGTACCACAGTTTCTTTATCCAGGCATCAGTTCTCGGGCATACTGGTTGTTTCCAGGTTCTGGCTATTGTGAATAGTGCTGCTATGAAAATAAAAGTGCGGATTGGGTTTCCGCTGTGTGTTTTTGTCTTCCCAGGGTATATTCCCAGGAGTGGTATGACTGGGTCAGAAGGGAGCTCAATTTCTAGTCTTTGGAGGAATGTCCAGAAAGGTTTTCCAGAAAGGTTGTACAAGTCGACATTCCCACCAACAATGTATGAGAGTCCCCTTTTCCCCACATCCATGTCAGCACTTGTTGCATTTACCCTTTTGAATATGGGCCAGTCTCTGTGGTGTGAGACGATATCTCATTGTTGTTTTGATTTGCATCTCTCTGATGATTAGTGATGATGAGCATTTTTTTCATATCCTTTTGGCCATTCGAATTTCTTCCTTGTCAAAGTTTCTGTTCATCTCTTCTCCCCATTTTATAATGGTGTTGGCTGTTTTCTTCTTATATAGCTGTACCAGTGCCTGATATATCCTGGATATTAACCCCTTATCAGAGGGGTATTGGGTGAATATTCTTTCCCATTCTGTGGACTGTCTTTCTATCTTGGTCACTGTTTCTTTAGAGGTGCAGAAGCTCTTTAGTTTCATGTAGTCCCATATGTTTATCTTTTCTTCTAGTTGCTTTGTTAATGGTGTTTCACCTTTAAAGATGTCCTTAGCTTCAATGTCATGGAGGGTTTTTCCTATTATTTTCTTCAATGTACTTTGTGGATTCAGGTTTGATATTGAGATCTTTAATCTATTTTGATCTGATTTTTGTGCAAAGTGTTAGACTTAGGTCCAAATTCATTTTTTTAAATGTAGCTGTCCAGTTTTCCCAGCACCACTGTTGAAGAGGCTTTCCTTACTCCAGTTTGGACTCTTTACACCTTTAGCAAAGATTAACTGATCATGTGTTTGAGGGTGGGTGTCAGAATACTCAACTCTATTCCATAGGTCCACGGGTCTGTTTTTATTCCAGTACCATGCTGTTTATGTTGGGAAAGGTGATGCCTCCCATCTTCTTTTTCCCAAGGATTGCTTTAGCTATCCATAGGAAGTTATTATTCCATACGAATTTCAGGAGTATTTGGTCAATTTCTTTAAAGAATGTCATGGGTATCCTTATAGGAACCGCATTGAATCTGTACAAAGCTCTAGGGAGTATTACCATCTTGACAATGTTAATTCTCCCCATCCATGAGCAGGGAATGTGTTTCCATTTCCTCGTGTCCTCTTTTATTTCTTGAAGCAGTGTCTTGTAGTTCTCTTTGTATAGGTCCTTTTCACACTTGGTTTAGCTGATTCCTAGGTATTTAATTTTCTGTGGTACAATTGTGAATGGAATCGATTTCTTAATATCCCTTTCTTCTCTTTTGTTATTTGTGTATAGGAAAGCCACCAACTTTTGGGTATTGATTTTGTACCCTGCCACTCTACTATACATATCTATTGTTTCTAAGAGATTTTGGGTTGAGAGTTTAGGGTTTTCTAACTATAATATCAAGTCATCTGCAAATAATGATAGCTTGATTTCTTCCTTGCCTATCTGGATGCCCTTAATGTCCTTTTCTTCTCTGATTGCTATGGCGAGTACTTCCAGTACTATATTGAATAAAATAGGTGAGAGAGGGCAACCTTGCCATGTTCCTTATCTTAATGGAAGGCTTTCAATATTTCCCCATTTAGAATGATACTCACTGTAAGCCCCATTTTCAAGGCCTGGCAGACTGAGCCCCTCTGTGCTAAGCTCCCCAGCTGCACCAGGAGGCTCTGAATACCCCAGAATGCTCTGCTCTGCCCTCAGCCCCTCAAGCTGACCTAGGCACACTATGCTCTGGGCCACCTATGCCTATGGTACCCAGACTCCTAGAATTTAACATACTGTTCCCTCCCCAGGGAAGGCTAAAATTATGATATGCACATTTTATTATCTTTATGACTGGCTTAGAACAATTCATAGTTGATCTAAATTATTATATCTATTTCTTATCTTTTTTGTGATTGGCTTAGAATATTTTTATATAACTTACATTCTTCTGCAAATGGGCCCATGTCTCCTCCTCACCCTATCTATAGAAAATGGAAGTTTCCTGGCTAAAGCATACCAAAAATATGCTCTAAAAAAGTCCCCTGGGGACACCAAACAGATTATTGCTCTGGAGGTCTCCACTGGGGTGGTGGAAACAATGCACCAGATCTCTTCAATAAACTTACTTCGCTCTTACCTAGGCTATCTTGCTCTTGGTTGATTCTTTTACCACTTTGTGGTTAGACCTAGCAGGGTCTGTGCTCAAATGCTTTCCACAACCTTCAATATTTGTATACTGTGGATGTTCTGGTTTGATTTTCATTTATGATCCTTTGCTCTCTGCCACAGCCTCCCAGGTACATTGATTTTCCAAATGACAACTTTGGGGTCTTCTCAGAACAGGGGCAGCCAGATAACTCCTAACTTCTTGCTAGGTTCAGCAGCCTTCAAGCACAACTTCCACCCTTTCAAGACTCGGTATTGCAGGTCTCAAACCTCTGATTCCTTATTTCTATTTGATTTTTGGAGAAATAGCTATAGTCTGTATTGCATTAAAAACAAAACCACTCATCCAAACCTGATGGGTGGACAGAGATCTCTCTGAACCTCCTTGTCATGGACGTTTATAAAATCTGGCAATGACAAGAAGGAAAACCAAATGAAAGGTCGGATGTGGGATGATGAGCAATGACTGATCTGTCTTGTCTGTTGTCTTCAAGGAACAGTGCAAGCATCTTCTAAAATACGAGGCCCCAGATATTTCATTTCCCAATGAAAGACCATCTGGGCTGGGTCATTCTCACCCCTCAAGAATGAGTTCATTTGACAGCAATAGACAGGACCACATAGTCAGCAAGAGAGATGGACTGGGAACTGCACCGGAGACTATCCAAGAATTCTGCATCCCACATACACCTGTATAAAGTTGCCTGGCAGGACAGAGCAGGTAACCTGATTTGGAAAGCTGCTTTGTCCCCTTAATCCTTGACTCTGTCCTCTGTCACTCAGAAATATCAGATTTCCCAATGATCTCAGAAAATGAGACTACCACAAGCCCCAGGCCAATAATATGGTTGTGATATATTTGAATTTTGATTAGCATCATCATTTGGTATGATCAGAAAGCTATCAGAATTACTTCTAACAGCTACATATGACTAGATACTTAACTTTAAAGATTCCAGTTAAAGAAGATCAAAGAGCAACGAGAGTTAAAGAGTAACAAAAAAGTGGATCCAAACTCTCGTCTAACATATTCACTTATTTTCAAGTGAACATAGGATATTTACAAAATTGACCTTATACTTAATGGGAAGCAAGTCTCAGCAAAGAGCAAAGGGTTGAAATTCTACCAGGTGTCATACTGAGATGACAAGAAAGTTAGAAGACAAAAATTGAAAGAAATTGGAGCCAGGGAAATAGCTCTGGACTTGCAAAGTTCCACAGTTCATCTTTGCCAGCACTATGACCCCCAATGAACTCTAGCACTGCCAAGTGTAGCCATGGTGACTCCAAAACTGCCAGGCTTTTGCCAAATTTTATTGCTGAACCTAAGCAAAGACCATCAGGCCTGACCATTGCTGAGCCAACAGAGGCACAGGCCCTGCTCAGAAGACTTCTACCAACACAGAAAAAGGAAAGAAAACCAAAAATGCTCTATACAGAGGAGCATAGGCAAGAATATTTTCAAAAATCCAATGAGTCAAATAAATAACAGCATTTATTAGAAAATATTTGAATAAAATAACTGGAAAATGCAGTAGTTTTATCAGATGAAATGTGCGCAGCACTAAGTGAACACATATAAAAGGAAGAAAGGCTGGAAATGCAATAATTGGCAAAAGAATTTTAGGAAAACAACTTAAATTCAAGTAATGCATAAAGCACGAACTATTTGAAGGAGAGTAGGAATTCTGAAAAAAAAAGTTTATTCTCCAGAAGATGAAAAACTGATAAATCAATAACAATACTGGTATAAAAAGGACAGAAATAAATTATGCTAGAAGTGAAAACGATAATAAAACTACATAATGATCAGAGAATATTTTGAAAAAAGATTATTACAATTTTGGGCAAACAGCAAATAAAATAAAACTAAGCAAAACTATTCTATAATAAAACTTATTCTATAAAATAAAAGCACCCCAGTAACCTGATTCTTTCACGAGGAACTGTTATAAGGAAATATTTGTGAAACAACACAAATTTTGAATGTATCTTTAAGAGTTCAGAAAAAGAGGGAAATTTTCACTCATTTATTGACTAATTACAGCAGTATAACCTGTTCACTAAGACCAATAATTAAAAGGAAAAATGCATATCAGTGAAAATTCAGTATAGAAATATGCAAAATGATACAAGATTATGCCCAACTTTCACTCAGTTGAGAAATATAAAATGAGTACGTCATTAGAAAAAATCAATCCAAGCACATTACTATATAACATCAAAAAAGGAAGAAAATTATGTTTCTTTCAAAGGAAGTAAATCATGTTTCTCTCAAAACGCTAAAAGAGAATTTCATAAAGTTCAGCTCAGGGGTCAGAATGATAGTGCAATAGGTAAGGCGTTTGCCTTGCACACAGGGTTCTATCTCTGGCATCTCATATGGTCCCCTGAGCACCACCAGGAGTAATTCCTGAGATGGAGCCAGGAGTAACCCCCTGAGCATCTCCTGGTGTTACCCAAAATGTCAAAAAAAAATATTCAGCCCATATTACAAAAAAGACTCTCAGCTAACCTGGGCCTAATGGTTTAGAATTTTGAAAAGGATGCCTACAATAAAGTTCAATGAACATCACACTTGAGAATAAATTTTTTGAAAAGTGTTTTTCAAAATCCAGAATGAGATAAGGATGGACATTGTTAACATTTGCAACTATTCTTTACCTGATGTCTGATAAATAATTGTTAACACAAGTAGAAAAGATAAAATGTATAAAGGAATAAAGGTATAAAGGTATAAAGATTTATAAATCTTTATAAATGTATAAAGGTATAAAGATTGGAAAAAAAGAAAAATAAAATTTGGCCTCCATCCCAGGTAACACAGAAACGTTAATTTCTGATGATTTGTAAACTTTGAGGAGGGGCCATATTAAAATCAAGCTAGTCTATCAAACCTATTACAAGTAAACTAAAATGACAAATCACAGAGTGGAAAAAATTGTAATACATATATGTAATAAATTCAAATTATTAAAGAAAGACAAGTAATGCAAGTTTTAAGTGAATCAAAGTCATGAAGAGACAATTCACAAAAAAATCAATAAAGAAGACAATATAATAGAAAATACTAAAAAGAAAAAGAAGCTATATTGAAATACCCTGTAGAAATAGTCTAATGATAAATTTAAGACTGATAATATCAATAGGTGAGAACAAGAGTGTAGGACCTATGTAATAGTCTTATGTTGGAGGTGGACACTGAAAATCACTTTTGAAAATTGTAAGCAATATCTACTAAATGAAAATGAATATTTAACATTCCAAGATTCAGCAATTTTACTCCTGTATTATCTACTCAATAGAAATGTTCCACAGGTGGTCCAAATTTTTTTTGGGAAAAAATTCTAGGATGGCCATTATTTGACCATTACTAAAGTTTGGGTGAACCAAATCATTCCTCGTTGTACAAAACAGAAACATAGGTAGTCACATATGGACTCTGACCAACCACTTTTCCCCTGGGCTCACAAAGCACCAGCAGAATCATAGAAAAAAACAGAGCAGGCAAAATCAATCACACAAGCACACCACATGATTTTCTTATAATAGCTGCAAATCAGCAGGACAGCTTTGAGGTTCTGGAAGGGAGGTAGTGGCTTCCCTTATTGAGTTTGCTGGACTATGACTCAAACAAAGGTTGAGGGCAAACATCCAGTTGCTGTGGGTTTTCTCAACTTTTATCTCAGTAAATGGCTCTTGTTCAGCAGATGGTAAATAAGGTAAATAAATGACTTTGTTTAGTGTATGTCAAACTTCAAGAGAACACTTTAAACGTGAAGAGTGGAATAGATTGATGAATAGAATGTCTGTATGTATTGATGTGTCCCGCCCCGACCCGCAGGGTAGGACTAAACTGGGAAATCTCGAAGGGGGGACACGACCTGAATGAGAAAACAGAAAGAAGAGAAAGAGCGCAAGTCACCTAGGTTGATCAAGTGCTCGTCTTTATTGAGCAGTACACAGTATTTATACATGAAAAGAGCGGGAAGAGGACGGGACCTACAGTAAGCTGGGGGAGAAATGGGCAAATATTCATTATTTCCATATAAAGAATGGGATGTGCTTTACAGGGACAGGCAGTATAGGGTTTAGGGTTTTACACTGCCTCATATAGCAAAGGCGGTAGCTGGCGGTTATGGGGATGGTCATGAGTTCTCCAAGGAATGGAGACACTGGCTGGATATCTGAGGGACAGATCAGATTGGAGGTCCGTCTCTCGGCTCCCCACATTGATGTTAGATGGTTGACTACTTCGATCTAGACTTCTTCTCATCTTTCAGATGTTAATCTTGGCTCACAGACTCCATAGCGAAGACTGAATATGAGGTTCAGCACCCACATTCTTCCCTTTTTTTTTTTTTTTTTGTGAAACCTCTCACCCAGAAAAACAAATTGACTCAGATCTCATTCCAATCCCTGAAGTCTCAATTATGAAAGTAATAACCCCTTGTATGGCCAGTGTAATGGTCTGAATGTGTGACCCTCAAAATTCATTTGTTGATGCCTGATCTTTCAATGTGATAGTACTTAGAGGTGGAGCCTTTCACAACCTTATAAATACAGTCAAACAAAGGCCACTGGAAGACAAAAGTGGCCAACTGCAAATCAAAGAGCCCTTACCAGAAGCTCATGTGGAGGTTTTTATCCTTGGATTTCAACTTTCCAGGTATAAAGAATTCATATCAGTGTAAGCAGGCTACGCTGGCTTGTTCTGGTAGTATGAGCTAACTGAGCAGGTGAGGAATCGAGCTTTTATATGGTAACCACAAAAATTCAGTAAATGGGAGCCAGAAAAATAGTACAGTGACTAGCAGTGAGCACTGCTGGAAGTGTACCCCCTGAACATTTTTATGAATGATTTCTAATACATAAAGGTAAAGAAAAAACCATTGTCCCAATTTGTCGGGCCCCTGGCACAAATGAAGGAGATCTAGATCTTGTGGGACTTCATCCCTGCAGAAAAAGGAGAGGGATGGACTTGGGAGAAACTGTCTTGTCGCTGCTGAGAAAGGAAACAAAGACAAACACTGAAGCAGGGGGGATTTCTGGATAGCAGTTCATTTTACTGAACAGTTTAAGCCTTTCATACAATATTTGGATAGAGGGGTACAAGCACAAATCACATGGCATTTGCAAGCTCCTGGGCCTTTGCAACAGATAACAATCACAGATTTAGCATTTGCAAGGTAACATTTGCAAGGTAACAATCACTGATTTACATATTCCTGTGATCAGAAGACCAGGCATATCCTGCCTTACCTAAGATGTAAATCATTTTCCTGCCAGTCTCTCATTGGATAAGCACAGATGTCTTTCAAGTGAGCGTAAACTCTTGAGCATAGGGAAGCTCCACTGCCCTGAGAACAGGGGCCCACCTCTGGGCCCCGTCCCCCAAGGCCTATGGCAGAAAGTGCCAGGCCCCAATACTAGCTGCTTAGAGTCCAACTCCGATTGTGTATGTTTTTTTTTCTAGCTGGTCCCATATTTATTTAAAAGGCATTGCAAGCATATAAAAACATACAGGCCTCTGCAAAACACATAAATGCACATATATGTACAAATTAAAAGGAAACTGATTTTAGAATAATTAGCAAATAGATCATTATAGTTATCTCTGAGGAATAATAGTGGCATTTAGTTATGATAAATCTTTCTAGAATCATTTTCACTTTGCTTTTAAAATATTTATTATTTCAGAAGTATAAAGAATGATTAAATAAAACAAGTATAAATATAATGAAGAACAAAGGGCAAACGAAGATCACTACATATAACACTAACCAGAGGACGACAAACAACCTGTGTGCAGCCAGCTAGAATCCACAGGACACAGAGACCTGCGGCTTTTGCAGATACCTCAAAGGGTTGCTGGCCTATGGATCTTGGCTGTCTTCATGGAGAAAAACATGAATCTATTTAATAGATCACTGAAGTCATCGGGGACTCCAGTGTAGATTTAGTGGAGTTATTAGAGTGAGATGTCTTTCATTTTGAAATTACAGGGCCAGGATAATTATCTCCATGACCACTTTGCATACAAACAGTTCAACATCTAGGTTATCTGCCTATCTAGCTGTCTTTATATGTCTCAATGTAAGCAGCATTAAAAACATAGGATTTAGAATAATTTTGAGATAAAGAACAGAGAGAAACAAAGCAAGTATACGACTAATATCAATCACTAGTAAATCTCAGATAATAGAACAGACAGATCTAAGAGTGCCAGGTTTTCAGGGACAAAAAAGAGGAATGAATAGATTGCTGAAAAGCAACACAGGGACATAGATGGAGGGTTTGGAGCACGTGGGTGGAGCTGCGGGGTGAGACTAAAACCATAGCTGTCAACCAGCAAAGAATGGGGTCAGGGTGGCTGGGAAAGAAAATTGGACTAGGAAGACATAAGGATGGAGGAAAGAGTCATGGACACTCTGAGGTGGGGGGTGGGCAGTAGCTCTTTACATTAGTACCTGAAACTTTGAACACTGTTATAAACTTCTTCACCTGTAATACAATGAAAAATGTTTCAGACGCTATTATTTATAACTATCAATAATTACATGTAAATAACAGCATGTGTACTTTTATTTATATATTTTATTTTATACCTTATAATAAAATTATAATTGTTTGAAGAATAAGTCAATATTTTAATATGAAAAAAATAAGATTATGCTTGTTATTCCCTCCTTCCATCTCTGCCCAGCATTTGCAAATCTATTCTCACCTCCTCAGTCACAGAGAATTATCTGTGAACTAAAAGTGGCCAATCCCAGGAGGGGACTCAGAGTGAAGAGAACAAAAGAGGTCAAGAAAATAGTGACCAGCCAGGTTCACAGCACTCACTGAGCAACTCAGTCCACCAGCACAGGTACAATGAAGAAGATGACAGAGACGCCGGCTTGACCACAGACAGGCAGAGAACTAGGAAGGCAGCCAGAACTCCACAGGGAAATATACCCAAGGAAGTAGGTTAGAACTCCACAGGGAAGAAAATATACCCAAGGAATAGGAACAACCTCAGGGATGCTTGAATTTGTGAAAAATCACAAGGATAATAGTGTAATAAATAAATGAGCTTGGAGACCAATCAGGAATGAGCAGATACTATCTGAAGAGACGATCTTCAAGTTCCAAAGAAGAGTTAGTGTTTCTAAAAATGGAATCAATAGCACATGGAAAAGGAGAGAAAGCACAAAGCAGTGAGATGGAAATGAAGTGAGAGACTCGGAAATACCATGTTGTTCAGTGGCAGGACAGCCAGAGTCTGGTGCAAAACTTTAATGCTCAAAATAACCGAAAGAACGTATCCTTGAAGAACTGAATTTATAGAAATAAATCTTCAACAACATAAAGACTAATCTGATTGAACTATTGAAATTCACATTTAACAAAGCAGACATTTCCAGCCATAGAAACAAAACACCAAATAGGCTGATCTCACAATTCATTGCACTGACAGTTAATGCCAGATAATGGAGAAAAATCTGCAATATTCGTATAAAAAAGATGATTCCAGCTAACAGGCTCACACAGATCAACTGCAATTATCAAATACTTTTTAAAAAAAGAAAATCTTTGAGAGAAAAAACAAAGCAAACAAAAACACATGGGCAGAACAAAAGAAGTAAGCACAAAGTTCTGTTCAATAAAAGTGACTAAAGTCATTGGAGCTTATTGTACATCAGGCTTTGTTTGCTTCTGTGTAACCTCATAAGGGCCCTTAGAAGTATCATTTCTAGTCTCACTTAAGAAAGCATAATGACACACAGAGTAGCAGACAGAGCAGCTTTGATTTTTCATCTCATGATGAGATTAGTCAATTAAGACATCAATCAAAATAGATAACAGAAGAGCAATGGAGTTGTAGTTAAAACACACACACACAGCACATTGGTTAAAACACATGCACACAACACACACACACACATACACACACACACACACACACACACACACCTAGAGCACATTGCATTCTGGAAACAGAGCTCTTTACAATGTCCATGAAAGGTTGCCCTAAGTTGTTAACAAAGACATCTGGGTTATTTCCAGCGAAGGTCAACCAAAGCCCGGCCAGCTCCCAAGGAACATTGACCAGCGTCTTAACTACCAAAATGAAAACACAGTGTATTATTTAGAATTAGGAGTTTTGCAAGAAATAACATTCCCCCCCCCCACCCACTACCAACCTGGGAATACTTAGCAGTGCTCAGGTCTTATTCCTGGCTCTGTGCTTAGGATAACTACCGGTAGGGCTCTGAGAATGATATGTGGTGCAGGAGATCGAATCCAACTCGGTTGCTCACAAAACAAGTGTCTAACCCACGGTACTATTATCTTTTCTACCACAAGAAATAACTTTTCTATCAATGAAACATGTCTATACACAATAGTAGAATATACATTAAGCGCATACTATCAGATCTTTCTCTTATGAATCAGCTGCTCTTTTCTGAGTCTCCTCTTTTCTCCATGAAGTTCCAGGCCCTTAAGTCATTCCTTTGCTCAAGGTAACTTCCTTCATATTTTCCAATTTACTTTAGAGTTTGTAACCATGTGGGTTCTTCACATATATGTGACTACATTTTCTCTTTTATGCTACGAATCTGTATGATACTACTTTTATTGCTTGACTAGTCATAAAATAACCCAAATGGATAGGGGAACATTTTATTCTATTCCTACAAATGTATACTTTTTAAAAGCAACAAGGCATAAAACTCTAGATTAAAATTTTGACAAACCTTGGGGAATTTAAGTGGAAATGAACCCAACTAAATATGCTTCACTTCCCTGAAATTACAGCAGACTTTAGTGTGAGTCCTTAGTATTCATGAACAATATGTTCATGATTTCAAAGATTCAAGCTCACATGGAAAACTTGAGAAATTTTCAGATTAACAATCATATGATTCAGACTCCCTGTGATTGTCCCCATGGGCCACAACATCCAACATTACTGTGAATTCTGTGCTATTTGTACTGCATTGCTGTAAAGGTAATTTGCTTCTGCTGTGAGTATTGTCAGACAGCAAGTTAGGTGAATGTCAGTGTTTTTCAAAGCCTTGTGAAATTCTTCTATAGATTTTGCTTTTTATCTGGTATTTGGTGTCAACAGAATAGTAATACTTTCTAAATATCTGCTCTACAGTAGGCATAGTATTGGAAACTACAGAATCTCAATCAATAATAAATGAATATCTTCAAGGAATAAGCTCCTAATTTTTTTTAAAAAATTAAAGTGACCATTATACTTTAAAAAATTGATTAGAGTTCAAAGTTCTCTATCTGAAAGTCTATATCAGAGATTTCCAAATGTGTTTACCCTAATGCATCCTTTCCAAAAAAAATAATTACTCATTATTGCCTTGGAAATTTACCATTTTAAGAGAACAAAAGAGAAAGCTCTCCCAATTGGACTCTACTACTGTCTTCCTGTTTGGTTCCAGAGCTCTTGCTCACTTTGGGAAATACTAAAGTTTTTCCCAAAAAAACGATGATATTCACCTTTTTTGAAAATGTCACAAACACTTTACTGTGATAAAATTTTTAATTGTCTATAATTTATAGATTGCATTATTATAAATTTATAATTTATAAATTGCATCTATATTATTCATAATCGTGATATGACAGTAAAGTTTGAAAGAAAAGCACAGCTCCTAAATATAACCATGTAAAGGAATTCATTTTTTTAATTTTTTCCTTTTTGCTTTTTGGGTCACGCCAGCAATACTCAGGGGTTACTCCTGGCTCTGCACTTGGCAATTACTCCTGGCGGTGCTTGGGGGATCATATAGGATGCCGGAGATAGAACCCAGGTTGGCCTTATGCAAGGCAAATGCCCTACCCGCTGTACTATCACTCTGGCCTTGTAAAGGCATTCTAGAGACTAATTTATTTTATATCAGCTGAGCAGGTGTCATATATATTATTATATATGACAATTTATGTTGGCAAAGATAATTATTTTAAAATATAATTTTAAAATAATTTTAAGTTATTATTTTAAAATAAATCATCGTTTAAAAATCACAAGTTTGTAATTTTTATTATACTACCATGAGATAACAATTACAAATATGTTCATGTTTGGTTTTCAGTCACACAGTGTTCCAGCACCAATCCCTCCACCAGTGCCCATTTCCCACCACCAGTGTCTCCTGATTCCCCCTGCCCCAGCCTGCCACTATGGCAGACACTTTTCCTCCTCTCTCTCTCTCTCTCCATCTATCTATCTATCTCCTCTCTTCTTAAGTGTTCAAATGTGTTTCAAATTATATATTAAAATATTTCCCATTAACTTATTTTGATACCTTGTTCTAAACTATGTTTCAGTCGGTGGTATCAATTATTGCTTTAATTTGATCTTTCTTTATCCCTCCTTTTTAATTCTCACTAGCACATGATACAAACACACATAAAACACACATACACACAAAACCAAAACACACACACATAGTTTTGCCTTCACTCAAATTCTCTGGAAGAATATTTTTTAAACTATTTCTGAATTCATATGAATGCCGATTCACATTTCTGAGAAGATCAATTTGGTGAAGGCAGCAGGTAGATAGGGAAGGGTCACCATGTCAATGGAATTTCTTGGAAAGAAATAAAACCGATAGCCCTGGCTGCAAAAAAAAAAAAAAAAAAAGTCCACTTTGTGGACATAGTAACCAAGGCCTGATAAGACCCTCACTTGGTGCCTAAAGAACCCCCTCTAAGAGAAACTCCAGCAAAAACAAAGACCAGGAAAGGAATTTTAAAGAGGACCGTCAACCACTTGCAACTCTAACCCCTTGATAACTACCCTAGAAATGAACTCTTATCTAGCTCTAAGCCCCACAGGAGGCAGCTTGGGAAATCCTATAAAAGCCAACTTAAACAAAGAAAGCATGTGCATATGCTGCCTAAGCCCCTGCTTGGCCAAGCACATATGGTGCCCTAACACATGTGTCACCCACATTTCCCCTCTTGAAATGTTAATGGGGGTCTCCCCACTTTGGAAGGTGTTCTCCCATCTTCTGTCCCTCTTGCACCTGGATTCACTTCATTTTCCTGTTGGCCCATTTCATGACCAACTTCTTGAAACTTGAAGAACTTGAAACTGTGGTCTCTGTCCTGTTTTCTGATTTTCGAGTCACTGTTCTACAAAGAAACATCTGGTCTCAGTCACTTTTAACTCAGAATAGTTTTCTTTTCAAGGCTATCAAAGACCTTTAAATTCAAAAGTCATAGGCATTTCTTAGTCTGCTTCTTTCTTATTTAACCCCTAAGAAGCAGGAGACAGCACTTGCAAATCCCCATTTCTGGAAGTCCTCTTCTAAATCCTCACCTGGCTTTCTTCCCCATGCAGCACCATGTTTTTGTTGAGTCATCTTCTCCACTAATCATGCTGTCCCAGAGGTGGTTCATTTAGCTCTGCATCTTTAGAACCATCTCCCCAATACATGGCTTCCTGCCATGTTTTGTTCAGATGTGAATCTATTGGAGGAATTTTCAAATTGAACTAAACTGCTTGCTGCATCATCAAATTAGCAAATGCAATAAAACATAGCCAACATTTACCATCTTTTCACATTAACATCCTCTGGCCTTGGTATGGCTTTTCACAGTGCTGCTCCTGCTACTGAATAAATTGCAGTATCAGACAGGACTCCACTAACAACTGACTTCCGTGTATCCTTTCACGTCTGACACTCACATTAGTCTTCCTCTGACACCTGCCTTCTCTCCCACCCACTCCTGGCCATAGTGCTGCTAAAAGCTCTTACTTACAAAGAACTTGTCTAATTCACTCACTGATCAGACTATGGGCAAAGAATACCTGCAATTCACTGTCCTGTTTTACATTGGTTAATTTTGTATTTCTCTTTATAGCATTTACCACCCACTGATACATATTTTGACATTGATCTGTCTATATCACCTTATCAGAGTGCAAGATCAACGAAGGTATGAACAGACTTCCATATTGCCTTTGTTGATATCTCAGGTTCTGGTTTGTAGCTGATATGCAAATAATACTTGATTAAAATGGCTAATCAAAAACTACATCAATAATATATAAAATCTGTTTATTAATATATGAATTGAATCGCTGCTCTTTCCTCCATTTACTTTTATGAAAAGTGCCTGGATGATTTCTGAGATAGAGAGTTTTGGAGTACTTTTACTGAAACCCAAAGGTTTATTCCAATCTGCAGAGCAACTTTCTAACTTTCTCCATATTCTAAGCACCTGTTACATACTAATATAGTCTACCAGAGAATGGTTGTTGGTGGCCCTTAATGGGATTCCTACTGAATGATGTATGTTCGAGCTCATACATGTATCAATCTAAATATAACCAACATCAATGATGCCAATGTCCATGTATTTCTCATGGTCATATATGCAATATTAGATATTCAAATATGTAATGTTTATTAAATTACATTATTAACAAAAATTAGCTAATAATACAGAACACTAATTTAGCATGTTTTTGTAATAATGATCTTGTCATCCAGTAACCATTCCTGCACTTTAATTTTGATTCTACTGCAGTCTCAAAATATTTCACAGTAAAAGCAATAGGTTCAAACATATTTTAAAAAGTCATACTGCCTTTCTCATGGCTAATTTTATCTATTTTTATCATATGCAGCTATGAAAATATTCAAGAACAAATTAAATATCCTAGGCAGAAATCCAGAAACTGAAATGAGATATCCATGAAACCCTGGAATTTGTTCAGAAGAAAGATAAAAATACAGTTCTGAGGCATTATTGACATTGACTACTTTGCTGTTCTGTTTTTCTGAGTGATGACTAGTCAGTGATGGATTATATGCTTGCATCAAGGAAACCCCCTACACTTTGCTCACAGGGATGTTAATTACTATGTGCTAATTTGGAATATAATGTTTGTAGTTATTCTTCATTAGTAGGTATGATAAATCACTCACTGGCACTGTAATCATTGAATAAACACATTTATAGTGTTTGTGGCCTTCACTAAGAAACAAACAAATTGTTCATTGAGGACAAACTGAGGTAAGTAGATTTAGTCAGGAACAAGTCTGACATGAATGTCACCAAATTAAAGTTTGTCATTGAAACAAGGACAGGGTAAGTAACCTGCGTAATTTAGAGAAAGCAAGTAAGTCACTGTTTCAACTGGGCCATTATGGAGTAGAAACTGGGTGCTAAGATTTTAAATGCAAGAGCACAATGGAAATCACAATTTGTTTTTCCATAACTGGGTCAGGATCACATGTGGGGAAGATCTAATGGGGAGGCAGAAAACGGCACTTCACACAGCAAGCTGGCTTTTTGGAGCACCATGCACAGGAAGCCAAAGGTTTGAAATTTTCTCCTCTAGAAAATATATCCCCTTAAAATACTGCCTTATTCGTAAGCAAGTAATTTTAAGAATTAAGATTTATCCTAGCGATTTTAATGATAAACCAATCAAGATTTAGACCAATCATTTCAGGTTTAATATATATGCAATGAATAAACCAGAATTAGCAAGTAAAGGTGATGATAAAGAAATTGCTTTAGTACTTCCTATAGAAGTATAAGCTAGAAATAATAATTATATGTTCAGAACTGTATTACTGCCAAGTTTCGTGGGACAAAGTGAAAAGGCTCTGGCAAAAAAAGCAGGGTTAGATTTAACTCAACTAAAATTATACTGAACTTTCTGATCAAGAAGGGAGATCATTTAAAGTTATCTCAAGAATCAGAGAACAGACTATTAAGAGTAAAGAAATAGAAAGGATAATATACTCATAGTTATCTATTTTGCTTTTGGGGGGAATATTGATCTGTGCTTACTCAGGGTTTATTCTGTGCTTACTCAGGAATCACCCCTGTCAGGGCTTGAAGGACTATATATGTGCCACAGATGGCACATATATGTGCCAGAGATGGAATCCAGGTGGGTCACAGGCATGACAGACAGCTTCATGTACTGTACTAATGCTCCCATGCAAATAACTAGTTTGTTTTAATAACTTAACTCAGTGGAAAAATTTTATTTTATTTTTCCCCAAAAGCATTGTTTTTATTTATACATACTATAAACCACAGAATTGGCAGGCAGAGTGGGAGAGGTGCCATCTTCAACCAGAGAGCGCCATAATGTTGGTAAGTTGTCACACAAGGCAAGTGGTATCTTTGAGCTGGCGTGCGAATAAAAATTTAGTCTCCGTCTGCTAGAGCAACAAGGTGAGTGTCAATCTCTGCTTCTGTAAGAATCTTAAATTTAAGATGTTATTTTGAATGTAGTTGTTCACTCATTCAACTGTTACTACTCCAACTTCTATTTCTGAAGTTTTGTTATCAATTGATAAAACAGTAGGTTGGCAAGTAAATACAGTATTCACTTTTGTTCAAATGTACAATCACATTTTTTCGAGGAAGCTTATTGACTCAGTTTGTTTCACTCCTGTGACAGTGCTTTAAACCCACAGCAGGAACCTATAGAATCACACTTGTACACCTGAGGATCTTGTTTTGCATGTATACCAATTGAGATCATACAACAACCAAGAGGCCTCATTTCAGCATGATGTGTGTATAACTGTTGGAAATTCTTCTACTCAGCATATCAGAGGGAATTTCATCCCCTTCCAATTTCTGCCTAGATGTCTGCTCTCTGAATTTGGGGTCTGCTGTCAGCTGTCCATTCCTGTCATCACACAACCAATGATTTCAGCTTTTTTGACTATGTATGTCACTGCTGGAACCAGAAACTTGCCAGGTAATTTCTGTTATGTTGTAACAGTTACCACAAAATCTTTCCGTTTGACACCTGCTGATATAAGAAAGACCACCATGGTTAATAGCCTCAAAGGTATATCTACTCTGAGGGTGAAAACTTGTAATATGATGGTCGAAACCACTACCAGATCCATGATACATGTTGGTATACCCAGTGCTTCAAGCAAAGAACCTGGGTCTTAGAGCCAGGTGGCAACATTTTAAATCTTATTTCCATGTAGTATAAAGTTAGTTGTGTGATCCTTGGCATGGTTTCTTACTGAACTATTTATTTTTGCATTTCCTTTTATAGCTAGTGCATCTTTACTGGACTTTCTTATATTACCAAAATCTGAATGTGGAAGTATATAAGAATACATCCTATTCAAGATCCAATGCCTATTCATGATAAAAAACTCTCCATAAAATGGGAATTGGGAACTCTCACACCAGCCTTGTCTCTGCCTCAGGTCCTCTCCCTGGGGTGTGCGGACTGCTGGCGGACGCATGGGGTCGTGGTAGAGCCCCAGGCCTCGGCATAACGTGGAACTACAACCCCCAGAAGTCCAAGTGGAAGCGAAGTAAACGGACATTTTGAACTCTCACATGGGCCTGTTTCCGCCTCAGGTATTCACCCTGGGGTGTGCGGCTGCCCTGTCGGGAGGCCGCCCATGCCACTGCTTATTAATACAAATACAAGGGAAATTCAACACCAAGGGAAGGTAATACCCTCAAGAACAAAGAAACAGTGCACTAGAGGAATCTATCCCTGAACCCTGCAACACCATGGGGAAACAACGCAGATCCCCAGTTCGAAGAACAGATGAAGGAATCAACCCTGAAGACTCAAAAAGAATGCAGATGTGCATGATCTCTCTGACAATGAATTTAGAGAAGAAATTGGTAGGAAGTTTAAGGAGCTCAATAAAAAAATGGAGCAGATGTCCAATAAAATACAGGAGAACATAAATGAAGCAGTTGAAAGGGCAGTCAATAAATTACGAGAGGAAATGAGAGCAGAAATAAGAACCATGCAAATAGAAATATCATCGCTTAAAAACTCAGTAGATGAAATGAAACACACAATAGGGGCTCTCAACAGTAGGATGATAGCAGCGGAAGAGAGAATCAGTGAGACTGAAGATGAGCTGCAGAAAGCACTCAGAGACTACATAAAATGGAAAAAGACGGGGAAAATGGATCAGCAACGGAACAGAGAACAATGGGATGAAGCCGGGTGGAACAACATAAGAATTATTGGAGTCCCAGAGGGACAGGAAAGTAACCCCAAAGAAATTAAAACAGTTAAAAACATCCTGGCTGAAAAGTTCCCCGAGTTAAAGGATGAAGGCATCCAGATCCCAAAAGCCCAACGCATACCAGCAAGAAGAGACCCCAATAGAAAGACCCCAAGACACATCCTAGTCAAAGTAATGGATGCCATAGACAGAGACATAATTCTTCTGGCAGCAAGATCAAAGAAGGAAATTGTATACAAAGGGAGCAACCATTCGACTTTCAGCAGACTTCTCAGAAGACGCCCTCCAAGCCTGAAGTCAGTGGTGGGATATAGTAAAAAAAACTTAATGAAATGAATGCCACATCAAGAATTCTTTATCCAGCTAAACTCTCACTCAGATTTGAAGGACTGATATACAACTTTGTGGATAAACAACAGTTTAGGAACTTTGTAAAATCAAAACCAACCTTAAAAAGAAGGACTGAAAGATCTACTATAAGACGAGACATAACCCAAAAGAACAACCAATCTATACAGAATGATGGCACAAAATCCCATGACAATAATCTCTCTCAATGTCAATGGTCTAAATGTACCACTTAAGAGATACAGAGTGTCAAAATGGATCAAAAAATTGAATCCGACATTCTGCTGCCTTCAAGAAACACACCTGCACAATCGGAGCAAAGACAGTCTCAAAATAAAAGGCTGGAAAACAATCCTTCACTCAAACAACCCATCCAAAAGGGCTGGGGTAGCCATACTGGTATTCGACAACATAGACTTCAGGCTAACGAAGGTCAGAAGGGACAATGAAGGTCACTTCTTAATAGTCAAGGGATGCATATATCAGGAAGAAATCACGATATTAAACATATATGCACCCAACGAGGGCCAGCAAAATACAAAAAAAAACTATGAATAAACTTCAAAGAAGACATTGACAGCAACACAATTGTAGTTGGAGACTTCAACACTGCTATATCAACCCTGGATAGATCAACAAGATTGAAACTTACCAAGGAAATACTGGACCTAAAAGAAGAGATGGAAAAAGAGGGCTGGTAGACATATACAGGGCATTTCATCCCCAAAAAGCTGAATACACTTTCTTCTCCAGTGCACATGGAACATACTCCAAAATAGATCACATGCTGAGCCATAAATCATACCTCCATAAAATCAAGAAGATAGAAATTGTGCCAACTACTTTTTCAGACCATGATCCACTGAAAATATAAGTTAATTGTACACAAAAATGGAGACCAATACCAAGTACCTGGGAACTAAACTGCTCGCTGCTGAACAACCAGCAATCATCAAAGAAATCAAAGAGGAAATCCAAAGATTCCTGGAAACAAATGAGACCAAAGACATGAATTACCAGAACTTGTGGGATACAGCAAAAGCGGTGTTAAGAGGCAAGTTCATACCTCTTCAAGCATTCATCAGAAAAGAAGAAAAGGCCATCACAAACAGTCTGACCCTCACAACTTAAGATCTTAGAGAGTGATCAACAAAAGGAGCCCAACTCAAGCAGAAAGAAAGAAATAATAAAACTTAGAGCAGAAATCAATGAGATGGAATGTCAAAAAAAACAATCCAAAATCAATGAGATGGAATGTCAAAAAAACAATCCAGAAGATCAACGAAAACCAAAAGCTGGTTCTTTGAAAAAGTAAACAAGATTGACAAACCACTTGCAAGACTTGTAAGAAGGAAAAGAGAGAACCCAAATAAATAGAATCAGAAATGAAAACGGGACATCACTACAGAAACCACAGAAATTCAAAAGATCATCAGAGATTACTATGAGAGCCTGTATGCCACGAAACAAGAGAACCTAGAAGAAATGGACAAATTCCTGAATTCCTATAGCCTAGCAAGTCTGCAACAAGAAGATTTGGAATACCTCAACAAACCTATCTCCATTGAGGAGATGGAATCAGTAACCAAAAGTCTCCCCAAACACAAAAACCCAGGTCAAGATGGATTCACCAGTGAATTCTACAAAACCTTTAAAGAGGACCTACTCCCACAGATGCTAAGATCTTCAACAAAATACTAGCAAATAGAATCCAAAGAGTCATCAAAAAGATTATACACCATGACCAAGTGGGATTCATCCCGGGAATGCAAGGATGGTTCAACATCCACAAGTCAATCAACATAATACGTCATATCAACAAAAAAGAAAAATAAAAACCAAATGATCATATCAATAGATGCAGACAAGGCATTTGACAAGATTCAACACCCGTTCATGATAAAAGCTCTCCGTAAAATGGGGATTGAAGGAACCTTCCTCAAGATAATCCAGGCCATCTACTACAAACCCACAGTGAGCATCATTCTCAATGGGGGAAAAACTGAAAGCCTTCCCCTTAAGATCAGGGACAAGACAAGGCTGCCCATTCTCACCACTTCTATTCAATATAGTATTGGAAGTACTTGCCATAACAATCAGGGAAGAAAAAAGACTTTAAGGGCGTCCGGATAGGAAGGGAATTCAAGTTGTCGCTATTTGCAGATGACATGATATTATACCTGGAAAACCGAAACTCTCTACCAAGAGACTCCTAGAAATAATACATTCCTATAGTAGAGTGGCAGGGTACAAAATCAATACCCAAAAGTCAATGGCCTTCCTATATGCAAACAGCGAAAGAGAAGAAAGGTACATTAAAGAAACTATCCCATTCACAATTGTGCCCCAGAAAATCAAATACCTAGGAATCAGTTTGACAAAAAATGTACAGCCTCTCTACAAAGAAAACTACAAAACGTTACTTCAGGAAATAAAAGAAGACCTGAGGAAATGGAGACACTTCCCTGCTCATGGATTGGAGGGATTAACATTATCAAAATGGTAATACTCCCTAGAGCTTTATAAAGATTCAATGCTTCCCTATAAAGATACCCATGATGTTCTTCAAAGAAATTGAACAAACACTCCTGAAATTGTTATGGAATAATAAACCCCCACGAATAGCTAAAGCAATCCTTGGGAAAAAGAAGATGGGAGGTATCACTTTCCCCAACTTCAAGCTCTACTACAGAGCAATTGTAATTAAGACAGTGTGGTATTGGTATAGAGACAGACCTGTAGACCTATGGAATAGAACTGAATATCCTGAAACACACTCTCAAATATACAACCACTTAATCTTCGATAAAGGAGCAAAAAATATTAAGTGGAGCAAAGAAAGCCTCTTCAACAAATGGTGCTGGGAAAACTGGGCAGCTACGTGTAAAAAAATGAACTTAGAACTTCTTTTTAACGCCATGCACAAAAGTCAGATCAAAATGGATTATAGATCTCAACATCAGACATGAATCTATAAGGTATATCAAAGAAAACATAGGAGAAACGGCTTTACGATATCGAAACTAAAAGTATCTTTAAAGACGATACACCACTGACCAAGCAAATGGAAGCAAAGATAAACAAATGGGATTATATAAAGTTGAAAAGTTTCTGCAACTCAAAATAAACGGTGACCAAGATACAAAGATAATCCACAGAGTGGGAAAGGATATTGACCCAATGCCTATCTGACAAGGGGTTAATATCCAGGATATATCAGGCACTGTTAGCCCTTCACAAGAAAAAAAGCAGCCCACCCCATCAAAAAATGGGGAGAAGAAATGAACAGAAGCTTCCAAAAAAGAAGAAATTCGAATGGCCAAAGGGCATATGAAAAAGTGCTCTTCAACTTTAATCATCAGAGAGATGGAAATCAAAACAATGAGATACCATCTCACACCACAGAGACTGGCACACATTCAAAACAGCAAGAACAACCAGTGCTGGTATGGATGTGGGGAAAAAGGGACTCTCATCCACTGTTGGTATGAGTGCCAACTGGTCCAGCCCTTTTGGAAAACAATATGGGCATTCCTCCGAAAACTAGATATTGAGCTCCCATTTGATCCAGCAATAGCACTCCTGGAATATACCCGAGAGACCGAAAAACACATAGCAGAAACACTATCTGTACTTCTTTATTCATCTCTGCATTATTCACTATAGCTAGAATCTGGAAACAACCTAAATGCCAGAGAACAGAGGACTGGCTAAAGAAACTGTGATTCATCTACACTATGGAATACTATGCAGCTGTCAGAAAAGACGAAATTATGAAATTTACCTGCAAATGGATGTACATGGAGACTATCATGCTGAGTGAAATTAGTCAGATGGAAAAGGACAGATACAGAATGACTGCATTCATTAATAAGATATAAATAGATACCAGTGTTTTACTAAATGTGGGAAATGGTAATGGCAGATTAAAACTCTCCATTGAATATACACAAAGAGACTTAAGTTTTAAACTCTAAATATCTGCAGGGCTAGCTACAATGTGTAAAACAAGAGGGAGAGAGATGCAGAGACAGAGAGAGAGACAGAGAGAGAAAGAGAGGAAACAGGGCTACCTGCTGTTGAGGCAGCCTGGGGGGGGTGGGGTGGGAGGGGTGGGGTACATTGGTTGTGGAAATGGGGCACTGGTGAAGGGATGGGTGCTGGAATACTGTATTACCAAGAACCAATTGTGAACACCCTTGTAATTGTATGTCTTATGGTGGTATAATAAAAAATTTTTTAAAAAAATGGGAATTGATGGAACTTTACTATATATAGTCAAAGCCATCTACTTCAAGGCCACAGAGAACATCATTCTCAATGGGGAAAAACTGAAAGCCTTCCCTATGATCTGGGACAAGACAAGGTTGTCCACTCTCACCACTTCTATTCAATATAGTTCTGGAAGTACTAGCATAACAAGTAGGGTAAAGAGAGGACATTAGGGGTATCTGAATAAGAAAGGAAGAAGTCAAGCTGTCACTATTTGCAGATGACATGATGTTATATCCAGAGAACCCTAAACTCTCTAACAAAAAGATCCTAGAAACAAGATTCCTATAGTAGGTGGCAGTGTACAAAATCAATATCCAAAAGTCAATGGTTTTCCTATATGCAAACAACAAAGAGAAGAAAGGGATATTAAAGAAACAATTCCATTAACAGTTGAGCCACATAAAATCAAATATCTAGAAATCAGTTTGATTAAGAATATAAAGAATTTGTACAAAGAAAACTACAAAAATGTTGCTTCAAGCAATAAAAGAGGACACAATGAAAAGGAGACAGATTCCCTGCTCACGGATTGGGAGAATCAACATTATAAAAATGGTAATACTCCCTAGAGCTTTATACAGATTCAATGTGGTCCCTATAAGGATACCCATGGCATTCTCAAATAAATTGACCAAACACTCCTGAAATTTGTATGGAAAAATAAAACCCTCACGAATAGCTAAAGCAATCCTTTGGAAAAAGAAGATGGGAGGTATCAATTTCCCCCAACTTCAAACTCCACTACAAAGAAGTTGTAATTAAAATTGCATGGTATTGGTATAGAGACAAACCTGTAGACCTATGGAATAGAACTGAATATCCTGACAAACACTCTCAAATATATGATGGCTTAATCTTTGATAAAGGGAGCAAATATATTAAGTGGAACAAAGAAAGACTCTTCAACAAGTGGTTCTGAGAAAACTGGGCAGGTCATATAAAACAATGAACTTAAACCTTCTTCTAACACCATGCACAAAGGTCAGATCAAAATGGATCAAAGATCACAACATCAGACATGATTCGTGTCTTATAGATTTATAAAGGTGCATCAAAGAAAACACAGGAAAAATGATTTACAGAATCAAAACTAAAGGCATCTTCAAAGACAAAACACCACTGATAGAGCAAATGGAAACAAAGTTAAACAAATGGGATTATATAACATTGAAAAGCTTCTGCACCTCAAAAGAAATGGTGACCAAGATTTAGAGACAGCCCACAGACTGGGAAAGAATATTCACTCAATACCCATCTGATAAGAGGATAATATCCAAGATATAACAGGCACTGGTAGAACTTTACCAGAAGAAAACAGCCACCCCATCAAAAATGGGGAGAAGAAATGAACAGAAACTTCCAAGAAGAAATTCGAATGACCAAAAGGCATAAGAAAAGTGTCTTCATCACTAATCATCAGGGAGAAGCAAATCAAAACAACAATGAGGTATCATTTCATGCCACAGAGACTTGCACACATTCAAAAGAGCAAGAACAGCCAGTGCTGGCATGGATGTGGAGAGAAATGGACTCTCATTCACTGTTCATGGGAGTGCCGACTGGTCCAGCTCTTTTTAGAAAACATTCTGAACATTCCTCCAAAAACTAGATATTGAGCTTCCATTTGAGCCAGCAATACCACTCCTGGGAACATACCCTGGAGACCCAAAAAAACACAGAAGAAACACTATCTTCACTTCTATATTCATCACAGCACTATTCACAATACCCATAATCTGGAAACATCCTGAATTCCCTGGAACAGAAGACTGGTACATCTACACAATGGAATACTATGCAGCTGTCAGAAAAGAAAAGTCATGAAATTTACCTGCAAATGGATGGACATGGGGATTATTATGCTGAGTGAAATTAGTCAGAAGGTAAAGGACAGGTATATAATGACTGCATACATTAGTGGGATATAAATATATACTAGTGGTCTACTAATTGTATGGAAATGTTAAAGCCATACTAGAACTGAGCATTGAATGTATACAAAGGTATTTGCATGATAATCCCTAAATGTCTGTAGGGCAAACTACAATGTGTAAGAGAATGGAAGAGAGAGAGAGAGAGAGAGAGAGAGAGAGAGAGAGAGAGAGAGAGAGAGAGGAGAGAGAGAGAGGGGAGAGAGAGAAGAGAAGAGGAATAGTACCTGCTATAGAGACAGGCTGGGGGCTGGGGGATGTGGAGGGAATTTGGGAACATTGGTGGTGGGAATAGGGCACTGGTGGGGGATGGGTGCTGGAAAAATGTATGACTGAAACCCAATCATTAGCATCTTTTTAATTGTATATCGCATGGTGGTATAATAAAAAATTTTAAAAAGAATACAAATTATGTTTCAATTTTCTCCCATGTACACATATCATTTACTTATGTAATTTGATTTTAATCATTTCATACAACATGTAGTAGTTCACTCATTAAGCTGATATTTTCTGAATCTTGGACTTATATGCAACACATGACAGTCAAACAAATCTGGCCTCACAGAATTTATCCCCTATTGAAGTGAAAAAGATAGTAAACATCAACAAGCTGTAGGAACCTGAAGACAAATGAAGCAGGAAAAGAATGGAGGCCAGATAACATGCTTCTCAAAATACTGCCTTTGAGAAAAGACACAGAGTAAGGTATTTGGAGGTAGGAGAGCCCAAGGAGGAGGAAACAAGAGCTTTGAAAAACCTGCAAGCATAAATACCAGGCCTGCTGTGTTCAGGAAGCAACAAGGAGGATGAAGAGGCTCAGTAGTGAGGGGTCGGGAGGCCTGTAAATGGAGATAATGAGTGTGGCCCTCCTCAGTGTCTGTTCTACCATATCCTCACAGGCAGCCCAAATCTACCACTTCCACAGCTTCCAGCTTTAACTGACCTGCCGTCCTGTCTCGGGGAAATTGAGGTCACGGATGCCAGCAGGTTGTCTTCCATCCAAATGTGTCTTCTTGCATTCCACTTCCCACAGAGCAACCAGAACTTCCATCCTGAAATTGAATCACATTTTTTCTCTTCTTCGCTGGCTGCTCTGATTCCTATAATTCAAAGGAAATACAACAGGCGTTGAAGAGTCAAATCTCTTGAAAAAAGAACAAAACTGGAAAATTCAATCTTTCAGATTTCAAACTCTATCTCAAAGCTTCATACATTTTAGAATTCTGGGATTAACCTGAAAACAGACATAAAGATGAAACAGAATAGAGAGCCCAGGACTGAACTCACATATGTGATCAATGGATCTCTGACAAGTTGAAAAGAGTACAATGGAGAAAGTCTCTTGAACAACTGGTGTTGAGAAAACCAGATGCAAGAGAATGAAATTTTAACCTTATACTATTTCATACACAGATACCACCCACTTTTATTTATTTATTTTGCTGTTTGGGGGTCACGCCTGGCATGCACAGAGTTTACTCCTGACTCTCACTCAGGAATTACTCCTGGCGGTGCTCAGGGGACCAATGGATGCCGGGTTTGAGCCTGTATCAACCACGTGCAACATAAAGCCACCACCTGCTGCACTATTGCTCCAGCCCCAGCCAAATTTAAAAAACATAAGACCCCAAGTATAAAATTAGAATGAAACATAGAGGAGGAGCATCTTGAAATTGCCCTGAACAATGATTTCTCTTGCTTTCTTTATTATACTCAATAGCTATGACCGTTGCCTGCTGCACCTTCAATGTTCAATTATTTTGCTACTCACTTTTAAAACTAATACCTTAGCCCCTTGCTTTTTTTTAATTTTCAGTCTATTAGGCAATGATTAAGAAGTTTGTGTTGGAAAACTATGTGCCTGAAACTCAACCAGGAATTACTTTGTAATTTACAGTGACTCAATAATTTTAATTTAAAATAAAAATTAAATCTAAGTATAATCTTGAAGTGTAGGTATGCATATATTGAACTTTATGCATATAAAGTGCAGATATAGGAAATTGATCTACTGTGTATAGTAGGTCAGAACCAAATAAATCTACTTCTAAGTAGATATAGAAATGATTGAAAATCTCTACCTAATAATGTACACTTCTACATGTGTTCATAGTGGCACCATTTTCAATGGTCAGAAGATAGAATCAACAGTAGTCAGTGAGTGTTTCAGTGTAGTAATTTATACATTATGATATTTGTCTATATAGGAGAAAAGAAACACTGATAAATGCTTTATTTTTATTTTGAAAAACTGATAAATGCTTTAATGTGGAAAGTCCAAAGCATTAAAGGGGCCATACACAATGTCACATGCATATGGTTCTTTTATATGAAATACTCAGATACAGAACACAGATTGTGTCAAAACTAAAAGGGGAATCACTGCACAGTCTGGTGGTTTAGGTTTGGAACCAGACAGAGGTGGCAATTGCACAACATTGTGAATATTCTACTGAATTGTTCATCTTATAATGCTAAATTGACTGGTGCCAAAGTGATGGTACAGTGCGTAAAGAGCTTACTTGGTCAACGACTGACCCAGTTTGGGTCCCTGAGACCTTAAATGGTCCCCAGAGTCTGCCAGGAGTGACCTCTAAACACAAAGTCAGGAGTAAGCCCTGAGCACTCTGAGTATGATCCAAAAGTAAATAATATATAAATAATGTTTTAAATGTTTAATCATTTAAATGTTTAATTTTATCCCAGCTAAGTTATTTTTAATCCCATCTCAGGCCATTCCTTGCTGTTCCCTGATAGCCAAGCAGCTGTGTCCTCATTGATTAAGTCTCAATCTAAATACTACCTAGTTAGTAGACTTCTCTGATTTCTGAAAGTGGGATTTAAAAATACACAGTGGGGAAGCAATAAATAATCAAAGGCAAGAGAACTGGGGAGATGGTCCCCGGGAACCCAATATATGAGGGAGATGGGTTTGACTGTGGGGAGGGACTAGCAGTTCTCTTCACAATTTTTCTCCTTTATTTTTCCAAATACCCACAAAATTTTGTATTATATGTGCATATGTATGTTTGTATACTCAGTGGGCCATGTGGTGCCCTAGAATTAACTGCGATGGACACATGTAAAAGTGTGTGGCCAACACACTTAACTGCGTTGGCCACACACACCTCAACCCCACGCAAGTTTGCGTGGCCAACCGCAAATTAACTGTGTTGGCCACATGCACCTCAAGCCCTCTATTATCCTTTTGGTCCTTCCTATCATTATTGTTTCTGTTTGAGGAGCACAGCAGGCAGTGCTCATGCTTACTCCTGGCTCTGTGCTCAAGGATCTCCCCCTGTTAGGGTACAGTATATTTTTTAAGTATTTTATTATACCACTCTGAGATATAAAATTACAAAGATATACAATTAAAAAGTTCATATTTGGGTTTTGGTCATACAGTGTTCCAGCACCCTCCACCAGTGCCCATCTCCCACCACCAACGTCCCCGGTTCCCTCCCCCTCCACAGCCCGCCTCCATGGCAGGTTCTTTATTTCTTCCCCTTTCTCTCTCTTACTCTTTTCCTTTCCTTCCAGACTATGGATTACAAAACATACATTAAAGGGATGTCATGTGTATCATTTTGCCTGTATTTAATGCTCAGTTCTAGGTTGGTATTAATACCCTAGACAATTGTTAGCACACTTGGCACAGTATATCTTATGAAGTGCCAGGCATCGAACCCAGGGGTGTTTGTGTGCCAAGGCATGAACCTTCCCCATTGTACTATCACTCCAGTCACATTTTCTCAAAATAAGATCTATTTATTATGTCTTTAAGATGTGTCAATTATTCTACAAAATATTTTTAGTTTTTTAATCTTTGTTCAAGCTTTTGTTGACTTTTTTATACTCTTACATGTATTTTCCACAATTAGAAACCTCAATAGTTTTCTGAGATGGATTCATCACTTTGGGTGAAAACTCCCTTCGTATGGGCACTGTTACTATACCTACTGTGTGTCTGTCCACATTCATGCATGTCATTGGGTGTCGGGAGCTCTGCCGGGGTCTCCAACAGTGCCGGGAAGCGAAGTTCCCCTTCTATCTCCGAAGCCGGTGAGGAATGGATGAAAACTCAGGAATCCGATGCAGTTTTAAAAGGGTTTACTTATCACATGTTCAGGCATACAAATCAGCAAAAGGAAAAGCCCGGTGCTTAGGATTCCAGGCTAGAATTCCAGCCACATGTAGGCCAAGATGGCGGCCACCACGTGTAAAGGCCCTGTAAAGAGGAGACAAAGACAAAACGCCCAAGAAGTGTGCAAGCTCACAAAGAGAGAGGCCCAAAAAGAAGCGCCCAAAAAAGAAGCATGAGAGACAAAGCAGGCTAGTATTATAACCCTGCAACTCGGACCACCCTCCCACTGTTATGGAAAGCAGGGAGGGTCAAATGCCCTTAGGTAATCCCTCCCTGCACCTCACCTAGTCCCTTTTATATGCTAATGTTTTGAGACAAGATCTGCCTGGAAATGCCTTTATAGGGTAGAGAAGGGGTTTCTGAGATGGCATGTCTCTGTACCAAGACTGATACTAATGCCAGTTAAATATTTCTCCAAGCCTTCACAAGTCTCTTCTACTTCATTGTAATTTTGTATTTTAGTTTCCTTTGAGTATATCAGGGAGCTATGCTTGTTTGCTTGGGGGGCAAACAGCATTTCTCTCTGGTCTAATTACTTAGGGATCCTACGTGGCCAGGCAAATATGCTGGTAAGATCTAGCTAGTCCCGCGATGATTGTGGTAGCATGGGAGAATATTTATACCAGCCAGTACAGAATACATGGTCAGATAAGACTGCCACTTTCAGACTATCCCCCTATCTATGAAGTGATGTGCAGGAGGCAATCCAGGGCAGATGCAGAGGACTAGGCTTTTAGGTGTCCTGCAACAATTGGGTGAAACTGGCAAGCTTAGGTTCTTTATCAACACATTTGACATTGTAATTCACCTCAGGTCTATCCAGCCAGAGAGGAGCATAATTTCTGAGTCATAGTTCCTCTGGTAATCCAAGGCAACATTTTTCAGCAAAGGCCTGAATAAGCCAGTGAATTCCCATGTTGTCACATGGGAACCACAGTTAAAAATGATACATAAATGGGTCTTGGTGGGGGGGAAGGAATGGGGGAAGAACACAGATTAGAAAGCACAGAGGGAACTGAAGAAAACAGAGAAGTGTCTGAGAAAACAATCAGGAAATGTTGGGATATGTTGATCTAAAGGGAATGATTTCCTGAGAGGAGACAAATGTCAGTGGTCTCCTCCTTTAGTTTCTTCCACAAGTTATAACTGGTATTCTTCACCTACTCAAGCTCTTCAGTTACTTGAATTGCATTTTTTAATAGAAAAGAGGAAGAACTGAATCATCTTTTCAATCATAACCAGTGAGGTGTTTGGGTACAGGAGGGTTACTTTTTTACTCTTTCCCATATATAATAATAAATTGTGTGTCATATATTCAGTTATTTGGATTCAAGTGAGCCAAAAATTTAATGGTATGTGTTCCTTTGTCCTTTCACTTCATTCTATAGAGCTAATATGCTTATATCTTTTTATATAGGATCACATCTATTTTTTAAATATTTTAGAATTATATATATATATATATATATATATATATATATATATATATATATATATATATATATATGAGTCTACATATATATGGTCACAGAAAGCATGCACAGATTTTAAAAGCAGATTTATTTATAGTTGCCTAAGCAAAAACTAATCCAGGTGTGCAGGAGGCAAATAGATAAATATCCTATGTTAATTCCATATAATGGAATAGTGATTGATCTGTTAACCCATGAAAGGAAATTGAAATGCATATTAAGTGGAATAAATTAATCTGAAAGGATAGCATTCTGATGGTTGAACTATAGATCATTCTAGAAAAGTAAAATACTATTAAGTTATTAACAAATTATAGCAATGGTTATTAGGGCGACATCGAAGGAAAGATGTAGAGATAGAGACTAGGACAGTAAAAAGGTTCTTTATGACATCATAATGCTGCTAGACATTATAAACTCAGACACATGGGGCAGAACTACTACCAACTCTCCCTGTGCTCAGCTGATAATGAGGTGCCGGGAGGGAAGGTAGTTCTAGCCCTGGCCCGCCATCCCAACAGAGTCTCACAAGAAGCCAGAGGAACCCCCCACACCATGAGGGTCACCGTTTTCAACATCCTGACTCCACAGCTCATTAGAACTCCACCCAAAAGAAAAGCCGATTTTACCCCGTTCATCAGTAAATGCACAAGACGAGGCCTACTACTGAGAGTATCCCACATGGCAGAACCTGGCAAGCTACCATATCATATTTGATAAGTTAAAAACCAGTAACACTTATAGACCTCATTCCCATGACCTGATGGAATGGTTTGAGGCTCTTCATGTTCCTGGAGTGGGCTACCCTAGCATGAGACAGGACATATGGAGATGTTACTGGTGCCCACTCGAGCAAATCGATGATCAATGGGAAGACAAGTGATACAAGTGAAGTGAATGATGCATTCATGTCATTATATATTTGATCCAAAGCATAGGATATGCACATTCAATATCTACTGCTACCTATAAACTTTGGGTAATTATGGTATGTCTGTAAGTGTTCATAATTTGAACAAATTCACTACTTTGGGGAAAGGATGCTAGCAATGACAAAAGCTATGTGGAAGCAGGCAAATAATGAAATCTCTTTAATCATGTCCACTTTGCCACAAAACCAAAAATTTCCCTGAATAATACCGAGTAAAAAAATTAACACATAAAATAAATCACCTCACTTAATTTTTTATATTTTATATGAGAGGATTTTTGTATATAAGCTCTATAAAATACCAAATCCATCACCTTTTCTCTAAATAAGAATTTTCCTTCACTTTGTAATTTTCTGGCTATACGCTCAATGTTCAAGTTAAAGATGTCAACAAGAAATAGTCTATTATCTTGGAAATCAAAAGGTGATCTAGCTTTTCTCAGTTTAACAGTGAAAAAACAGATAAAGATACTGTGGTTTGCAATTGTTACTGAAAAGGTATCATGCATAGCCTTTACTTTTATCACGAACACCCATAACCTCCCTTTCAGCACTTTCGGCTTTTGTCCAGTGATCATTTTCAACTATCATTGTCATAGTGAACACTTCTCTTTCCTAACCACACGCCCCTCTCTCTTTGTGGCATGCTTCCGGCATGGATGAGTTTTCCTGTCTTTGTTTCTATGTCTGGGTATTATTCACAAACTATGTTGTTGTGTTTTGATCTCATTAATGAGTGCAATAATTCTGTGTCCCTCTCTCGCTCTAACATCACTCAGCATCATACTGTTCATGTCCATCATGTATAAGCAATGTATTATGTCTTTATTTTCCTCATAGCTGCATAGTGTTCCATGGTGTAGTTATACTGTAGTTTCTTTACCCATTCAAGTGCTTTGTTCTCAAGCACTTTGGTTGTTTCCAGATTCTGTCATAGAAGCAGGCTGCAGGGGAGGAGAGGGAGGAGTGAGTGGAAAGGAAACGGGGACATTGGTGGAAGGAAATGTGCACTGGTGATGGGACTCGTGTTGGAACATTGTATGACTGAAACCCAATCATGAACAACTTTGTAGCTACATTTTGCATTGATTCAATTAAAAAAATGTAAAGTAAAGGATATAAAGATAAGTGAATAAGACTTCTGCTTCGGTCTATTATACTTGTTACACAGTGAAACAGGAAACACACCAGTACCAGTAATTTAATGATAGAAATGACATTTTCTGGGAATCATAAACACATTTTCAAAGATATCTCAAAGGGAATAGCATTCTCATTCTATTCCCTTTCGAGTCCCTTCACCAGACCTGGGCCCTACGAAAGCAGGATGAGAATGCTATTCGGGTCTCCCAGAGAGGAATCGAAAAGAGCTATGCTTGGAAGATCACGCCTCACTCAAGTGAGAGAAGGAATCCGGAGCTCTGACCTCCGTCGCTATTCCAGAATCAGGGACGCTGTCTCGTTTGCCAAGGCATTGAAAATCAGATGGGCTGGACATGTAATGCGATTTGGAGACAACCGCTGGACTAGAGCCGTTACTGACTGGATCCCACGGGATGTCAAAAGATCACGTGGCCGCCCACCTACAAGATGGTCTGACTTCCTTGGAAAGGCACTGAAGGAACGGTTTGAGGCTCTTCGTATTCCTGAATCAACCAGATGCCATTGGGCTACATTGGCACATGATAGGGTCCAATGGAAATGTTACTGGCACCCGCTCAAGCAAATCGATGAATAACGGGATTCAAGTGATCAAGTGATCAAGTGATCTCAAAGGGATGATAAAACTTAAAAGAACATATAAAACCTTTATTTTTCATTGACCTCTATGGCTTGATTTGTAATGATTGTATCAATGTTTTAGTAAAGGAAATTTGAGATCTTCTGCAAATTACATCCTTCAGCTTACTCAAGAATCTGAAGGTGAATTCATATCCATGCACATCTGCACACACATTATTTGTACAGAAAATAAAATCTAACATGAAGGCACACATCTATATATAAATCAAAACCACTGACTTACCATTTGCACTGAGTAGGCCATTTGCCATTGACCAAAAATCAATGCTTACTTGGGTGGGTGGGTGGGGTGGGGGGTGGGGTATGGGTGGGGGTGTTGGGGGGGTGGGTGGGGGGGTGGTGGGGTTGGTAGGAGTCAGATAGACAGACAGATATACAGACAGACATACAGATGATTAGACAGACAGATGATTAGACAGATGATAGATGATTATATAGTCAGATGATTAGACAGATGATAGATGATTAGACAGATGATAGATGATTAGACAGATGATTTGACAGATAGAAATATATATATACATATATATATATCTTAGAATTTTTTTACTGTCTTTATTTTGAGTTTATGATTACCAAAATCTGGACCTCAGACCTCAGGCCTGATAATTTTCCAGTGAACTATTGCTACAGTCAAACACTGATAGTTGCAAGGAAAAATATTTTTTCCATATGTGTGAAAGATAATTGTAATAGCTAACACTCCACTTTGACCAATATAAATAGTAATTTGTTTGGTCGATTCTAACCAATTCTAATCAATACATTTATATTCTTTGATGAATATGTTATACATTGCACATCTATTAAAAATATTTCTTGTGAGTTATTGAGAACCTCACTGAATTTCTTGCTCACTTGAGTGATTGGATTAAAGGAGACTGGAAAAAGAAAGTGATGATACATTGCAGATATTTATTAGCTTACGATTATGCTATAGCAAACCATCACCAAATTGAACAAAACTAATTGATAATATTATCTAAGATGACACCAAGTGTAATTACTCCTAGAAATTCTTCTTCTCCTCCTCCTTCTCCTCCTCACCTCCTCCTCTTCTTCTTCTCCTCCTTCTTCTCCTTCTCCTCCTTTTCCTTCTCATCCTCCTCCTCCTTCTCCTTCTCCTCCTCCTCTTCTTCTTCTCTTTTCTTCTTCTTCTTCTTCTTCTTTGTCTTCATCTTCATCATCTTCCTCTTTGTCTTCGTCGTCATCTTCTTCTTTGTCTTCGTCGTCATCTTTGTCTTCTTTGTCTTTTTTCTTCATCTTCGTCTTCTTTGTCTTCTTATTTCTTCTTCCTTCTTCCTTCTTCTTCCTTCTATTTCATCATTGTCATCTTCTTTGTCTTCGTCTTCTTCGCCGTCTTCTTTGTCTTATTTTTTCTTCATCTTCTTTCTTCTTCGTCGTTGTTGTCATCTTCTTTTGTCTTTTTTCATCTTCATCTTTGTCTTCATCTTCGTCTTATTCATCTTCTTTCTTCTTCATCTTCTTCTTCTTTGTCATAATCATCTTCTTTGTCTTTGTCTTCTTCATCTCCTTCATCTTCTTTCTTCTTCTTTTCTTCTTCTTTCTTCTTCACCATCCTTCTTCATTCTTCTACTCTTCTTCATCATCGTCATCTCCTTCTTCATCTTCTTTCTGTTCTTCATCTTCTTCATCTTCGTCTTCTTCTTCATCTTCTTCATCTTCGTCTTCTTCAACTTCTTTCTTCTTGATCTTCTTCGTCTTCTTCATCTTCTTTCTTCTTCGTCTTCTTCATCTTCTTTCTTCTTCTTCATCTTTTCTTCTTTCTTCTTTCTTCTTCATCTTCTTTCTTCTTCTTCATCTTCTTTGTCTTCTTTTTCTTCTTCCTCTTCCTCTTCTTTTTCCTCCTCCTCCTCTTCTTAATCTTCCTCTTCTTCTTCAGCTTCTTCTCTTGTCTTCTCCTCCTTCTTCTCTCCTCCTTCTTTGTTCTTCTTCTTCTTTTCTTCCTTCTTTCTTCTTCTGCTTTTTTCTTCCCTTCTTCTTTCTGCTTCTGCTTCTTTTTCTTCTTCATCCTATTATCCTTCTCCTTCACCTCCTCCTTCTCCTTCTCTTCTTCTCATCCTCCTCCTTCCCCCTCCTCTTCCTCCTCATTTCCTTCTCCTCCTTCTCCTCCTCCTCCTCCCTCATGCCCATCGTTCTTCTCTTTCCCCCTCCTCCTCCTTCTGCTCCACTTCTTTGTCCTAGACCTCCTCCTCCTCTTTCTCCCTCCATTTACTCCTCCTCTTCTCTCTCTCTCTCTCTCTCCCCTTCTCTTACACATTGTGGCTTGACATACATTTAGGGATTATAGCAATATGCATCATTTCATCATTCTTTGTGGCTGCATGAAATTTCATTGTGTATATATCACACCTTCTTTATTGCTTCATTTGTCATTGGACTTTTGTGTTGTCTTGACATCATGGATGTTTTTCTAAGTGCTGCAATAAACACAGATGTTTGCATGCCCTTTCAAATTAGTAGTTTAGACTTTGAGGGGAGTAAATACCAAGAGCTAAAATGACTGGGGAAAGTGGGAGTTCATTTCTTACACTTTTATTAGGTTGTGACATAGGAATTTACCAGAAAACATCCCTACTATCAGTGAATAGGCTGCTTTTATTTTTTTCCTGTTTTTAACCATATCCCCTCTAACACTGGTTGTTTTCAGTCTTCTATGTACATGCCATTCTCAGCTGTGTGAGATGATTCCTCATTGTCATTTGCATTTGGATTTCCCTAATAATAAGTGACTATTATTTCTAATAATAAGTAATAACGAGCACCCTTTAAATATACTTATTTGTCATCCATATATTCCCTTCATGGAAGTATCTTTCCATCCCCTGGTCTTATTATTTTGTGGGGTTATTGATTTCTTTACTATCAAGATTTGTGAGAGCTTTATATATCTTTAACATTAAAACTTCCATGGATATATTCTGTGCAAATATCTTCTTCCAATCAGTAGGGTGTCTTCATTTTGGCTGGAGTCTCTTTCGCATATAGAAACTTTTGATTTTTATCCTTTCCATTTGCACTTTTTGTTTGTTTCTGTTATTTTTTGTCAATGGAATGTTATCATTGAACACATTTTTTGATCATTTCTTGGAGTATTTTGCTTCTATGTAGTATATGCTTTCGATCTGAGGTGCCATTTTTACCCAGTTCTTGTATCAAGAGTAAAGCATCTTTCATGACAGTTTTTAACCCTGGGCAAGTGACTTTTTCTCCTCAAATAGAGTAGGTAACAAATGGTGGTTGCTCTTTCCACAGCTGACATAAAAATTAAAGATGACATGTGAAAAGATCCTAGCAAGAGAAGTAAGAACTTCTTCACCGGTATCCACTATTTCCAAAGCTTTGATTATAATTTGTGGCAACAAACCCTACCCTCCACTATGTCACAATTTTGCTGCAGTGATTAACAACTTGAGGTTGTTTTTACCTGAAGTCTTCAAATATTTCTCTTGCCTTCCAAGTTTCAGGTCACATTGGCTTAGTATCTGACAGTTTCTTGGAAGCCTTTTCTCATTAAAATGTCCTTTAAAATTCACTTGATTTGGCACTGGCTTCAAACCATTGCTCATCCTATGGCTGGAAATGCAGCTACACTGGCAGTTACTTGCATAGCTAGATTGGAATGAACTCCCTCAACCCCCAGAAATTACCCATAACTCATTTGTTTAGAATCTATTTCAAAATTTGTCTTTATGCATCTCATCATTATTATGAAAATGAATTTTAGGATATGTTCTGGATAAAAATGTTTGTCTGTGCCCATAAATTATGAACTCAAAGGTGGAAGTCACATTCTTTTGAATGTTTTCCTCATGGTACTAACTAGAATTCTGAGTAATGCTAGTCCTGGTTCCGTTTCTAATTCTGAATCTTTAGATAAATTACTTAGGATCTATGAACTTCAGTTTTTTTGTTTGTAAAGTAAGTGTAATTCATTCCTTTCTTGTTAGATCATCTGCTAGTATCATGAGTTTTTCCAATTTGAAGATTAAAGTTATCCTTTATATGAGAAAAGTAATTGCAACAGAACTGATTTTTAATTGTTCTTTCCCATATAAGGTACCACGTAGAATGGTTTTAGGATCTCCTCAGAATTGTCCATATTTTTTGAAGTTTTCTCTATAGCTTTAAACTACCTTCATATAGACTCAGGTGTGCTAATCTTTCTTGCAACAATTTATTTTTTTTCCTTTATCTTGGGGGTTTTAAGCCACACCCAGTGGTACTTACCCTTCACTTTTTCCAGGCTCTGTGCTCAGGGATCACTGGTGCCTTGTGGTCATATATGGTTCTGAGAAATGAGCTGGGTTTGGCCACAAGCAAGGCAAGCACCTTAACCCCTACTATCTCCTCAATCACCCACTCAAAAGTTTTTAAAGCATGAAGTAAAATCCTACTATATGACTTTAGAAGTACATCGTGTTTTCATATGAACCAAAGGTCATGGAAAATTTAACATGAGTAAAAGATCACATTTTTGTTCGTTTGCCTCAATTTTCTCCATATTCTCCTAATTCAACTGAATGCTTTCCCTGGGCATTCCTTGTATCTGTCTGTCTCTGATGCTTTTTCAACCTGAAGACTGGCTTAATTCAGTTGAATTCACCAGGAGGCACTGAACAATGAGGTTGCAGGCTGGCTTCTCAGCCTTCTCTGAGCCACCACTCTAACTAACATCCAGCAGGTGTCCCAACTATTTAAGGGCAGTTCAATGTCATTTCATTCAAAACTGTACAATGTGCACAGTCCTCCTGCATTCTGCTTATTTCATGTCTTCATTTGAAATCTCCCAAAATCTTTGTTTTTGAGGTGCAGAGTCAAAAACAGCATTTCAGTACTTCTGACCCAAGAAGAGCAAGAGGAAAATTCAGCTCCTCATGGAGAGCCACAGACACAAGTTCAGATGCCTCCTCCTCCCATCTGCTCAGAAAGACCAGCTATAGCCAAATTTCAACAAACCCTTTAACGAACATTCTCTCAGGGAACAGGTCTCCTGCCCTCACTCACTAGAAATATCGCTAGTGGAAGGGTCAGCAATTTACTAAAACAGCAGCACTGTTGATGAATGAATAGATTTTTGGTCATGAAATTGAAAAATACTAATTGATTTTAAATACCATTACAGTTCCATCATGATTCTCAAAATATACATTAAAATATCTCTACTGACTTTAGATGTTATTCTTCAATTGCACGGCAATTAGAAAATAAATGTAAGAACTGCTTTCTTGGGGGAATCATGTGTTTTATTAAAAAAAAATGACTGACTTTAAACCAAGAGCCAGTCAGTGACCAGATGGTTGACAGATGCAGGGCATGGTTATCCATCCTACGAAGTCATCTCTGGAACCCTGCAGGATGGGTGGCAAAGCACCATATTTTAAAGGATGGGAAGTAGGTTCAAAAAAACCTGCAAAGGGCTCAGTCTTCTGTGTTTGTTGCTATTGCTGGAGCTCCCACCAGTCTTTTGGATGAAAGTGTGTTCTGTGCAGGTTTGCACTATGCTGTCCTGCTTAGTACTATGCTAAGAGCTGTGACTTTCCTACAGAGAGAGTCAGATGCCAAAGATATAATTCAGGAGTTAAGATGCTGGCTTTTCATCTAACTGACCTTTGTTTAATCCCTGGTACCCTAAGCACCTCCAAGAGTAAGCCCTGAGCACTCCTGTCTAGAAGCAATCCTAAATACTTCTGGATGGGGCTCTAAAACTAATTTTGAAAAGGAAAAGTCAAGAGAGAAAGATTGTATTAAGTCAGCATAGACAACCCCAATTGTAGTCGTCTCCAAATCACAATTTGGAGACCACAGCTGGACTAGAGCCCTGACCGACTGGATCCCACAGGATGTCAAAAGATCACGTGGCCGCCCACCTACAAGATGGTCAGACTTCTTCGTCAAGACCCTGAACGAACAGTTTGAGACTCTTCGTATTCTTGAAGCAACCAGATGCCATTGGACTACACTGGCACTTGATAGGGTAAAATGGAGATGTTACTGGTGCCCACTTGAGCAAATCAATGAATAACAGGATGTCAAGTGATCAAGTGATTAAGACTTAACCCCAACTTACACACATATGCAAACTTAGATGAGCAACCTAACTTCTCAGCATTTCACAATCAAATGTATAACTCACTTGGGTTGCTATGGTAGCTATGAATGATTTGTTCTCCAGGAAATCCAGAAAGGTCTGTGTGAGACATTTTACTTTGGCATGTGGACCATTTCACACAACAACCAAGAGTCTGTAGTATGTGAAGCATTTTATCCCTCAACCACCAAGAGGAATAAGAACTGTGGTTATTACCCATATTTATGATTCTAGGAAAAAATCATAACTCAAAACTAGTTTTCATTGTTCTCCTTTTAATCCACTTTATTATCTCCTAATGGTCTGAGTAGCTACCATTTTATTGAAATTCACTAAGACAAACAGGACATGTCTGTATTGGTCGTTTTATAATTTTCCTGGTGGACAGCATTCACTGTTTTCTGTATAATGTATTCTTTTCCTACAAATCCTACTTCATCATATTTGTGCAATACTTTTAGTATAATTTTTTATTCCATTTTATTTATCTTAACTTCCTTTCCCTCTGCTGATAGTTTTGCTGTCATGACGAGGGTCATATACATGTTTAGTTATGATGTTTGTCAGGAATGTGACATTTGACTGTAGTTCACTACTCTTGGACACAGTGTTTCTAGGGTTTACATATGTGCTTGCTATGGATTGCACTTACTTAGCTGTGGTGACTCATAGCCGCGGGGCTTGTGCACATTCCAGTGTGGAATGCACATGCTATCCAGAAATGAAGCCTCCTAAATCATACCTGCTGATATTATTCTGATGCTAGGTTTTGAGAGTTGTACACTACTTCTTGGTTCAGACCTGTACCTGAAACCTTCACTCCACTGAAAGGGACAGGTCCCTGCACTTACCTGGTTTTCCACTTCATACAAACATAATTGAGAGGTTGATGATCCATGTCTAAAGTGTCTTCAGGGCTTCTCTTCAATATTGTGTGTGCTGCTTTTAGTCATTGTGTGTTTTTCTCACTTACTCTCCCCAGGTAACTTATGTGAACTTGGAAGGCGCCAGCCTCGAGAAGGAAATTTGCCTTTTTTCTCTCTACCCACCTCTGCCAGCCAGGGAATCACTGGCAAAATCTAGGACTAACAAGAGTCTGTAGTGAGCCTTGTTCCCTGCAGGAAAGAAAAGTAAATCCTACACCCTACCCAAGACCCTCGAGTTCTCACCTTTCCCTCATGGAAAAGAATTTCAAGAGGAGATGAGCAGTGAAGTTAGAAACAGATTTATTTGGAAATTGAATTTTGTGCCCAGGAGAGAATGTGGCCTTTTCCAGAATGGAAAGGGAGTCATGGCACACATCCCAGCATTAGATATGAAAGCTTGGGGCTGGAGTGATAGCACAGCTGGTAGGGCATTTGCCTTGCATGTGGCCTACCCGGTTCAATCCCCGGCATCCCATATGGTCCCCCGAATACCGCCAGGAGTAGTTCCTGAGTGCAGAGCCAGGAGTAACTACTGAGCATCACCGGGTGTGACCCAAAAAAGCAAAGAAAAAAAAGGCTTGAAAGTATAGACCTTCTGAGAGGAGATGACAGTAACACATGTTTGTGGACAACGTATGCATGGGCTGGCAACACACGTGTGGGCAGCATATGCGTGCACTTCATGTATTCAAGTTGGGTTTGCAGGTTTCTCCTAAGCTGCTTTCTGCCTAAGTAAGAGTCATTTCTAGGGTGGTTGTCAAGGGGGCAGAGTTGAGAGCAATTGATGGTCTTCTTTACCATTCCTTTACTGGTCTCTGTTCCTGTTGGAGGTGAAAGGAAATCCAGCTTTCTCAGTCTGCACCAGAAAAGGTCATCATCCTGTCCATGAGATGGAGGTGGGGCAGTGTTATTGCAACCTTGGGACTATTGGTATTATTATTCCCCGGGAACTCATCGTCGTGGGGGTTGGCAGAGGGCAGGGGATTGAGATGGGAGTGCTTTCCTTATCTGCCTGCCTGCTTGCTTCAGTTACTTCTAACAGATTATTCCCCTTCTGTTTTCCTCATCGTGGAGGTCCCCAGGGTGGAAGCTGTGTGGTTTGTGTTGCTGTGCTGCTCTGACTGTTGTTATGCCAGCAGAATGAGGAGGGTGAGAGACACCACAGCGAGTTCCTTTCTTCTTTGTCTTCCCATCCTATGTCATGACGAGACTTGCTGGACATGCCCCTGCTCTCCCCAGGGTTCTCCTTGTAACACACTGTCAAAGCTATATGAAGAAGCTCCACACTGTTTTGAAGATTTTTAGATGATTCTTAGTTGTTGCTTAATAGTAGGCCACCAGTTATCAAACCAATTTTACAAAGTTCTAGCAGATGGACTCTCCTTTCTGTCTCTCCTCAAGCTGATCCATTCTTTTCTTCTTTCCATTATAGCTGATTTGTTGCTTATATGGCTAGTTTCTTTAACAGTAAGCTTTTAGAGCCAAATTCATATTGTCCATTAAAGTCTGAAATCGCACAATTCTTTACCTAATTTCTTTGACAGTAAGGCTAGGCAGTAATTTACGACATTTACAGAAATGAAAATGCACATGATGGCATGGTGCCTCTACACAGGGCAGAGCCACTTAGAAAATGCACACTGTGTGTCTTTATTTCAGCCAACCCTGAAGAAGCACTGACAGTTTTGAAATGTCACTTTTATATTGTTTATCGTGTGCCTGGGACTGGCGTAAGACCCCAACACTATCAAGGATAGAGTTTCCTGGTCACCTCAGACGCCATCAATCAATGGACAAAATCTACTAGAGTCCAAATAATCCAAAAGTCTCCTTACTTATCACCAACAGTTTAAAACACACTCTATTGATGTAGGCAGGCAATGAACGTTTTGGGAATAAAGCCAGCCCTAAGGCTGTCCAGATTCACCTTTTGGAACCAGGAACCAAGACTTGATAAGACCTTCATTCTCAATAGACCTTGAGGAAGCTGGATCAACCTGTCTCTGCCCATCCCTTAATGTGGTTGCATTCCAGGACAGAAGATTCAGCAGGAACAGAGGTCAAGAAAAGGAGATTTTCAAAGAAGACCACTCCCCAAATCTACTCCCCCATGGCAACGGCCTAAGCAAACGAACTTTAACCTAGGTTGAAGCCCCATAGGGGAGCAGCTTGTGAAGAAGTGTGTAAAAGATGTCCTGACCTAAGGACAGCGAGCATATGCTGCCTGAGTCCATGTGCTGCTTGAGCCCACAGTGGCCCGAGCACATGTGTCGCCTGCATCTCCTGTCTTGAGATGTGTACTTTCTCTCCCACTTTCCCTTCTTCCCCTTCCTGAAACCTCCATAATAAAATCTGTTTTATTTCACTGCTCATCTACTCCTGAAAATTATTTTTCTGTGAGGAAGACAAGAACCCTGAGCAAACCCTGGGTAAGACCTAGGACTTTCCTTTCCTGCAAAGAGCAATTCCTTGCTCCAGCCTGAGTCCGTGGCTCCCCTAAGAAATCTCGGGTGGTGGGGATCAACTCCTGTGTCTAGAGATCAAGCGGACATCAGGTGTGGCTTGACGGCCACCTCGTGGGGCTGGTGGGGCTCAGGCCCACGCCGTGCAGGGGCTCATTGCAGACTTTATTAGTCCTTAGCCTGCCCAGCGGGTCCCTGGCGACAGAGGTGGCTGGGGAGAAAGCGACCATCTCTCTCTCTCTCCTTCCCGCCTTACATAAGCCACCCATGGGGCCCACCTACATGACTATAATGATCCAAGGCAAGAGACTCTCCCAGACCTCGAGCTCCTGGCCAGACCTCTGACCATGTGCTTTCCCCGAGATGTCTCCTGCCAAGAGACCCTTCTTCCCCAAAATAGCACCTTTGTCTCTCTCTCTCCCAAAGCTTGCCAAGCAGGCAAAAACAGCAAGCCCCAAGCAAACCTCAAGCAAGCAGGCAAGCAAACAAGCCTCTTCCTGAGGCTGGTTTTTTAAAAAGTAAAAACCAGTATTCTTATGCAAATCTCCACATGTACCACAGGCTTCTGCCCAGGTCTTAACAAATGCTAATATCGGAGGCCTACATTGTAGTCATCTTCTCAGTTCATCTGGGGTGTTTTTGTAAAACATCTAGAGAGGGGGCTGATAAAAAAAAGAATTATACCTAATAATCATAATTTTGTACTATATTCCCCATGCTAGATCAATATCTCCATCCCACAAGATTCTTGTCCAGCCTGCTCTACTCTGGGGTAATTTTAAGTGCTCTGATCTCTGTTTACTGAGAGGATCTTACAGGCTCACCTTTGAAGGGGCTAGTATGACCTCTCCTTTAATCTTTGCAGAGCAAATCCTAAAAGTGTCCCATCTTAGCCAGAATTCTCTTCCTGGCACTGCCCAGTCCCACAAAGAGGAACTGTGGGGAATACGAGGAAATATTATCAAATCTAGATATTCTTGGAGGCTATAGTAGAAATTATGAGGACATCTCAGGAGTTATTAACTCAGAGCCAAACTGACTGGCCTGTGTTTGCAACATTCTCTCTAAGTTACAAAAAAGAGAGATCTCTTTAGCATTTCTCTTTTTACTTGCCTGGCCTAAAGGCAAGTAATGGCTTGAGCAGCAAAGACCCAGAGTCAATTATGGTGTCAGTCAACAATCATGTACTTTTTTAAGAAGTCAGTACTTTTGCCTACATTCAGTGTTTCTTGAGGAAAAAAATGTTGAGTCTAAAAACTAGGAGATTCATAGTGGATGGCCAGAGCACATTTGCTTGCAAACCTCAGATGATTTAATAATCTATCTGAGAGCGGTCACTGCTTTTTCCTTAACCTGCTGTCAACTGTTTTGGGTGAAAAAAACATATGGAGAGCAGCTTGGGCTATTCTAGTACAGAAGTTTTCAACTGATGTAAAAAGGTTAAAAGTATTGCTAGTCAAGAACCTAGCCCACAGAAAGTTCTAATCAGCCCATTAAAAAGTTGTTAGTATTGAATGCGTTCCATGGTGGTTTGGTTCATGAGATGCTGGCACAGAACATCTTGGCACTGAATCTAAGCATTATGTATATGCAAGTGTTTTTTTGCTATGACTTACAGCTACTTACATGACAGGAAAAAAAAAACCGAAGTCATGTCCTGCTCTCTTTGGTGTTCCAGATTATTCTTAAATTTACCATGACTGTGCATACAGTAGGCATTCAGCTGTATTTTAAAGAACAGATTATTCCTTGTGTAATTTTGCTATTAATTTGAAACTCTACAAAATCAAACAGTCAGACAGCAAAACCTATAAAATCAAAAAGAATAGTCAAGAATAAAGCAGAGATGATACCAAAAAGTAAGTCAGGTACAAAAGTTCCTAACAAAGGAAGAGAAAATGTACTGATGATGCTATATGACTGGAAGCGTGGAATGTCAGATAATCAATTTAACTAGTGGAACACCAGATTAATTAGCTAATCTAATTTAAATATGATCTGATAATTTTATTTTAGCTTTTGGTCCACTGTTGGGGAATGCTGCCTGGGTCCCTGACAGTGCTGGGAAGCGAGTTTCCTTCTACCTTCGAGCCGGTGGGGAGTGGATGAAAACTCAGGAATCCAGGCTGGAGCGATAGCCCAGCGGGTAGGGCATTTGCCTTGCACGCGGCCAGCCTATGCCGGCCTGGGTTCGATCCTGGGCATCCCATATAGTCCCCTTAGCACTGCCAGGAGTAATTCCTGAGTACAGAGCCAGGAGTAACCCTGAGCATCGCCAGGTGTGACCCAAAAAGCAAAAAAAAAAAATAAATAAAAATAAAAACCTCAGAAATCTGATGCAGGTTTTAAAATGCTTTACTTATCACAGGTTCAGGCATACAAATCAGCAATAGGAAAAACCCTGTGCTTAGGATTCCCTGCTAGAACCCCAGCCACCTGTAGGCCAAGATGGCGGCCATCACGTGTTAAGTCCCTGTAAAAAGGAGACAAAGACAAGACTCCCAAGCAGGGTGCGAGCTCAAAAAGAGAGAGAGAGAGAGAAAGACAGAGAGAGAGAGAGAGAGAGAGAGAGAGAAAGACAGAGAGAGAGAGAGAGAGAGAGAGAGAGAGAGAGAGAGAGAGGAAGCAGGTTGGTTTTATACCCCTGCAACTCAGACCTCCCACTATTATGAGAAGCAGGAAGGGTTAAATGCCCTTAGGTAATTTCTCCCAGCACCTCACTAGGCTCTATTATATGCTAATGTTTTGAGCCAAGATCTGCCTGGAAATGCCTTTATATGGTAGAGAAGGGGGTTTCTGAGATGGCATGTCTCTGTACCAAAGACTAATATTAATGCCAGTTAAACATTTCTCCAAGCCTTCACAAGTCTAGTCTACTTCACGGTAGTTTTGTATTTTAGTTGCCTTTGAGTATATCAGGGAGCCATGCTTGCTTGCTTGGAGGCAAACAGCATTTCTCTCTGGTCTAATTACTTAGAGATCCAACATGGCCAGGCAAATATGCTGGTAAGATCTAGCTAGTCCCATGATGATTGTGGTAGCATGAGAGAATATTTATACCAGCCAGTACAAAATACATGGTCAAATAAACTGCCACATTTAGACTACCCCCTTATCTACGAAGTGACCTGCAGGAGGCAATCCAGGGCAGATGCAGAGTTTCTTAGGAGTCCTGCAACAGTCCACACCCAACAATCCTCAGGAGTTATTTCTGACTCAGTGCTCAGGGTTTACTCTTGGCAGTGCTCAAGAGTTATTCCTGACTCAGTGCTCAGGGTTTACTCTTGGCAGTGTTCAATAGTTATTCCTGACTCAGTGCTCATGGTTTACTCTCAGTGCCAGTATGGGATGCTGGGATCATACCTGGGTGGCCATGTGCAAGGCAAGTTCTCTGCCTGCTATATTTTTTCCTTTGGCTCTAATCAGATCATTTTAATATAACCTGCCAAAAAAGGTAGCAAATGAAGAATAGATGATGAGGTAATTATGATAGATAGAAGCAGATAAAAGGAATGGAATTCTATAGCCAGACTGACTAGTTCTGTTTCTCTCCACATAATGGCCTATGCAGAATCAAGCAGGGTTCAAACACTGGGACACATGATACATGCACAGGGCTTGAACACCTAATAGCAAAAAGGTGCTGAGCAGGGGAGTCTCGCGATTGGGCACATGACTCTGGTCAGGGACTAAGACAAGCTAGAATGATAGAGAATCACTCTGGGACTGTCCTAGAAAGGCCCAGTCAAGATTTTGGCTAAGAAACTGTACTTCAATAAGAACAGAAAGGGGACCAGACCAGGTCACCTTAAAGCAAGTGGAGCAGAACCAGAAAATCAAATATTGGAGTTGGGTGGGATCCAGACCAGAGACATGAGACAAGTGACTGTATAATCTCAGTGAAAGGAAAGTCCTGAGCCTTGGAGAGGGACCCAGCCCCACCTGCTTGAATTGAATAAACTCTTAACTTCTTTAGCGTCTGAGTTTTGTGTGCAAATTTTTCATACAATTCTCAAGAAACCACTAGCTCAGGAAAAAAAAATCCACTTTCTGGAACAATGATACTTTGGAAGGTGAGTCAGAAACAAATAGAAAAAGACAAGGAAACTTTGCTAGTCATTAAGGACTTAAATATTGGCACTGTAGGAGTCCCTGACAGTGAATTTTGCTTCTGCCCAGGTGTGTCATACATTCAAAGTTTCTGTCAAATGAAGCTCTGAAATCTGCCAACCTGTTCTCTCTCAAGGTCCTTTCAAGCATAACTAGATTACGACTATTGGATTTAAGAATTACAGTCAGGGACCGGAGCGATAGCACAGCGAGGAGGACAGTGGCCTTGCATGAGGCTGACACAGGTTCAATCCCCGGCATCCCATATGGTCCCCCAAGCACTGCCAGGTGTAATTCCTGAATGAAGCACCAGGAATAACCCCTGAGAGTCACAGGGAATGACCCCTAAAAGGCAAAAAAAAAAGAAGAAGAAGAAGAAGAAGAAGAAGAAGAAGAAGAAGAAGAAGAAGAAGAAGAAGAAGAAGAAGAAGAAGAAGAAGAAGAAGAAGAAGAAGAAGAAGAAGAAGAAGAAGAAGAAGAAGAAGAAGAAGAAGAAGAAGAAGAAGAAGAAGAAGAAGAAGAAGAAGAAGAAGAAGAAGAAGAAGAAGAAAAATTACACCCAGATGAAAAGTAAAAAAAAATAAAAAGAAAGAAAGAAAAGAAAGAAAAGAAACATTAACTAGGAGAAGCCACTGTATTAAGGATCTTATTTAACTATTCCGTGACTATAAAATAATTGGGGAAAAGTCAATATCGGTGGGGAATTAATAAAACATTGAATTTTAAATATTGCTCAGAAAATTTGATTCCTCAAGCACTTAAAAAGCAGTGCTTTTACTGCTTTCAAACACTTTGAGTCTACCATCCAGAAAAGTTTTAAGACAGCTGATATTGAAAAGCAAATATTAGGGGGATAAATAAGTGCAGATATTTCGACTTTTGAACTTGAATCAACTGATATGCTAGTACCCAGGCTAGTCTACTTTGCTTCATGAGGTAGAATGAAGATGAATATTTGGCAAGAGCTTTTTTTGTTGCCTTCACTTACCTTAATGAACCCTAGTCCTGAGAAAATTCTCTTGATGAGTATTTTCAAACTTAAGGGCTTAAAATGGGACAAATACATTTGGTCAGTGTTGTAAATAGGACTGGACATTACAAATTGTTGCTGTGAAAATAAAGAACACTGAATTATTGATCTCTAGATTAAGTTAGAGATAAAATTAGAAATTCACATTCAAATCAAACTAGGGCTAATTTGATATTTAATTTGGAACATAGATATCATTCAAATATAATCAGCTAAGTTACATCAATGTTATTAAAAATGGCAATACTGAACATTTTCTTGCTAGGTTTTTTTACCTGACCTAGCACATTTTTTATATTGCAAGTGTATTATTGTTTGTATTTAACAGAAAGTAGCCTAAATCTGTATATATAGAGTAGCAGAAATAAGTTTTATACACATTCTGGACTTGTATTACTACTTCAAAAAATTTAATTCATTCATTCTATGCCAAGAGATGATCTCTAATATTCTTTAATTTGTTCCTACTATCATTTTGACATCTATAAAAGAAAACATTTTAGTCAGCACTTTACAGAATGAAGCTCTGATGAAATGATTGAAATAAACACATTGATTTTCATTTTTTCAGGTGTAAAAATTCTGAGTTTATAAAGTACATAGCTAGCTAGGTCAATAGACATGTGAATATGGAACTAAATGCATATTAAATATTTTACCAATTTCTTTCAAACCTCTGGGCAAATTTTGATGTTACATAAGGGTAACTTAGAAGCTTTGACAAGTTGCATTGTTACGTAAGAGTATTGTAGAAGAACTTTCTAGCCTCTATATCCCTTTAATTGAGAGAAGCCTTTTTTTGTGTAGAGAATATGCCATTATCTTGTGAATGAGGACTTGCACTTTTTAAAGATGATCTAAAAACTGATGGCCACTCACAGGACCTCTGACAGCCTTCAACCAGATGAATCCCTGCATGTTTATAGCTGGTGAATATCAGTTCATCATGCTGAAGTTTCCCTTCTATAACAAGCAAATCATCATGCTCTCTTATGTGCCTGAAATGAAATTTTCACATCCTGATTTGTGGTAAAGAATTATTTTTTCCAAACATTAAAGTTCCACCTTTTATCTCAGTCCTGTAAGGTAATGTCTGTAGTGCCTGGCCTGATGCTGAGGCCCTGAGAGTTATGTCAGAAGAAAGAACAGAATTCCTCCTAGTGGCGAGCCATGTGAGTATCCAACCATATCGGTGTAACCAAATCCTTATGCAAATCCAGAAGCAAAGCTTTGTAATATTTTTCCTGGTTAACAATTTTTCAGAAGGTTATTCACGTGGCCCAAGCTCAGCTGTGAAACTGAGAACTTTTCAGACTAGTCACTCATGGACTCACATCTCTTCTATAAGCAAAAATTAATCCATATGCTTTGTTGAAATAAATTGCAATAGTGAGTACAAAAGGGAGTTCTTTTGTGTTTCTATAATGAATTATTCAATTTAAGGGTACTACTTGGAGCTTTTATTGTCAAAAGCGAGGGAGGATTTGGAGACCTTGAACTCTGTAGGTGGTGACTGTCAAAACAGAGGGAAATTTTCATTAAGGAGGCCCGCAGTTCTTTAGCCGCATGATTGCCAAAAGTATGTCAATAAAATGCTACAATAGCATTTGGTTTAACTGTTATTTTCTATTATATAACAGAATTTATCTGATAAGTGTCAGATCTGTGTAATCAATCTGAGATTAGGTATGAATTTAGTGAAAGTTATGTTATGTTCATGACAAGGCATAAAATGTATGTGTATGAGCAGTAGTATATTTGGTCTTTGACCTTGCTTATCACAGTTTAACGGATTGGTCTCTCCTAAGTTTTCCCCAAGTTGCATCAGATCAGATTCCCTCACTTAATTGTAGGAAGTAAAGGAAGAAATAATTGTTATCCAATGGATATGACAAAATTATATGGTAGACCTGGGAGACCAAAGCAGAGAACTATTGGCAGAAAGTGGTACCCATAAATCTAGCAAATGTAGACTTATCACTACACATATTGTTATGTGAAACAGTAGCAATAGGTTTGTGTTTTCATATAATATAAATGAAAATCATTAAAGCATGCCTCATTGATGAGATTCACAGAGAACCCTGTGTTTTTTGCAATTCCAGCAATTTTGGTTTTACATGGATTTCCCTATTGAAGTAGTCCCAAATCTCCCCGAAAGTACTGAAATTGGTTCCACTGCTTTTTTTTAGTAACCACCCGACTGCACTGAAACATTTTTAGCAAAATAAAGAGTTAGAAATGGGGCTAAGTATGTGATGTAATTTTGTTTCTTTCCAAATGAGTGGGTGAAAAAAAATCTTAAAAACAAAACTTTTCCAATTATAGCAATTAAAAGATATTTTGGTATCAGAGTCACATATTTTTAACCTATTTACAGAGTAAATGTGTTCTTTGGTGATTTTAAATGGGTTGTAATCTGATCCAGAAAAGTAAGTTAGTAGATATTTCTAAGTCAATTCGTTATACATTTAGCAGCTGTGGGGGCAGGGATGATGGGTGGGGGGCGGGGGGAGGGCGAAGGGACAGGGACACTCTGAGGAGCAGTGCCCAGGAGATACCAGAGGTCTCTTCAGTAATGCCCAGTGAATGTGAAGGTTGAATGGATCATTGCTCGGGTCCCTAATCGGGTTGCTACTCAGGTTCAGAAGAAATGGGTACCAACAGGACTATACCAGGCAGCAGTCGGGGACCCAGAGGGTCTGGGGATCGGTAGTGCCAGGTATGCACCCAAACCTTTGAGTTCTTTCTCATTTTCTCAATTCTGTATTCATTTAAAACTGCTTCTAACTACAAATAATGTTTCTAAATCTGACAGGTTATGTCTAAATCATGTGTCTTTATTATTAACTACTATGATAATCCCCTGCATATTTTATATGATATACATCATTTATTTATAGCTTAGGAAGAACCCATTTAGCATTCAAACACATCTGAGACAGACCTGCATACTTCTCAATATTTCTGTTGCAATGCATAATTTTTATAGTTAACTTTCAAAATCTAAATAGGTTATTAAAAAAAAATAGCCCAATCACCCTTTTGGAATGCTGCTTTCTTTGTTGTTCCAAACAAGATGATCAAATAACACCTTCACTTTCACTACAAAATTTGTTGAGTAACTCAGTGTTTCAGTTGCCTCCTCTGTATCACTGGAGCTCTGAATTAGCTTGGCAGTGCCCATCCACTATGATGCTAGTGTTTTTGAACAAAAGGAAAGCAGTTGCTAAAACACCTGGTCTGTTAAATCACCTAAATGCAATGAGTAAACACCTTCTACTATTTTTAAAGATCCTCCCCACAGTTGAAGAATGGCACTAAGATATAAACTATTAATTATGATGGATGTAAACTAATATTTATGAATTTAGAAGTTCAAGTTATTAGAGATTTACTTATATTCATTATTAGCCACTTTTTAAATTTTATTATATCACCGTGAGATAGACAGCTACAAAACTGCTCATGATTGAGTTTCATTTTTAAAGCAATATTTCTATTCCAATTTTTATTCCTGAATAATGAGCAGATTCAGAGAAAAAAAAGCTTTTGTTATCACACAAGATGATTTTATTTATTTTTAACAAAAAATGTAGCTGAGGGTGCTGGTGAGATAGGAGATAGTACAGAGAATAAGACACCTTGCATGCAGCTGTTAGAGTTTAGAACAGAGCAGGGTGCTGGGAGTGATTCCTGAGCACAGAGCCAGGAGCAAGCCCTTAACACTGCCTTATGTGCCCACATACACACAAACACATACCACTTCCTTCTGGAAAAGTAAAACAAATAAACAAAAATATAAGGTTCACATGAAATTCGTGTTTTACTTCTTTCCCCACATCAATTTTTCCCCAAGCATAGTAATTACTTAGCACAAAAGGAAAAATACTCTGCATTTTTAAATTTTCTTAATTATACCACCATGAGATATACAACTACAAAGATGTTCAGTCATATAGAGCTCCAGCACCCATCAGTCCACCAGTGCCCATTTCCCACCACCAAGGTCCCCTGATTCCCTCCACTCTCCCCCCAGCCTGCCTCTGTGGTATGCACTTTGCCTTTCTCTCCCCTCTCTCTCTCTTTCTCTCTCTGTTCCTTCTCTTACACATTGTGACTTGCAATACACACATTTAGAGGTTTAACATGTAATTCCCTTTGTTTACGTTCAATGCTCAGTTCTAGGTTGGTATTATTCTTTTCAACAAATATTAGCACACTGTTCTCTTCTTTGTCTTACCTAACCTCTGACTCCCACACACTTGTAGTAGATTTCACCCATTGACAAGATCTCCTGATCCATGTTTTTCCTGGCCTTTGATATAGGTATCATACCATATTTTAAATCCCACATTTAAATGCAGTCATTCTATATCTGGCCTTTTCCCTCTGGCTAATTTCACTCAGCATGATCCTCTCTGTGTCCATCCATTTATAGGCAAAGAAATTGAGCTCCTATTTGACCCAGTCATACCTTTCCTGGGAATATACCCTGGGAGGCCAAAGACATACAGCAGAAACACCATCTACACTTCTATGTTCATAGCAGCACTATTCACAATAGCCAGAATCTGGAAACAACCAGAGTGCCCAAAACTAGACGACTGGATAAAGAAACTATGGTATATCTACACAATGGAATACTATGCAGCTGTTAGGTAAAGCAAAGTTCTGAAATTTATGTTGCATTTTATCTCTATGACCCTGTCATGAAAGCTTGTCACAGTATTTTTGTCTGACATTGAATGATTTTTTATATTTTAATTAATTTTGCTTTATATCAAAGCAATGAATTTATTTATTTCTGACTAAGATATCACTTCACTTGATCACTTGATATCCCGTTGTTAATCGATTTGCTCGAGCGGGCACCAGTAACATTTCTATTTGACCCTATCACGTGCCAGTGTAGCCCAATGGCATCTGGTTGCTTCAGGAATACGAAGCAAGCAGGAATACGTATTCCTGACTAAGATATACCCTCAATATTTCAATTTCATTAACGCATTTGCCAAGTGATTTTTTCATGAAAAAGAGAGGTATATTTACAGAAATATAGGAAGAGAGGGACAGAGTGAAAGAATGCATATATCAGGCAATTTACTGCAGTGTGCAGTAAAGGCACGTTACAGCCTTTATCAAGATGGTTTATAGCAGGGAGTTTTTCTTAAGGTGTGTCAAAGGTGTGACCAAGGGAAGGAGTCTAAGATTTTCGTGTCTTCTTTTCTGAACTTAACAAGATCTTCTTCCTCAAGCTTCTCCTTTCTGAGGGGGTTCACTCCTCTTAAATTGATCTTTCAGTTTCTGCCTCTGCTAGGTGCTCCAGTGGCTTTGGGCTATTTCCAGGACTGGTGATTTGGGCCCTTCTTTTGTTTCTTTCAAACCTTTCTAATTAATCATTATTTTGTATTGACTCGCCACAAGATAGACAATTACAAAGTTGTTCATAATTGAGTTTTAGTCATACAATATTCCAACACCTATCCCTTTACCAGTGTACATAGGAAACTTCTTAAATCATATTTTGGTATTAGTTTTTCTGGAAAACTCCCATTTATAGCAGCCCCTCCTAAATAATTTTTTTATACTTAAAAATGTGATGGATCCCAAAACAAAGCAAAAGAAAAGTTTTATATATTATTGACAACACTTCACAAGAAGCCAGAGGAACCCCCAGACCATGAGGATCGCCATTTTCAACATCTAGACTCGACAGCTCATCAGAGCTCCATCCAGCGGAAGAGCTGATCACAAGCCCTGCTCATCAGAGTCCCACCCTACAGCAGTCTATTTCAAGCCCAGATATGCCTGATCCAGAGACTCAGATACACGAGGGTAGAGCTGCTACTGGCTCTCCCTGTGCTCAGCTGATCATGAGACACCCAGGAGGAAGGCAGGTTCTAGCCCTGGCCCGCCATCCCAGCAAAGCCTTGCAAGAGGCCAGAGGATCCCCCACACGATGAGGGCAGCTATTTTCAACATCCTGACTCCACATCTTGTCAGAGCTCCTCTGAGCAGAACTGCTGATCTTTTCCTGTGCATCAATAAATGCACAATATGAGAGGCTACGACAAGAGCCTCGGCACGGCAGAGCCTGGCAAGCTATCCATGTCATATTTGATATACCAAAAACCAGTAACAATTATAGACCTCATTCCCATGACCTGAAGGAATGGTTTGAATCTCTTCATGTTCCTGGAGCGAGCAGATGCCCTTGGGCTACACTAGTATGTGACAGGATGTATGGAGATGTTACTGGTGTCCGCTCAAGCAAATCAACAATGGAAAGATAAGTGATACAAGTGAAGTGATAGACAACTGTTTAGCTGTAATGTTTAAATGTCTAATTTGTTTTGATAGAATACTTTGGTATGAAGATTAATATCAAGTTACAATATTATTTGACATTTTGGTCTTATATTTTTAAAATAAAGACTAACATGAATTACTTATTTGCATGGGTAAAATCACTGTAGCATGACAATCCCAAATGAAGAATAATAAAGCGTGATTTCAATCATGCAAACCACAATAAAATTCTCTATGGCAGTGTGCTTTCCAAAATAAAAAATTATTAGTCTATGGGCAAATAAAGCAAGGAATAATTTCCCTTGACCTTTATGGTAGGTGCATCTATAAATGCAGTGCCTAGCATGATTAAGGATGCACTTCACAGTTGAACTTAAAACACAGCTAAGTTTTGAGCTCAGATCTCTGATTCCATCACTAAACCATTCAAGAGTACTGAGAATGACAGCATGGTTTTCTGGGATATAGGAATGTATCAAAAGATGTTGTAGGTGCTTAGAATCACAGTCCCCCTTCTCCAAATGTCCAGTAAAAGTTTATTCTGCATGAGAGATGATATTTCTCTGATGGGAAGCAGCGCTACCATATCATCCTGTTAGTAATGCCAGAAGTAATTAGTAGCCCATTACAGAAAAGGAAAACGAGACTGAGAATGGAAATAACACTCTGCTCTGGATACACAGCTACTATATGTTCGAGCTGGGATCAAAGTTCACAACTGTCCTCAACCAAACCTTATTCATTACATCATACCAGTGTCAATCACTTTTTGGCTGAATGAATGGACAAACACGAGAATTTGATAAAATGAAAGAACTCTTACAACTTAACCTTGCTGAACATTTGTAGCCCAACCTTGCAGGGGTAGAGGCAGTGCCACATGCCAGAGACTTATTTTTCTCTGTGACTTGTTATATCCACATTACTATGAGATTTCGCATTTTGTGAACCCAGCAGGAATTCTTAGGTAACACTGAAGCCCTGGCAGGCCAAATCACTGTTTAGTTGCCTGCATTGCTTCCTTATATTTGGTGAACTGAGACGAGGCACACTGATATTGCAGGCCATGGTTTATTTCATTATGAGATTATAAAATGAGACAGACTGAAGTAAATTTTTACTAATATAAGCCTTTAACTTTCAAACTATGTCATTTTACTCAAATCAGTTTTTTCTCTGACTCTTTAATAGCAAGATGCTACAGTTAAAACACAGCTCTGTTTGATGGACAGATTGGGCAACTCAATACAAAACACCTAATTATTTCTGCAAAGTGATGAAAAGCACTGACAAGAATGGTTCATGTGAAATGTGATAGGTGACTTATCAAAGCATTTGAACAGATCATTTTCAGAAAAAAGATTCTAAAAGTTTCAAGTAGTTCATTGATAATGTGTGAAAAGGTTAATCAATATTAATCTTGATTAATTAATTGATAATGTGTAAAAGGTTAATCAAATATTAATCTTTATTATTATTTGACATTTAGATGAAAGTATCAAGCACAATGACTTCCTCATTTAAACTTTATAATGCCCACTACTTATCTGGTTTTATTAAGAAAGTGAGGTCAGAAAGATGACTTAGCATGCAGGTCCTATGATCACAAAAACATCTATGGTAATAAGATGCAGATATATATTGCTCTAAAGTTAAACCTTAAGCATACACTGTATCATTTATTTATGGATCATACAGCAGGTGCTATGTGCTTAGCAAAGGTGCACATAGACTTATGTACTTACATAACCAGTGTCCTTGCAGTAACCAAACTGTCACTAGAAAGCAAAGACATCCCTTTCTCTTAACTGTTATATTTTTTGGGAAAACAGCAAAGCCAATAATTTATAAAACACTTGGAGAAACAAAGAAAATATATCCCTTTCTCTTAGTAGTTATATTTTTTGGGAAAACAAAGAAGCCAATAATTTATAAAAAAAATCACTAGGAGAAACAGATCCCACTCTTTTCACAATTACAGTTTTTAGAAATCAATTAAGCCAATAATTTATTAAAAAAACACTAGCAGAAACCATATGAGATTTCCTCAATTGTTTTATTCCTTCCTTCCTTTCTTTTTCTTTAGTTGTATTCCTTCCTTCCTTTTTTTCTTTAGTTCTTTTTTGTTTGTTTGTTTTCAGGCCACAGCTAGCTATGCTCAGGGCTATGTACTCAGGAATCACTCCTGGAGGGAGCACGGGACAATATGGGCTGCCAGGAATCAAACCTTGGCCAGCCACATGCAAGGCCAACACCCTACCCACTGTACTATCTCTCCAACCCTCTCAACCATTGTTCTGAGGCATGATGATAAGAGGCAAATAGTATAAAGCAGCACCTATATAAAAGGGCTTCAAAATTGGTTTATTAAACCCCACATTTTTTTCTAGCTTGAACTAATTTTCTTTAGCATGTGGAAAGATCAAGTTTCAAATTACACTAATATAGGCATATGAGAAATTAAAATATCAAAGCAATGGCAAAGTGACCATCATAACATGAAGAAATTAATAGATACTTCACCAAAGGAACACATACAGCAGCCAGGAGAGAGCCCAAAGGCCTGCAGTGCATGTTGGCAATCACAAGGTACCAAATTCAATTACAAATACCACTGGCGCATGTGACCGTGGTGGCTTCTGAGCATGGCTGAGTGTGGCCCTGGTTCTTCTGGTACTGGCTGCATGTAACAGACACTGTTAGGCTTAAGGGTTGAATCATCCAGACTGAATCACTTGATCACTTGATCACGTGATATCCCAGTATTCATCAATTTGCTCGAGCAGGCACCAGTGACATTTCCATTTAACCCTATCACATGCCAGTGTAGCTCAATGGCATCTGCTTGCTTCAGGAATACAAAGAGACTCAAACTGTTCAGACTATCCAGACTGAATAGTGAGGATAATTATCACCCCAAGAGTGGCGTCCAAGAACTCCTTGGGGAAGAAAAAAAGGTGTGTGGGGGGGTGGAAGGGTTAGGGGTAAATGCTATCCAGAATCAGCTTCCACCTCTGAGATTGGCTTTTGCCAAAAAGTGTAAAAAAAAAAAAGCAAGAATTAGTGGGCAAGCTACCCGTGGTATATTTGATATGCCCAAAACAATAACAATAACGGATCTCATTCCCAATGAATGGAGATGCTACTGGCTCCCACTCGAGCAAGTCGATAAACAACAGGAAGGCAAGTGACAAGTGACAAGTGACAAGTGACAAGTGGAGATGTTGAGAAAAAAGAACCCACATTCATTAATTGTTGAAGGAAATGAGAAGTGTTTCAGGCTGTAATGAAATAGTATGGAGATTTCTCACTCACTCTCTCTCTCTCTTTTCTCTCTCTCACACACTCACAAAATAGAACTCTCATAAGATGCAATGATTCTGCACTAGAGAGTAGCTCAAGAACATAAATGCGTTCATCTAAAAGCTTTATTTACAGCAGTCAAGATCTGGAGGAACCCAAATGCCTAGTGACAGATGAGTGGATAAAGAAAACATAGCACATATACTTGCTGAAATACTGTTCAGCTATTAGAATGCTGCTGTCTACTACAACAGAGATGAAGCTGGAGAAGGTCATGCTAGGGAAATGAGTAAGAATGATAAGAAAATTACCTGAAGATCATGGGCAGTGGTACAAGGAATCAAGGTAATAGAGATACAAGGGAATAGAGATAGTCAAATGAGAAGAAGTCTTGGAGCTCTGACCTCAGGACGGAGGTGGAGATGGGTGAGAGATGGAAGGAGAGAGTCCAGTGGAGAAGAGAGGAAGGAGAATGGTATTTTTGGTATGATTGTGTACTAACACACATTTTTAAGAGATGCATAATTGTATCCCCAAAGTATTTTACCTCAATATAAAAAGTAAAATAGAGATTTAAAAAATTCAGAGGACTTTCTATATATCAGATATATCACTTTTGCAACATCCTGAAATCAAAAAGTAGTAAATTAAACTATATGTTGCCACTCTCCTTAACTATCATGGCCTGCCTTAATATATATTAAACATGTGACATGCTATGTATTGTCACTGTCACTGTCTTCCCATTCATCATTGATTTGCTCGAGCAGGCACCACTAACATCTCCATATGACCTGTCTCATGCAAGTAGAGCCCAAGGGCACCTGCTTGCTACAGGAACATAAAGAGCCTCAAACCATTCCATCAGGTCATGGGAATGAGGTCTATAATTGTTACTGGTATCTGGCATAGCAAATACAACACGGGTAGCTTGCCAGGCTCTGCCGTGCGGGTAGCATACTCTTGTAGTCATCTCAAAATCCAGCACTTATTGATGAACCGCGCAGCCACAGGGCTGCACTAGCCGAGCTGTGATAGGCTGGTCTTCTGGGTGTAGTTCTGACGAGGGGAAAGTTCAGATGTGGAAAATGGAGGTCCTCATGGAGTGGGGGTCGTCTGGCTTGTTGTGAGGCTCTGCTGGGGTGGCGGGCCAGGGCTAGAACCTGCCATCCCTCCTGGGCACCTCATGAGCGGCTGGGCACAGTGAGAACCAGTAGCAGCTCTGCCCCATGTCTGTCTCTGGATCAGCATACCTGATCCGGATTAAAAAAGACTGCAGCAGGGTGGATCTTGATGAGGTGGGCTGTGATAGGCTGGTCTGCTGGGTGGAGTTCTGATGAGGGGGAAGTCCTGTTGTGGAAAATGGAGGCCCTCATGGAGTGGGGGGGTTGTCTGGCTTGTTGTGAGGCTCTGCTGGGGTGGCAGGCCAGGGCTAGAACCTGCCATCCCTCCCGGACACCTCATGAGCAGCTGGGCACAGGGAGAGCCAGTAGCAGCTCTGCCCCATGTCTGTCTCTGGATCAGCATACCTGGGCCGGATTAAAAAGACTGCAGCAGGGTGGATCTCGATGAGCCAGGCTGTGATAGGCTGGTCTGCTGGGTGGAGTTCTGACGAGGGGGAAGTCCGGTGTGGAAAATGGAGGCCCTCATGGAGTGGGGGTCATCTGGCTTGTTGTGAGGCTCTGCTGGGGTGGCAGGCCAGGGCTAGAACCTGCCACCCCTCCCGGATGCCTCATGAGTGGCTGGGCACAGGGAGAGCCAGTAGCAGCTCTGCCCCCAAAAAATTGCTATGTATTACATATAACAAACATGTATATGTATGTATGTATGTATACATTCATCAGTTTGTATTCATCTCTTTGTATTCATTCATCAGTCAGTGACATTTGGGTTGACTATTGTGTACGAGCTGCAGTAAACATAGGTGTGCGTATATCTGGCCTTGGGATAGAAAACTGAGATTACAAGCAGCAAGGGGGAAAGAGATAAGGAAAAGAAAGAGGCTGACTAGAGGTAGTGGTGGGGGTTCCTAGGTGCTGGGACGGTGGTGAAGGTGAAGTAGCATTGTTCACTAAAGCCAGAAATGCTAACATTGCCATAACCATGTTATCTAAATGACAATAAATCATTTAAAAATCAATTCATGGGGGCCAGAGTGATAGCACATCGATTAGGGCATTTGCCTTGAACGTAGCCAACCTGGGTTTGATCCCCAGCATCCCATTTGGTCCCCGAGCACCATAGGAGTCATTCATGAGTGAAGAGCCAGGGTATCCTGAGCATCGCCGTGTGTGACCCAAAACCCAAAAACAAAATCAATTCATTTATGGAAGAATCAGATAGAAGACAGATGAATAAACAGCATCATTTCAAACCATAAAATATCCATGAGAAAATAAAGGTAGGGAAGTAGAGGGGCACAGTAACTGGGCCTGACTGCAATGCCCAGGAAGTGGCTTCATGAGGCATGTTCTTGAGCTCAAGTATGAAGGATCTGAGGATGTGTCCACGCAACTCTGAGCAGAAGGCAGCTCTGGGATCAGAGCGCAGGGCATGGCTGTGGATGGAGAGGGAGTGAAGTGGACAGAGGAACTGAAGAGAGTTTTGGAGCAACCAGCTGGGAGCCTCCGGCAAGAGGGATTAGAAGTCCAGGGAGACAGTGTCTGATTATCACAGGGAAGTTGGAGATGCTCTGAAGCCTGATGAAATGATTTCATTTCTCAGCACCACTTGGCCATGGGTTCTGGGAAGTCATCTTTACTTTCAGAGACCTCACAATATCTCCTGTATAGCATAAATTCAACAGGATAAGTTTTTAAAGTAAAGATGAAAAGCCAGATTGTTGGCAAACTTTTCACTGATACATTGACAGTTGGTGAAAATAGAATCACTTCATTAGCATGTTAGGAAAACATTAAAACTGCTTTATTCCATATAAGAAACAGCATGGGTGCCACTCTAGCTTCTAAGCACACCACGAGGAGCCGTTTCTAAAGGTTACAGGATAAGTATTTCATCATTCAACCTCTCCTAGAATCATAGGATCCATAGACCAATGGGCACCCTCTCCTGGATGTTACATGATGAAGACTTGGAATCCAAATCACATAGTGACATAGTCTATGTGAAGTGGAAGAGAACTGGAAGGGGATAAAAATGGGATAAACCTAAAGGCTACATGCAAAATCTTGGAGAGGATTGCTTTGTGCATTCAGGTTCATCATTACTACATGCTCATTTTCTCCCTATTTGTGTCTAGCTTTCACCTTTCAGGCACGTAGTCTGGTGGTTTAGGGGAATCATGAATAATCCCAATCTAGAGAAATACCAAGTAGGGTGGTTTGGGCAGAGCTGAGAAATCTGGAGAAATTTATCTTCAAGGCAAACTCCCCAGTTGTTGCCATTTTCCCTCAAAGCAGAGGAGGGTAAGCAGAAAGGTTACAAAAGCAGAGGTAATCATCAGCAAACATTACACAGCAATTAGTCAGAGAACATTCATAGGAAAGCCCTCTAAGCCAGAGGGAAATGGGAAAGGAGGACTAGGAAACAACCAAGTCAAAACCCTGCACTCTTGGTATGGGCTTCCCTGCGAGATGTCAGCTGAGGTAGTATATATGTCTGGATGGACATATATACTATTTTATTATACACGGTGGTATAATAAAATGTTTTTTTAATTATATAGACATATATGGGCTTCCTGTGAGATGTCAGCTGAGGTAATATATATGTTTATATGGGCTTCCTGCGAAATGTCAGCTGAGGTAGTATGTAAGTCTATATGGGCTTCCTGCGAGATCTCAGCTGAGGTAGTATGTAAGTCTATATGGGCTTCCCGCAAGATCTCAGCTGAGTTAGTATATATGTTTATATGGGATTCCTGCGAGATGTCAGCTGAGGTAGTATATATGTCTATATGGGCTTCCCGAGATCTCAGCTGAGTTAGTATATATGTCTATATGGGCTTCCTGCGAGATGTCAGCTGAGGTAGTATGTATGTCTATGTGGGCTTCCCGTGAGATCTCAGCTGCGGTAGTATATATGTCTATATGGGCTTCCTGCGAGATGTCAGATGAGGTAGTATATATGTCTGCATTATTTCAGCCTTATGCTACAAGTACTTGTGAGCATTTGCTGTAGGGAGAGGAAAAAGCTGTGTGGAGACACAGAGTCACATCTCTGTTCGTCACACACACACACACACACACACACACACACACACACACACTAGCCAGAGCATAGAAAAAATTATCAAAGGGGAAAGATGATGCCTGGGCCACAGTGACACTATGAATATTATACTGTGATGGGTCAAGGAAGCTGGTGAAGAAGTTCAGGAAGCTGCAGAAGCCAGCACAGTTCAGGCCTCAATCCCTCTTGTGGCAGCAAACTCAGTTGTGTCTTGGTGGAGCCTCAGATCCAAATGCTGCAAGGGAAATATTGCTGGGTTTCTGCTGACAGGGAAATGATCCAGCCAGACAGGCCCATTTTAAGCATAAGCAAAGTCATTTGGAAATTGCACAAATGTATCTGGTGCAACAGGACGCATATATCATAATGAGAAAATGGGCAAAGAATGTCCATAGTCTATTTCTTCATTGAAAGAACATTACATCCTAGCATTTCAAGTGTGCACTGGCAGCTGAATCAATCAGCATCTGGGCAAACTATATCAAGTCATTAAAATTCCCCAATTTTGTCCTTCCTCGTGCAATCAAAGCCTTTTATCTGAATCACCACCATCTTTTACCTTTTCTTTTGGTAACTCACTTTTGCAAAGGACTACTTTAAAGTAAAGGATAAGAAGAAGGAAGAAATAAAATGGAGATCATACAGGTAAGGGTCAGTTCAGAAAAACAGGTGCAGCTTTGATCAAAGCTGTATCAAAATGTTCCTGTGCTAACTTGGAAAATGACAGCAAGATATACAAAAGATTACTGTAATGCCAAGTGTATGATGTAGAAAGGCTAGTGAATAGGCAAGCAGGTAAAGGCAAAGAAATGACATCTATGTAGATCAATCATGTGGATTGTGTTTACCCACCTACCAAGGAGCTCTCTTTAGGAAAGAGGAACTGTAGTCAGAGAAAAATAAATGCAAATCAATTTCCCTGAAGTTGAAGAATAACAGGGTTATCGCTTCTAAAGGGCTCCTCCAAAATAGGTATAAAGTTATTTATAATGATACAGTATTTAGTTACTTTTGTCTTGTCTTAGGGTCCCACGTGGCAATGTCCTGCCTCTGTGCTTAGAAATTATTCCTGGTGGTGCTCAAGGGACCATATAGGATACCACGATCAAACCCAGGTTGGTCACATGCAAAATAAATAATCTCGCCACTGTCACTTGGGTCCCAGAACTATTTATAATTTTAAATAAAATTTTGAAAAATAATCTTTGTTTTTTTCCTAGTAGGGCAAACCAAGGAACTTCCCAGGGCAGAGTGTACTATGCATGTCCTCAATAAAAAATAGGTGACAGGTTTCAGGTGCTGTAGGAAAGAAACTAGGACCCAGCACGTGGTTCACCGACAAATTATCTAACACAAGTCATGATGTGGACCAGCCCACACAAGACGATTCAGGAGTACATTACCACTCCATGTCATTTGCAAAAACACTGGGACAGGAGAGCCAAGATATGAAAGAAATGTCAGGAAAAGGAACGATAGCCAAAATAGAACATTTGAGTTCTATGAAATTTGGTTCCAAAGAGTCTATTTTATGAACTTCCAGAAAGTAATTCTCACTGTAAACCAAGAGTCATGGCAGGAAGAGGAAAATGTCAAGACAGTCATGCCCTCACCTGTCAGAGCACAGAACTGGTAAGTCAGGGCAACGAGGCTGTGGGGTTTACTTGAATCTGTGAAGGGAACCACCAGAAAGACTAAAAATAAGAATAAAACCAAAAGAAGTCTGGAGGTGGAGGGAAGAGAGAGGAAGTAGGAGAGTGGTAATTTTCTCTTAGTCATAACAGAGTCAACAGATGCTCTGTGAGTTCTAAATTCAGAACAGAGGGCTAAGCAAGATCTGAGGAATTATAAAAAGAACCACTACATGAACCAAAAACAGAATCTATGACTTCTACATTACTGATGGGCCCACTAGTATGCATATTTACAAATAAGACAACTCTAAAATAACAAAAGATAGGCCACATAGCAAAAGATCTATTTTTAAAAGATGCTTGACATAAGATGATACATTAAGACCAAGTACACATTACATCAAAATTTTAAAATAGGATCATCTCGTCTGCAAAAAATATATATAACAAATCATATATTCTTCTTATTAGAATAACTAATTCCAAAGTGAATCCTATTGAAAAAATAGCAAAAACTGTACAAGATAAGGAATGATAGCACAATAACATGTAATATTTCAAACTTTAATACCAATGATATTAACAAGTCAAAGAAAGCAACTAGTAGAATCATAATTGGACTCTTTAGGTAACATTATGTAACATATCCAAATATATTCCAAAGAAGACGAGTTTTCTGAGGCTGATGGATACACTTGCATCTGGTTTGCTTCCCACAGGAAGAAATATCAAAGAAAGGATTCTACCATATTTTATGGAGCTCACATAACACTAATTCCAACAAAGAAAATATTAACATTTCTTTGTGCATCTCTATTAAAACTGTGAGTGACTAGGTACCGTGTCAAAAATCAGTAATATATTTCAAATAACCTTTTTTTTAAATCCTGAGCAGTAGTTCTCAGCTAAAGGCTTGTAAACAGGTATACTGTCTTCCAGGTTTGTCTGTCTCATTGATTTCTATCAATATATGGATTTTGTAACTTGCTTATAAATGAATGGACATGGAGAGTTTCATGGTGAGTGGAATGAGTCAGAAGGAAAAGAGAAGACACAGAATGATTGTATTCACTCTCAAATATATGATCACTTAATCTTTGATAACGGTACAAAAAATATTAAGTGGAGCAAAGAAAGCCTCTTCAACAAGTGGTGCTGGGAAAATTAGGCAGCTACGTTTAAAAAAATAACTTAGACTTCCTTATAATGTCATACATAAAAGTGAGATCAAAATAGATTAAGATTGCAACATCAGACATGATTCTATAAGGTACATTGAAGAAAACATAGGGAAAAAAATGCTCTATGACATCAAAGCTAGAGGCATCTTCAAAGATAAAACACCAGGCAGGAGCGATAGTCCAGCGGTAGGGCATTTGCCTTTGCGTCTGGCCGGCCTGTGCCGGCCCAGGTTCGATCCCCGCATCCCATATGGACCCCCGAGCACTGCCAGGAGTAATTCCTGAGTGCAGAGCCAGGAGTAACCCCTGAGCATTGCCGGGTGTGACCCAAAAAGCAAAAATAACTAAATAAATAAACGAAGATGATACACCTCTGACAAAACAAAAGGGAGCAAACACACCTGAAATTCATATGGTATAATAAACCTCCATGAATAGCTAAAGCAATCCTTGGAAAAAAGAAGATGGGAGGCATCACCTTTCCCAATTTCACACTGTACTACAAAGTGGTAGTATATAAAACAGCACAATATTGGCACAAAAACAGACCTGTGGACCTATGGAATAGAGTTGAGCATCCTGACATCCATCCTCAATATATGATAATTTAATCTTTGATAAAGGAGAAAAAAGTAAGAAGTGGTGCAAGAAAAGCCTCTTCAACAAGTGGTGCTGGGAAAACTGGGCAGTTACATATAAAAAAAATGAGTTTGGACCTCTGTCTAACACCATGCACACAAAAAAAAAATCAGATCAAAATGGTTTAAAGATCTCAATATCAGACCTGAATCCATAAGGTACATTGAAGAAAATATAAGAAACACCCTCCATGACATTGAAGCTAAAGGCACCCTCAAAGATGAAACACTACTAACAAAGCAATTGGAAGCAAAGATAAACATGGGACTACATGAAACTAAAAAGCTTCTGCACCTCAAAAGAAATGGCAACCAAATGCAAAGACAGTCCACATAGTGGGAAAGAATATTCACTCAATACCATCTGATAAGGGGTATCAGGCATTTGTAGAACTTTTCAAGAAGAAAAAAGCCAACCCCATCAGAAAATGGGGAAAATAATGAACAGAAACTTCGAAAAGTAAGAAATTCGAATAGCCAAATATGTGAAAAAAATGTTCATCATCATTAATCATCAGAGAAATACAAACCAAAACAATGAGATATCATCTCACACAACAGAGACTGGCACATATTTCAAAGAGCAAGAACAAGTGTTGGGGTGGATGTGGGGGAGAAAGGGACTCTCATCCATTGTTGGTGGGAATGTTGACTGGTCCAGCCTTTTTGGAAAACAATATGGACATTCCTCCAAAACTAGAAATTGAGCTCCCAGTTTACCCAGCCATACCACTACTGGGAATATACCCTGGGAGGCCAAAAACACACAGCAGAAACACCATCTATACTTGTATGTTTGTAGCAGCACTTTTCATAATAGCCAGAATCTGGAAACAACCAGAGTACCCGAGAAAAAAAAATGACTGAATAAAAACTGTGGTACATCTACACAAAGGAATACTATTAGCTGTTAGGAAAAATAAAGTTATGTAATTTGCCTAAAAATGCGTGGACATGGAGAAAATCATACTGAGTGAAGTTAGCCAGGGGTCAAAGGACAGATATTGAATGACTGCATTTATTTGCTGTATACAAGAAAAAATACTATGATACCAATATCCAAGGGCAGACAAAACCTATCAGGAGGTCTTGTCAGTGGGTGGAATCCACTGCAAGTGTGTGAGATTCAGAGGTTTGGTAAAACAGAGAAAGGAACGGTGTGCTTATAATTGTTGGAAATGATAATACCAGCCTAGAACTGGGTATTGACTGTAGGCAAATGGATATACATGATCACCTCTAAATGTATGTATTTCAAGCTGCAATGTGTAAGAGAAGGAAGAGAGAAGAGAGAGAAAGAAGAGGGCAAAGTGCCTGCCATAGAGGCAGGTTTGGGGAGGGTGGAGGAATCAGGGGACTTTGGTGGTGGGAAATGGGCACTGGTGGAGGGATGGGTACAACACTGTGACTGAAATCCAAATATGAACATTTTGTAATTGCATATCTCACGGTGGTATAATAAAAATGTTTTTTAATTTAAAAAAAGTTTATCATTTAACAAGAATGTCACACACATAAATATATATGCAAATACCTACATACGGTATTATATAATATTACTGAGACCAAGGATGCAAAATAAATTTAACAAGTTGAAAAAAATTAAAAATCTTTTACATAAGCATATTAATTTTACCAATATTAACAATGAATAAAATTAAATTCCAAATAGAGCTTCTTGTTTCAAATACTAGAGGATTAGGTCATTTAGAATAATCTTCTAAAAGCAACCCTGAAATATATATTCTTGTTTTAAATTTTCTTAACTATTGGGGCCAGAGAGATACTACACTGGGTAAGGGATTTGCACACAGCTGACCTGAGTTTAACCCAACACTGTACATGGTTCCCTGAGTTATGCTCGGAGTGAATTTTCAGTGCAGAGACAGGAAACTTGTCTTGAGACCTCCTTGTGCACAGCACCCTCCTGCTGCCCACCTGCCTAAAATATTTCTTTTAAAAAAGTAAAATCACTTAAGAACTTAGAAAATTCAGGTGGTAAAAGGGACAGCACACAAACTCAGAGATATCCACATACTGACCCAGGAGGTATATGCTCAAAGGCACAGACAAACCCACACCCTCCCACCCACAGGTAATCACATCAACACTCACAGGCGCCCACACAGACAGACACCGATAATCAGTTCAACATAGACACAAGACATGGTGACATATGGAGTGCCATAAACAGTGTCGCAGACAGGGACACAGGCACAAATAGGCATAGACTCAGACACTGAACCAAACTGGGATGATGCGTGTTCATACTATACACGTGTGCCATGGGTAAACCTTAAAAGCAGGCACTGCCTATCCTTAGGACTCCTGTACACTAGAAAAGAAACTTGATTGAAAATGAAACAAGAGAAGCAAATAGAAGCTGATGGTGCTAACATATTCTAATTGTGTATGAAGTTTATCGTGAGACAGAGTGGCATCTTGTACTCCCTACAAACCTCAATGAGCTTGGTTACTGTGTGGATATGGTCGATTGTGCTGAATCCTTTCCGGAAACCTGCTTGCTCGCATGGTTGTCCTTCATCTAGTGTTCTGCTAATCCTGTTCAGGATGACTCGTGTAAACAGCTTGTAGATGACAGACAACAGGCAGATGGGGCGATAGTTGCCGATGTCGTGAATGTCTCCCTTCTTGAACAGTAGAACTTTCCTGCTGGTTTTCCATTGGGAGGGCACCTTGCATTCGGACAGGTAGCGTGTGAAGAGCCGAGCTAGTGTATTGATGAGTACCGACGGCAGATTCTTCAGATGTTCGGGTCTGACTTTGTCTGGGCCTGGTGCTGTTCCCTTCTTTACCGATGAGATGGCATGTCGGATTTCAGAAGGGAGAACGTGGGGAATGACATATCCATCCTGTGGAATTTGGTATGTGGGCAGGTGGATGTGGCTATCAAAGAGATTTGAGTAGAAGTCCTGGATAATCTTCTCCATTGCCTTTCTGGAAGATGTGACAGATCCATCAGGGCGTCGGAGGGCAGTCATCTTGGTCTTATAGTTGGCGAAGGACAGGCGGGCAGTGTGAATACTTTTCCCGGCTTCTGCTGCATCTTCCAGTATTTCTGCTCTTCTGTCTTTGAGGTCTGCTTTTATCGCTTCTCTGCACTGTTTAGCAAGCTTGGACGTTAGCATTTGGTCTCCTGAGGCTCGCGCCTTGCCACGTTGGCGAATGAGCTCAAGAGTTTCTGAAGACAAGCGTCCTTTTGTGTCCTTTTGTCTCACGTTCATTGATTTACAGAAAGCCTTTGATTCTGTGGAGACTGAAGCAGTCATTGAAGCCCTAGTCAAACAGGGTGTTCAAACCCAATACATCAAGATCCTTCATGAGCTGTATTACGGATTCACCACCAGGATCTCACCATTCTACAAAGAAGTGATCATTGATGTCAAAAGAGGGGTTCGACAGGGTGATACCATCTCACCCAAACTCTTCAGTGCCACCCTCGAGAACATCATGAGACAATTAGAATGGGAAGGAATGGGAGTGAAGATAGATGGTCGGCAACTACACCACCTCCGCTTCGCTGATGACATCGTCCTAATAACACCAAACATTCGCCAAGCGGCACAAATGCTGGCTGACTTTGACCGAGAATGTGGAAAGGTAGGTCTACAGCTGAATCTGAAGAAAACTATGTTCATGAGAAATGAACTAGTTCCAGAGGCCCCATTCACTCTCAATGGAACAAACATCTCTGAATGCAGCAGTTATGTGTACCTAGGTCGAGAAGTCAACATGATGAACGACCTAAAACGAGCTGCGCAGGAGGAAGAGAGCAGCATGGAATGCCTTCAAAGGCATCGAAGAAATAGCTAAAAAGGACAAAGAACCTCCGGCTCCAGGCACATCTCTTCGACTCCACCGTTCTCCCTGCATTAACATACGCCTCAGAGACCTGAGCCCTACGAAAGCAGGATGAGAATGCTATTCGGTCTCCCAGAGAGGCATCGAAAGAGCTATGCTTGGAATATCACACCTCACTCAAGTGAGAGAAGGAATCGGAGTTCTGACCTCCATCGCTATTCCAGAATCAGGGACGCTGTCTCGTTTGCCAAGGCATCAAAAAATCAGATGGGCTGGACATGTAATGCGATTTGGAGACAACCGCTGGACTAGAGCCGTTACCGACTGGATCCCACGGGATGTCAAAGAGATCATGTGGCCGCCCACCTACAAGATGGTCAGACTTCCTTGTTAAGACCCTGAAGGAACGGTTTGAGGCTCTTCATATTCCTGAATCAACCAGATGCCATTGGGCTACATTGGCACGTGATAGGGTCCAATGGAAATGTTACTGGCGCCCGCTCGAGCAAATCGATGAATAACGGGATTCAAGTGATCAAGTGATGAAGTTTATCGCTTTGTGCAAAATTACTTTGACCTATGTGTGCAAGTAGAGTGGATTCACAATATAACAGACCAAAAAAAAAATCCAAGCCCAACAGCATATTGTTTCTCTCTCATTAGTCTAAAAACATTTCTAGGCCAGAGTTAGCGGCCAGCTTCAGGACTGACCCGTTGAGTTGAGTTACTGGCAGTTGAGTTACTGCAGTTTGGAGCATGGCTGAGCAAAGATCTGGCTACTGCTGAGCACAGATCTGTGGAGACTGTGCTGGATGGAAGCAGACCAGGTCCCTGCCCTACCAATGGCCCAGAGCTCCATCCCTTCATTCATCAAAGAAACGTCCCAACTTCAAGGCTGATCTGGAGAGGCGCCTGCAAATGAACCCGCGGTTCCCCAGCTTGGAACCAGAACTGTGTATGCAGCCACAGGTCACACAAACTTCACAGAGGTGATAGCCCAGGAGAAGCACAGAAAGCATGTGAAGGTTGCCCACTAAGCTCACTAAGTGAAAATAGTAGCACAAACTGTCACCGAACTTGATCACTTGATCACTTGACATCCCATTATTCATCGATTTGCTCGAGCGGGTAATCTTTCCATTGGACCCTATCACGTGTCAGTGTAGTCCAATGGCATCTGGTTGCTTCAGGAATATAAAGAGCCTCAAACCGTTCATTCAGGGTCTTGACGAAGACGTCTGACCATCTTGTAGGTGAGCGGCCACATGATATTTTGACATCCCGTGGGATCCAGTCGTAAAATTAAGTAAAATTAAGCAAACAATTTTACTTCATTGTTAGTCACCTAACAAGTAAATCCTCAGACAATGATTTTAGTAATGTCATTACAAGATAATGAAACAAACAATACAAAGTAAATTATTTTGTGCCTGCTAAAGGGAAGTTTTTTTTTTTGGGGGGGGCAGTGGGAAACTGGAGACATTGGTGAATGTCACATTGATGACCAGATTGGTGTTGGAAACTTGAATACCTGAAACAACCTTATTATAAACAAATTTTTAAATCACAGGTTTAAATAAAGTTTTATATTAAAAAAGTTTCTAAATAACAATACCCATCACTCTTGAAAGCAACATCCTAACAAAACAGAAGTTTTTACAACTTTCTATTTTTCTTTTTTATTGAATCGCTGTGAGACAAACAGTTTTAAAGTTGTTCATGATCGGGTTTCAGTTGAATGTTCTGTTCCAAAATTCATTGGTCTCTACACCTTTAATATCTAATAAAATTGGACTTAAGGTAGAGGGTGTTAAGTTGGATAAAGTGGGCAGCGAATCTTGATTTCTCAGATACAAGAGATGTTGGGAACATTGACATGACCCAAGAGTGAGGAAACAGAGGAGAGTTTAACTATCTACCTAAGTGTTGAAATGAACTAGTGAGCACTCAGACATTCCGATAAGATAATACATGTGTTTCCAGCATGCAGGAATTGTTGACATAAGTTAACCATATACATATTGTCAGAAAATCACAATAATCAAAATAAGAAAATATGAGACATAAAAATGACATTTTCTTTTCTTTTTGTAGCTTTTTGGGTCACACTTGGCTACGCTCAGAGGTTACTCCTGGCTTTTTGCTCAGGAATTAGTCCTGATGGTGCTTGGGGAACCATATGGGATGCCTGGGATAGAACCTGGGTCGACCACGTGCAAGGCAAATGCCCTACCCACTGTGCTATCGCTCCAACCCCAAAAATGACACATTTTCTGATCCTAGAGTGAGAAAACCAGAAAGTCACAAGAAAGACAAAATAGTTTCAATTAAAAAATCTAGTTAAAAGTGTGTCAAGGAAGAGATTAGTATCTAGAAAGCAATTACAAATTAGTTTCTAAATGCTGAATCTTACCTGCAATGCTAAAACTGTACAGAAGAAAATTACTAAAACCTTTATGTAACTACTAGCTTTCTTAAAAGATCAGAGGTAAATAAAATAATAGAATTAAATCCCAATATTTTAATTCAAAACTTTCAAAAGCAACAAAAGATACAGAAATAGTAAGCAATGAAAAACTCTTTAATTTTTTATTAGCTTTTTATTTTTAAATTTTATAAGTATCATCATGAGATAGACAATTACAAAACTGTTCATGATTGAGTTTCAGTCATACAATGTTCTAGCACACATCTCTCTTCCAGTGCACATTTCCCACCACCAATGTCCCCAGTTTCCCTTTCAACTACCTTTCTGCTTCTATGGCAGACTCTTTCATCTCTCTCTCTCATGTCACTATTTGCAGATGACAAATAGTCTCTCTCTCTCTCTCTTCTTTTGTACATTGTGGTTTACAGTACACACAATGAGGGGTTATCATGTATCTCTTTACCTACTTTCAATACTCAGTTCTATCTTAAAAATAATGTTGAGGGTGTCAGTGAAATATTATAGCAGGTAAGGCCTTGTACACAGCTGATCCGGGTTCCATCCCCAGAACCCCATGTATTGTCAAGTACTACCAGGGAGTGATCCTTGAGCTCAGAGCAAGGGATAAACCCTGGAGCAGGTTTATCCCTTTTTTTTTATCTTTTGTTTTTTGGATCATATCCAGCAGAATATGATCCAAAAACAAAAGAGTTGACTCCCTCAACTATTCAGGGGTTAAAAGTACTGACTCCTGCACAGTTGAAAATCTAAATATAATTTGAGAGTTTATTGCTTACATGGTCAGTGAAAGTCAGGGCAAACAAAATTACATTTGATTCTATACCATTGCACAGAGTAAGTGGCCACAAGAAATGAGTGGCAGGACAACCAGCATCCTGTTGAGCTAGTCAGCATCACAGAACCATGGGGCTGCAAGGAAGAGCCACTGAGTCATCTTAAGGGACCCCGTGGCTAAAGAAACTGCCTCCCTACCAGCACACTGGAGATAGAGAAGCACACGCTCAGTGGTCTTGGAGTAGATCTTGGAGGTAGGAGATGGAGGTAGGAGGGAGACCAAAGGACTCCCGGCTTTTATGTTCCTTTTATATTCATAAGAAATCCTACCAGGAATTCCAAGTGCTGGTGTTCAAATGATGCTTTAGTGGCCTCTGTGGATACTTCACTGATTAATCGCAGGCACCCAGGCAGAGCAGCTCTCCGCAAACTATAGAATAACTTGTTTGATAATGTATATTTTGGAGGGAACTTTTTTAAAGGTAATCAAAGTTTTGCCTCAAAATAAAAAAAAAGAGGTGCCTGTATTTAAAATGTTGCAAATTAGACTGGAGAGGTCAAGTTGTACTTTTTGCCTTGTATACTTCCCAACCCATTCAATTCCTGGTAAGGGCCCTAGAGTCCCACCAGGAATGTTCCTGGAGCAGTGAGGTGTGACCGCAAAACAAAAATTTTAATATGGAAATTAGAATAGCACTCCACTCGAGATGTTGCAGGTGTGGCTATGGTGCCCGGCTGTGTCAGCAGGTGGCAGGCAGGAGACAGGCTTGTCTACACCCAGGGCTCTGCCCCGTGGGCCCTGGATGGTTGATGGTCTGACATAGAAAAAGACTGGACCCCTGTGATGAACCCAGAGCCATGGCAGAGTCTGGCAAGCTACCCGTGGTGTATTCGATATGCCAAAAACAGTAACAATAATGGACCTCATTCCCAACAAAATGGAGACATTACTGGTGCCTGCTCAAGAAAATCAGTGAACAATGGGAAGACAAGTGACAAGTGATAAATTAGAATAAAAACCTTAGGAACAAGTAATATTAAAGAATTGAAATAATGTAACTTATTAATAGTATAAGTATGTTAAAAGTATGAATAAATGGATAATTTCCCAGGGTAAAATCACTCTACTGAAAATACACATTTTAGATTTTGGGCCAGAGTGATAGTTCAGCAGGTAAGGCATTTGCCTTGCACGCGTGGCTGACACAGGTTCAATCCCGGCATCCCATATGGTCCCCTGAGCACTGCCAGGAGTAATTCCTGAGTGCAGAGCCAGGAGTAACCCCTGAGCATTGCCAGGTGTGACCCCAAAAAAAAGAAAATATACGTTTTAGGTTTTTAATTTGCTGTAGATGTTAAATAAAATAAATTTTATGATCTTAAGTATAAAGACTCAGATAAGTCAGTGTCATTTAAAAGAGTTTCTGTACTGTTGCATTTAAACAAAGTTTGCACTATCATTCATCAAGTATTTTATAAAGTTTATTCAATTTATTTATTAAAGTAATTTATAATTTACTTTAAGAGAATTGACACAAGTGCAATGATTTGCAAACTCAGAAGAGAGGCAAAATGGGTTCAGAAGCAAATTCCCCTTTATGACCTCGAAATTCAGTGAGTAAATAGTCCTTTCCAGCAAGTGGTGCTAACCCAGCTAGAAACCAAAATAGAAACATAAGCATTGACCTTTGCCTCAACTCTTAAAGAAAAAGCAATTTCCAATAGGTTGCAAATTATAAAACAAAATATAAACCTAATGACTTTGGATTAGGTTAATATTTTTTAATAATAATCCACAAAAACATATTAGCTAAAAAGGAAAAATCAATAACTTAGGTTATCTAGAGTTTAGTATATCACCTGCATGGCAGAGCCTGGCAAGCTACCCTTGTCATATTTTATATGCCAAAAACCAGTAACAATTACTTTTGAGTCATACCTGGCAATGCTCAGGGGTTTCTCCTGGCTCTGCACTCAGGAATTACTCCTGGCGGTGCTCGGGGACCATATGGGATGCTGGGGATCAAACCCTGGCGCGGCATGGGCCAGCCTTGTACAAGGCAAGCACCCTATCCACTGGACTATCGCTCCCACCCCAAACCAGTAATAATTATAGACCCTCATTCCCATGATATGAAGGAGTGTTTTGAGACTCTTCACATTTCTGGAGTGAGCAGAAGCCCTTTGGGCTACAGATATGTTACTGGTGCCTGCTCAAGCAAATCGATGAACAACGGGAAGACAAATGACACAAGTGATATACAGTTTAAATATTTGTAAAAAAAAAAGTTCTACCAGACAAATACAAATGATGGAATGAAAGAAAATATCTAAAAATGCATCTAACAATGGAAAGCATATATGAACAATTAAATTCTATAAAGAAAAGAGAGGCCAGCCAAGTAGGACGGAAGTAAGAAGTGAAGAAATGGGGCCTGAGAAATAGTAATAGTACTTGTATACTAATAGTACACATAACTATTAATTACTTGTATAGTAATTAATGCAGACTACTATACTTGTATAGTAATAGTACACATAACCATGGCAGCTATGATCTGGTTTGATCCCTGGCACCACCTCTGGTCCCTTTGAGCACCATCAAAGGTCACTTCTGAGTATAAAGACAGCAACAGTTCCTGAGAACCACAGTATATGAATCTCCCTGCCAAAATAAAAGAATAAAAGAAAATCTGTGTTATGTGACTCAGATCAAGAAAAACACAAGAAAAATAAGAAAAATTTACTGTTTTTAATCATTAGTGAAACATAAACCAAAAACCACACCAAGAAACCACTTTACATACACTTGATTACCATAACAACGTGGTAACTAGCAAGGATGTGATGAAATTAGAATCTTTAAGCTTGACAAGCAGGACTGTAAAATGGTGCAGTGGCAGCGTCTGAGAGATTTTCAGCAAGATAAATGCAGGCTTACCATAGGACTCAGCTTTATATATTGAAACAAAACAGATATATCGGTATATACCTGATATATCCTCAGGTATATTGAAACAAAACAGATGTTCAAAAACAGAAACAAAACCCTGTGCATGGCTATTCCTAAAATACTATTCAGAATATTCAACAAAATAGAGAGACTCTAAGATAGATTAATTAATGAAGGTTAAACTCATTATGGTTTATACAAGTAATGTTCAGTTATAAAAGAAAAAGGTTTCAGAAAAAAAATTAAAGGTTTGAGCCTGAGCAATAGCAAAGTTATTGGCGGGGTACCTTGTACGCATCCAGCCCTGGGTTCCATCCTCTGAATCCCATATGGTCTCCTGAGTTCACTTGGAGTGATCCCTGAATGCTGAGCTGGGAGTAAAACCCTGAGCACTGCCAGGTGTACTTGGCAAAAAACACCCAAACCATCCTCCCCCACCAAAAAATGTGCTGGCACAAAGATTAGCCTTGAAATTTTTATGCTAAGAAGTCAGATCTTGCTGATATCCGTAATTGGCAAATCCTGCCTTATGATTATTAGGGACTGGAGGAAGGAGAAATGAACAGCTGCTATGAAAGAGTAAAGGAGAAGTGAACTGTTACTATGGAAGAGTAAAGGAGAAGTGAACTGTTACTATAGAAGAGTAAAGGAGAAGTAAACTGTTACCATGGAAGAGTAAAGGAGAAGTGAACTGTTACTATGGAAGAGTAAAGGAGAAGTGAACTGTTACCCTGGAAGAGTAAAGGAGAATGAACTGTTACTATGGAAGAGTAAAGGAGAAGTGAACTGTTACTATAGAAGAGTAAAGGAGAAGTGAACTGTTATCCTGGAAGAGTAAAGAAGAAGTGAACTGTTACTATGGAAGAGTAAAGGAGAAGTGAACTGTTACTATAGAAGAGTAAAGGAGAAGTAAACTGTTACCATGGAAGAGTAAAGGAGAAGTGAACTGTTACTATAGAAGAGTAAAGGAGAAGTGAACTGTTACTATGGAAGAGTAAAGGAGAAGTGAACTGTTACTATAGAAGAGTAAAGGAGAAGTAAACTGTTACCCTGGAAGAGTAAAAGGAGAAGTGAACTGTTACCATGGAAGAGTAAAGGAGAAGTGAACTGTTACCCTGGAAGAGTAAAGAAGAAGTGAACTGTTACCCTGGAAGAGTAAAGGAGAAATGAACTGTTACCCTGGAAGAGTAAAGGAGAAGTGAACTGTTACCATGGAAGAGTAAAGGAGAAGTGAACTGTTACTATGGAAGAGTAAAGGAGAAGTGAACTGTTACTATGGAAGAGTAAAGGAGAAGTGAACTGTTACTATGGAAGAGTAAAGGAGAAGTGAACTGTTACCCTGGAAGAGTAAAGGAGAAGTGAACTGTTACCCTGGAAGAGAAAAGGAGAATGAACTATTACTATGGCAAGACAAAAAGATTCCCATTGGGAGTGACGGAAATATTCTAAAATCATGCATTGTTCTAAAATCTCAGAAGCAAAACTTGGACAAAATAATGAAGATTATATTGTATCACTGATTTTGTTTGTTTTTGGCAACACCTGGCAGTGCTCAGGACTGGCTCCTGGCTCAGCACTCAGGAATCCCTCCTGGGCACTCAGGGAACCATATGGGGCACCAGGGATTCAACTGGTGCCTAGGAAGGTCAACGCAAGCACCCTCCCCTGCTGTGCTATTGCTCAAGGTCTTCTCTTATTTTTTTTTTTTTATTTTTTTTCTCTCATTTTCTTAATGCTGATTTTCAAATCATACAATGAGTAGGATGGTAAATTTTGTTATATGTACTTAATACAATTTTAAAAAATTGTCTGAGGCTAAAATTTTAAGCACTTTTATGAAAGTTTAATTTCGTTCAAGAAAATCAAATAATATACTATGCTCTTACACATATACATTCTTTCAGATATAAATTTAATGGATAAAACTGTGTTCATGATGTGCTTAAAAGGTATCAACTGAGATTTTTCATTACATTATTAATTCAACATTTAAAAAGAAATTAAAATGTTGAAAAATGGAAAACTTTCTTTACTTGTGGTGCAGTTAAACATTAATTATCATATAGCAAATAAAAATAATACAGTTAATTTATCAATGCTTATTTATGAAAACTTTTATAAGCTATATTTTAAAAAGTCAAGTGCAGGATGGTAATTAGCATAAATAAAAATAAAATACATTTTAAAATCCATTTATTCCTGGGTCATGAAGTGTTTAAGTAGTATGACTTTGCTGTGCACTTATGATCATGATCCTTAGGTTTAATTCCTGGCACCACACACCAAAATAATCATTTATTCTACCAAAGATTTAATGCACACAAATATACTAATCACCACTCTTGATCCTGAATAGTCAATGATAAAAAGTATTAACACTGTTTTACTCTGGAATGCAAAGATTTTACCAAAAAAAGAGCAATTGTGGAAAACTATAGTTCAAATACCATCTCAGGCACAATTGTGAATGGGATACTTTCTTTTCTTCATTATTTGTGTATAGGAAAGCCACAGACATTTGGGTATTGCTTTTGTAACCTGCCACACTACTATACGTGTTTCTAGAAGCATTTTGGTAAAGAGTTTAGAATCTCTATTATAGTACCATGTCAACGTACCTCAGAAAACCAAATACCTTGGAATTAGCTTAACTAAGGATGTCAAGGACCTGTACTAAGAAAACTCCAAAACACTGCTTCAGGACACAAGGAAATGGAAACAGGACACAAGGAAATGGAAATACATTCTCTGCTTGTGGATTGGGAGAACAAAGTTGTCAAAATGGCAATACTCCCTAAAGCAATCTACAGATTCAATGGAGTACTTATAAGTATACCCATGACATTTTTTCAAAAAAACTGGACAACAATCTTGAAATTCATCACTTGTATCACTTGTATCACTTATGTTCCTGTTGTTCGTCAATTTGCTCGAGTGGGCACCAGTAAAATCTCCATTTGTTGGGAATTAGGTCCATTATTATAACTGGTTTTGGCATATTGAATACACCATGGGTAGCTTGCCAGGCTCTGTCATGGATCTGGGTTCATACAGGGGGCCCAGTCCTTTTCTATGTCAGACCACCAACCATTAAAATTCAGATGAAACAATAAACCCCCACGAATAGTAAAGCAATCCTTGGGAAAAAGATGGGAGGCATCACCCTCCCCAACTTCAAGCTTACTACAAAGTGGTAGTAATTAAAATAGCATAGTATTGGAGTAAAAACAGACTTGTGGACCTAAGACAAGAGTTGAGTATTCTGACATACATCCTCAAATATATAATCATTTAGTCTTTGCTAAAGACTGGGAAGCTATGTGTAAAAAGTTAACTCAGATCTCTCTCTCTCTCTCTCTCTCTCTCTCTCTCTCTCTCTCTCTCTAACACCATGCACAAAAGTCAGATCAAAATGGATTAAAGATATCAGTATCAGACCTGAGTCCATAAAGTACATTGAAGAAAACATAGGAAAAACCCTCCATGATGTTGAAGCTAAAGGCATCTTCAAAGATGAAACACCACTAATAAAGCAACTGGAAGCAAACACAAATATATGAGACTACATGAAAATAAAAAGATTCTGCACCTCAAAAGAAACAGTGACCAAGATACAAAGACATATAGTGGGAAAGACACATAGTGGGAAAGAATATTCACCCAGTGCCTATCTGATAAGGGGTTAATATTCATGATATATAATGTACTCGTAGAACTTTACAAGAAGAAAACAGCCACTTCAAAAATGGGGAGAAGAAATGAACAGAAACTTCCACATAGAAGAAATTCAAATGGCCAAAAGGCATATGAAAAACACTCATCATGACTAATCATCAGGGAGATTCAAACCAAATCAATGAGATATCATCTCACACCATAGAGATTGGCACATATACAATAGAACAGGAACAACCAGTACTGGTGTGGATGAGGGGAGAAAGGGACTCTCAACCATTGTTGGTGGGGATGTCGACTGGTACAGCCAACTTGGAAAACAACATGGACATTCCTCCAAAAACTAGAACTTGAGCTCCCATTTGACCCAGCAATACCACTCTTGGGAATAAGCCTGGGAACCAAAAAAACACACAGCAGAAAACACCATCTGCACTTCCATATTCATCACAGCATTATTAACAATAGCCAGCATTTGGAAACAACCCAAGTGTCCGAGAACAGAAGACTGGATAGCAAAACTGTGGTACATCTAGATAATGGAATACTATGCTGTATTGCAGTACACTGTTGCCCAGAGACTTTGCATCTTGCCTGGAGTTACTTCCTGCAAGCCACTTTGAAAATAAGGGGTGAGAAAACAGTTTGGATCTGTGACTTTATGTGGCAGTATATCTTACCATGTATTCTATGATATGTGGTATAAATATTTTCTCTCATGCTACCACAATCATCATGGGACTAGATAGATCTTACCAGTATATTTACCTGGTCATGTGAGATCTCTAAGTATAATCTAGTTATAATTAGACCAGAAATAAATGCTCTTTGCCTCCAAGCAAGCAAGCAAGTGTGGCTCTATAGTAAGTCTAAAGGCTACTACAAAACAACTGTGAAGTAAAGATGAGAATCTTGTGAAGGCTTGGAGAAATATATACCTGGCTGTAGAATATTCATTGGTACAGATGCATGCCTTTGTATTCTGAGATACAGTTCATCTCAGATGCCCCTCCCCCATCTACCAAGGGCCTGCAGCCTTGGCTGGGGCAATATTTCAATGGGAATAGTGAGGACCTGGAAAAAAAGTTACCTGAGGGGGATTGACCTTAACTGCTTTCTGTTGATATGGGCTGGTCTGGACTGAAAGTTATAAAAGCCGTAGCCTGCTTTCTTCCATGCCTTTTTGCCCTTTTTCCCTTCCTCCTCTTTACTCTCTGACTCTGCTCTCCTCCTCTCCGTTTTCTTCCTTATTGGGCCTTAGCACATGGTGGCAACCATCTTGGCCTACAATTCTAAACCTACATGTGGCTGGGCCCCCAGCTGGGGTTTTCATGTTACTAGATTTTATAGCAGAACAGTGTGAGTAAAGCCTTTTGAAACTGCTGGATTCCCCGGGTCTTTCTCTGTCTGTAGGCTGCAGATTCCCTGGGCAGAAGGGGATCCCTGACCCTGCACCTGGATTTGGTCGGGGAACCCAGAGGCTCTCCGACAATGCAGCTGTTAAGAAAAACGGAGTTATGAAATTTGCCTATAAATGAATGGAGACGGAGAGTACTATGCTGAGTGAAATTATCCAGAGGAAAAGGACAGCTATAGAATGACT
>JAJIBD010023367.1:0-96213 GCA_021461705.1 Cryptotis parvus | reverse complement strand
CCACCTCTCTGCTCTCCCCGACTGCTGAGCAATGTCACTCCAGCAGCCAAGTGGTCTTACAGTCGCTCCAGACGCTAAGTGAGCTCACCAGTAATCCTGGTCTTACTAACTAAGGTTCTGGTTCTGTTGCTGCAGTTGTTTCTGGTTTAGTGTGGGGCCACACCGGGCAGTAATCAGGTTTCCTCCTGGCTCTGTGTTCAAGGGTCACCTCCAGAAGGTTCAGGACCATGGATAGTGCTGGGAATCAAGCCTAGGTTGGGCCAGATGCATGCAAGGTACACTACCCACATTGCTATGTCACTTACATAGGTTTAAAATCAGAATAGAAAATAACATGAGCCACCCTTAATAACGAGAACTTCAGCTTCCACACAACCTGGCAATCCCACTATGGAAGATGCCTGAGCTCTGGTCCTGGACTCTCCAGCAGCGGAATCTGGAAATGGCCCAACCTCCTAGAACAGAGCACGGGTACAAAAGCTCCTGGCCCCTGTCACAGTGGAATACTGCCCAGCCATAGGAAAAGATGAAGGCATGCGGTCACCAGCCCCGTGGGGAGATGTGAATGACTTAGCCGACTGGACGCAAAGGAGAGGGTCACACAGAGTGATGTGCCTTGGCTCTCACATAAAGAAATACAGTGAGAAGGCCGAGTGACAGGCAGCAGGAGGGCGTTTGCCTTGCACTCATGCGACCCTGCCTTGATACCTGGCATCCCATACGGTGCCCTAGGCACCACCAGCAGGAATTCCTGATGGAGAGTCAGGAGGAACCCTGAGCATTGCCAGGGTGGCCCAAAAAACAAATATAGTGAGGGCATAGCAAATGCAGGAAACACATAGGAGCAGGAGAACTGGTCTCAGAAGAAATTCGCCATGGGCGTGGCTCAGAGGTAGGTTCGGGAAGGAAGCACTACTTGATAGAGGGAAGGGGTCACTCTGGAGGACAGAGCACAAGGGCGTGCAAGGGTCTCCATAAGTGGCTACGAGCCCACAGCTGCCGCCACCACGGAGAAGCCACAGGCCAGAAGCTCAGCTGTGCCGCTCGGCCCACGTGGAGCAGCCCATGGAGCATTAGGAGGGCAAAAATGGCTCGACCGCTGGCCAGGTTCCACACAGCTCCTAGGATCAGCAGACACGTGGGGGATGTGGCCACACCACCAGACTGGGAGCAGTGGGGATTGGGGCCCTTCCCCATGTCCCAGGGGCAAGGCTACGAGCCCACAGCCACCACCAGCAAAGCCAGAGAAGAGACAGGCTAGATGCAAAGGCTGTGCCAGGCTTAGATAGTAATCAAGTTTAGGATCAGCCTTCCCAGGATCTTGCCCATGTATACACTGTAATGATCACTGTAGTTACAACAAATTGGGGCATGATGGGGAATAGGAGTGAGGTATGGGCCTTGGCCTGAGGTGGTTGTAAGGGGCACATTGGTGGGGAGCATTGGTGTTGGGAAGGGGGCACTAGTAGAGTGACGGTTGCTGGGCCCTGCATGACTGAGACCAAGGATGAACATCTTAATTGTATACCTCACGTGCTATAACAAAACTGTAAAATTAAATAAAATAAGGTAAAATAATAAAATGTAAATAAAGTGTCTCCATAAAAGGCAGGCGGGAGGTATAATGGGGAAGGGATGGAGAGGAAGAGAATATCGGGCATGGGTGGGTGCTGGAACACTGGATACTCGAAGCTCAGCCAGAAAGAACTGTGCAATTCATGGCGTTATACTTAGAAACCAGCCCAAAGACAAAAGAAAATAGGTAAAATAAAGTTGGGAGGGTGAAGACATGGCCCAAGCAATAAAGTACCGGCCTGGCTATGGGGAGGCCTTGGGTAGACCACGGGCACCCCACGGTCCCCCAGAACCACAAGGCCCCCCAACAATCAGAAGGGCACCCCTATAACTATAAGTATCCATGGGGCGGGGCGGTGGTGCACCAGGTAGGGCATTCGCCTTACAGGCCAGCCTGGGTTCAAGCCCCAGCATGCCATGTGATTTTTATTTCTTTTTGAGGTCACATCTGGCAATGCTCAGGGTTACTCCTGGCTCTGCACTCAGGAATTACTCCCGGCAGTGCTCAGGGGACCTTACGGAATGCCGGGCATCGAACCCGGGCGGGCATGTGCCGGCCGCGTGCCAGGCAAGCGCCCTACCCACTGGGCTATTGCTCCAGCATCCCCAGCATCCCATATGCCCAAGGGCTTCCAGGGGTAATTCCTGAGTGCAGAGCCAGGAGGAAAGCCTGAGCATCACCGGGTGTAACCCAAATAAATAAATAAATAAATAAATAAATAAATAAATAAATAAATATATCTATGTGTCCTTTTGTTAGTTTATTAATTAAAAGAAAATTAAAAAACTATTTTCTAAAAAAAAAGAGGAGTGAGAAGATGAAATTTATGAAGAGCGTTGGCAGGTTCGATCTCTACCTGGAGAAGGAAGTTCTCTAGTTGTAAGTTTGCAGAGCAAATCTTTGATAGCTTCTTTGACAACAGTGACAACAGGTGTCAGCCAAGAGACAAGCGTCTAGAGAGTGGGTCAAAGTCGGGAACAAGGTCCCCTACAAGCTGCAGTCCTACGGGCTGCTGAGCACTCTAGGTGCGCGGAAAACCCTGGCGGAAGCAGCAGCGTGCCCAAACACCCGTGCACTGAAGCACCCCCACCCGGCCTGTACCTGAGGCACCCTGGGAACCCACCCAGGGCCAGAGCTTCCCGTGCATTTCCTTCTGCTGGATCCAGTTCAACCCTCAGCGCTCCGTGGTTCCCTGGTAGCTCAGGCGCGCGCATGGGGGGCGCCACAAGCACAGCGCAAGCCATCACACAAGGGAGGGACTGTTTCTAGGGCGCAAGGACTCTCAGGGCACCCTTAGGCACAGCCAGCACTGCTCCCAGAGATTCCCACCGTGCCCACAGCGGGCCCACACCAGGAGCGCCAGTTCCCAGAGCCGCAACCAAAGGCCCGCGCGTACAGCACCAGCAGCCCTAGGCCTGGCGGGTACAGGGCAGGACCTTCGGAGCCCCCAGAGGTTTGGGTGCCTGCAGTGAGGGCTCCAATTAAGCGGGACTCAGCGTGACCTAGGCCGAACCCCAGGCCTGGGCTCCTTGGACTGGGCGCGAGCCAAGAGCTGTCCCCTATGTGCCCTAAGTACCCCTGCACAAGCATGGTAGCGCGGGTGAAGTTCAAGCGCGGGGGCAGGCCTGGAGCGCGAGTCCACATGAGCCCCGAGTGTGAGGGTCCCCACCACGTCACTAAGGTCGTCACTAAGGTAAACTCAGGCCAGAGCAGCTGGTTCCTAAGGGCGCCCAGCGCCGCTTGATTCCCCTTTGCTGCTTGCCGCCAGCATGGCGGTGTTTTAAGCAAATTCCTGCAATGGGTCCGGCCCAGCTCGTGGGCGTCACCTATCACCCCGAACCTCGGACCCAGGCCCCCAGACCCTGCGCGGCGCCCACCACTCCGACTCCCGCATCCACTGTGAGTGCTAGCGGGGCGGGCGTGTCTAGGCGCATGGAGGAGAGGCCCCAGGGGGGAGCAACCCCAGGACACAGGGATGGGGACCAGGGGGGAGGTTGGGGGCACAGGGTGGAGAGGAGGGTTCGGGGCCGAGTGTGGAGGATACGGGGACACCAGAAGAGAGATGGGACTTGATGGGTGTAGGGATAGGGGCCCTCAGGGCATGGTAATGGAGCCCCAGGAGAGAGGAGTATGGGACCTGATAGTTGTTGGGATCACGGGCCCCCATGCAAGGGATGGGGACCCAAAGAGAGGAGGGACCTGATGGTTGTTGGGATGGGGACCCTCAGAGAAGGATGGGATCAAAGAGAGGGAGGGGACCTGATGGGTGTTGGGATGGGGACCCCAGGGCAGGGAATAGGAACCCCAGGATAGAGGGAGAACTCAAGGTTGTTAGGGAATGGGATCCCCACTAAAGGGAATGGGGACCTGAGATTGAGGATGGGGTCCTTGTGGTGGTTTATAAGGGAGACCCCCATGGTTCCATGGTTGGAGATGGAATCCCAGGATAGAGCAGGAAGGATGGTTGTTGGGATAGGGATCCCAAGGCAGGGCAATGGTGACCCCATGCAGAGGGAGGGACCTGATGGTATTTATGTTGGAGGCCCGAGGAAGGGAATGGAAACCCGAGGAGAGGAGGGGACTTAATGGGTGTGGGGATGGGGACCCCAAGGCATAGTAATGGAACCCCAGGATAGAGGGCTACAGGACCTGATGGGTGTTAGGATTAGGATGGGCCCCGTGTAAGAAAATGGGGACCCAAAGAGAGAGGAGGGAACCTGATGTTTGCTGGGATGGGGACCCCAGGCAGGTGAGGGAACCCAGGATAGAGGAAGGGACCTGATGTTTGTTGGGATGGGGACTCCTGGGCAGGTGCAGGAACCCCAGGATAGAGGAGGGGACCTGATGTTTGTTTGGATGAGACCCCGAGGCAGAAGCAGGAACCCCAGGATAGAGAGGGTCCTGATGTTCGCTGGGGTGGGGACTCCAGAGCAGGGGAAATGGTGACCCAAGGTTAGAGGAAGGAGGGACCTGACAGTTGTTGGGATAGGGACCCCCAAGGAAAGTGAATGGAACCCCAGGATAGATGTAGGGGTCCTGATGGAGGTTGGGATGGAACCCCAAGGGCCGAGTATGGGAACTCAAATATAGAGGAGGGGGCTGATATCTAGGATAGAGACCCCAGAGCAGACAAATGGGAACCCGGGATAGAGGGTGGGGACATGGTGGTATTTGTAGCAGGGACCTTCACATCTGGTGACTGGAATGTCAAGATAGAGGGAGGGGGGACACTGATGGTATCTGAGATTAGGACCCCAGGGCAGGGGGTGGAACACACTTGGCAGAGGAGGGGACCTGATGGGTATTAGGAAGGGGAACTCCAGGGAAGAGGAGGGACCCTTGGATAGAGGAAGAGGGGACTTGATGGTTGTTGAGACAGGGACCCCCAAGTCAGGGGATGTGGATACCAGGTTATAGGAAGGGGACACGAGGATCGTTGGGATGAGGACCCTGAGGTCAGGGAATGGTGTTTCCCAGATAAGGGGAGCACAGAGGTTGTTTGGATGGGGGGGAGAAGGATGGTTGTTGGTGGGGCCATAGAACCGGTGAATGAAACCCCAGGATAGAGTGAGGTTGCACCGGTGGTTTGTTTATGTTGTACTGACTCCCAGTGTAGAGCGATTAGGAACCACGATTAGTGAGAGGGGACCCGAGGGAGTTGTGTGAACTCCCAGGGTAGGGAATGGAAACCCCAGGATTAGGGAGAGGGATACAAGGTTGTTGTATGGGACTCTCGAGGTAGGGGAATGGGAGACCCCAGATTAGGAAGAGAACCTGCTGGTGTTGGATGGGACTCACAGCATAGGGGAATGGGGCCCCAGAATTAGGAAGAGAAGCCAATAGTTGTTGCATGGGCACTCAGGGTAGGGTATGGGGACCCCAAGATTAGGAAGAGAACCCAGTGGTTGTTGCATGGGACTCTCAGGGTAGTGGAAATGGCATCCCAGGATTAGGAAGAAGAGAGCCCGGCGGTTGTTGCGGGTAGGGAATGGGGACCCCAGGATTAGGAAGAGAACCTGGTGGTTTTGTATGGGACTCTCAGGGTAGGTGAATGGGGACCCCAGGATTAGGAAGAGAACCCGTAGTTGTTGTATGGGACTCTCTAGGTAGGGAATGGGGACCCCAGAGTTAGGAACAGAACGGGTGTTGTTGTATGGGACTCTCAGGTTAGGGGGACAGTGGACCCCAGGATTAGGAAGAGAACCTGGTGATTGTTGTATGGGACTCTCAGGTTAGGTGAACAGGGACCCCAAGATTAGGAAGAGAACCTGGTGGTTTTTGTATGGGACTCTCAGGTTAGGGGACAGTGGACACCAGGATTAGGAAGAAAACCCAGTGGTTGTTGTATGGGACTCTCAGGGTAGGTGAATGGGGACCCAAGTTAGGAAGAAAACTCAGTAGTTGTTGTGTAGGACTCTCTAGGTAGGGTAAGGGGACCCCAGGATTAGTAATAGAACCCAGTAGTTGTTGTATAGGACTCTCAGGGTAGGGAATAGGGAACCAGGATTAGGAAGAGAACCAGTTGTTGTTGTAGGAATTGTCAGTGTTGGGGATTAGGGACCCAAGGATTAGGAAGAAGCCGAGTTGTTGTTGTATAGGACTCTCAGGTTAGGGAATGGGGACCCCAGGAGTAGGAATAGAGCCGAGTGGATTTGTTGTAGGGACTCTCAAGGTTGCAGTTTAAGAATCTAGGATTAGGAAGAGAGACGCAGTTGTTGTTGTATAGGATACTCAGTGTAGAGGAATAGGGACCCCATGATTAGCAAGAGAACCTGGTGGTTGTTGTATAGGACCCTCAGGGTAAGGAATGGGGCCCGAGAGTTAGGAAGAGAGCTTCGGTAGTTGTTGTATGGATGCTCAGGTTCTGGGACTGTGGACCCCAGGATTAGGGATTAGGAAGAGAACCCGGTGGTTGTTGTATGAAAACTCTCAGGGTAGGTGATGGGGACCACAATTAGAAAGTGAAGGTAGTTTGTTGTATGGGACTCTCAGGTTAGAGAAGAGACCCCAGGATTAGTAATAGAACCCGGTAGTTGTTGTATGGAAGTATCAGGGTAGGGGAATTATGGGACCCCAGGATTAGTAATAGAATCCGGTGATTGTTGTGTGAGACCCTCAGGGTTGGAAATGGGGAACCAGGATTAGGAAGAGAACCCAATTGTTTTGTATGGAAATGTCATAGTAGGGGATTAGGGGCCCCAGGATTAGGAAGAGAGCCCGGTTATTGTTGTTGTTATGGGACTCTCAGGTTAGAGTAATGGGGACCTAGGATTAGGAAGAGAACCGGTGGTGGTTGTATGGGACTCTCAGGGTAGGGGACTATGGACCCCAGGATTAGGAAGAGATCCCAGTGGTTTTTGTATGGGACTCTATGGTTAGGGAATGGAGACCAGAGGATTAGGAATAGAATCCCCTAGTTGTTGTATGGGACTCTCAGGTAGGTGAATGGGGACCCCAGGATTAGGAAGAGAACCAAGTGGTTGTTGTATGGGACTCTCAGGGTAGGGGACTGTGGACCCCAGGATTAGGAAGAGATCCCAGTAGTTTTTGTATGGGACTCTATGGTTAGGGAATGGAGACCAGAGGATTAGGAATAGAATCCCCTAGTTGTTGTATGGGACTCTCAGGGTAGGGAATGAGGACCCCAAATTAGTAATAGAACAGGTGGTTATTGTATGGGAATCTCACGGTAGGGAATGGGGACCCAGGATTAGGAAGAGAACCTGGTTTTCGTTGTATGGAAATGTTAGGGTAGGGGAAGGGACCCCAGGATTAGGAAAGAAGCCAGTGGTTGTTGTATGGGACTCTCACGTAGGGGAATGGGATCCAAGGATTAGGGGAGACCAAGTGGTTCTTATATTGGCTCCCACGGTAGGGGAAGAGAACCCCAAGATTAGGGTGTGGGCAGCTGTCGTTTGTTGTATGGGACTCTCAGGAGGCTGAATGGGGATCCCAGGATTAGGAAGAGAATCCTGTGGTTGTTGTATGGGACTCTAGGGAGGCTGAATGGGGATCCCAGGATTAGGAGAAACCAGTTGTTCTTGTATGGAACTCTCAGGGTAAGAAATTGGCTTTTCAGGATTAGGAAAGAATCCGGTGGTTTGTTGTATGGGACTCACATGGTGGGGAATGGGGATCCCAGGATTAGGAAAAAATCCGGTGGTTGTTGTATGGGACTCTCATGGTAGGTGAATGGTGATCCCAGGATTAGGAAAAAGAATCCGGTGGTTTGTTGTATGGGACTCTCATGGTGGGGAATGGGGATCCCAGGATTAGGAAGAGAACCAGTGGTTGTTGTATGGGACTCTCAGGTAGGAAAGTGGGATCCCTGGATTAGGGGAGATCCTGTGGTTTATTATATTGAGCTCTCACACTAGGGAATAAGAACCCTAAGATTAGGGTATGGGAACTGTTGGTTGTTGTATGGGACTCTCAGGGTAGGTGAATAGGGACCCCAGGTTAGGATGAAATCGGTTGTTGTTGTATGGAACACTCAGGGTAGGAAATGGGGACCCCAGGAATAGAAAGAGAACCCAGTGGTAGTTGTATGGGTCTCTCAAGTAGGGGAATGGGGACTCCAGTAATAGGTATAGAACCCAGTTGTTGTATAGGACTCTCAGGGTAGGGTAATGGGGATCCCAGGATTAGGAAGAGAACCCGGTGGTAGTTGTATGGGTCTCTCAAGTAGGGAATGGGGATCCAGTAATAGGTATAGAACCCAGTTGTTTGTTGTATTGAACTCTCAGGGTAGGGAATGGGGACCCCATTATTAGGAAGAGAACCAGTTATTGTTGTATGGGACTCTCAGGGTAGGGGAATGGGGACCCCAGGATTAGGAAGAGAACCAGTGGATTACTGTATAGGACTCTCAGGATAGGGGAATGGGGCCCCTGATTAGGAAGGGAACCTGGTGGCTGCTGTATGGGACTCTCAGGGTAGGGAATGGGGACCCCAGGATTAGGAAGAGAGCCCGGTTATTGTTGTATAGGACTCTCAGGTTAGGGAATGGGAACCCCAGGAATAGGATTAGAGCCTGGTGGCTGCTGTATGGGACTCTCAGGGTAGGGGAATGGGGATCCCAGGATTAGGGGAGACCCAGTGGTTGTTTATTGACTCCCACGGTAGGAGGAATCAGAACCCCAAGATTAGGGTGGGGACCTGTTGGCTGCTGTATGGACTCCTGGGTAGGGGAATGGGAACCCCAGGATTAGGGGACCCAGCGCTTGTTATATGGACTCCCTGGTTTGGGGACAGGAACACCAGGTTTGGGGACACAATGGATTTGTTGCATGCACTCTTAGGGCTGGGTAATGGGGAACCCGGGATTAGGGGCCACCCGTTATTTGTTGTATGGACTCCTAGGGCAAAGGAATGAAGACCTCAGGTTTTGGAAACCCGGTGGTTGATGTGGACTCTCTGGGTAGAGGAAGGGTACACCAGAAGTAGGGGGACTTAATGGTTTTTGATACTCAAAGGGTAGGGAATGAGAACCCCAGGATTGGGGACCCAGTGGTTGTTGCATGGACTCTTAGCTCAGGGTAATGGGAACCCGGATTGGGGAACCCAGTGGTTGATATGGACCCCAGGGTAGAGGAATGGGAACCCCAGGATTAGGGCGGGGTATCTGATATTTGGGTATGGACTCCCGGAGTTCAGGAAAAGAAAATTCAGGGATTAGGGGAGACATGTTGGCTGTTGTTGGACTACCAGAGCAAGGGAATGGGAACCCAGGAATAGGGTGGGGACTCGTGGCTTTTTTATGGACTCCTAGGGCAGGGATTGGGAGCCCAGGATTTGGGTGGGAGACACTGTGGTTGTTGTATGGGCTCCCAGGGTAGGGAAATGGTAATCTCAGGATTAGAAAGGACCCAGTGGTTGTTCTATGGACTCCTACGGTAGGGAATGGGAACTTCAGGATTAGGGGACCCGGTGGTTGTTTCATGGACTGCCAGAGCAGGGCAATGGGACCCCAGGATTAGGGAGGAACCCAGTTGTTGTATGGAACTCCCAGGGTAGGAGAATGGGAACCCCAGGATTAGGGGGCAACCAAGTAGTTGTATGGACTCTCGGGATAGGGAACAGGAACCCCAGGATTGGGGGACGCAGTGGTTGTATGGACTCCCAGGGTAGAGAAATGGGAACCCTAGGATTGGGGGACCAAGTGGTTGTTATATTGGCTCCCAGGTTAGGGAATGGGAACCCCAGGATTAGGTGACCCAGTGATTGTTTCATAGACTCCCAGAGCATTGAAATAGGAGCCCAGGATTGGTGAGGGGACCTGGTGGTTGTTGTATGGGACTCCTAGGGTAGGAGAATGGGAGCACCAGGATTAGGGGTGAGACCAAGTGGTTGTATGGACTCCCAGGGTAGAGGCATGGGAACCTCAGGATACACGGAGGGGGACCTGATGGGTGTTGGGATGGGGACCCCCAGGGAAGGGAAAAGGGAACCCCAGGATAGGGGAGGGGACTGGACATGTGTTGGGATGGGGACCCCCGAGCAGGAAATGGGACCCCCAAGAAAAGGAAATGGAACCCCAGGATAGATGTGGGGTTCTGATGGTAGTTGGGATGGAACCCCAGGGATGAGGTATGGGAACCCAAATATTGAGGGAGGGGGACCTGATATTTGGGATAGAGACCCCAGAGCAGAGAAATGGAGACCCCAGGATAGAGGGTGGGGGGGACATGATGGTATTTGGAATAGGGACCTTCACATCCAGTGAATGGGAGGCCTGGATAGATGGAGGGGGACCTGATGATATTGGATGGGGACCCCCAGGTAACACACTTGGTAGAGGGACAGGATCCTGATGGTTGTTGGGATGCAGATACCCAGGGAAGGAATGGGAAGCCCAGGATAGAGGGGGGAACCTGGTGGTTGTTGGGATGGGAACCCATAGTTAGGGAATGGAAGCCAAGATAGAAGGAGGGGGATATGATGGTTGTTGGGAATGGGACTCTCAGGGAGGGGAATGGGAACCCAGGGGTGGGAGGGACCCAGGATAGAGGGCGGTGGACCTCATAGGGGTTGGGATGGGGACCCCAGGGCAGGGAATGGGAAACCCAGGATAGAGGGAGGGTGGACCTCATAGGTATTGGAATTGTGACCCCACGGGAAGGGTAGCGGGAACCCAGGATAGGGGAGGGTGGAACTCATAGGGGGTTGGGATGGGGACCCCTAGGGCAGGGGAATGGGAACCCAGGACAGAGGGAGGGGGGACCTGATGGTATTTGGGATGAGGATAGTGTTTGTGATGGGGACCAGGGCACGAGGGGAATGCAGGATAGAAGGTGGGGACCTGGTGGTTTTGGGGATCAGGATTCCCAAGCCTGGGAATGGGGACAGGGATACAGGGAGGGATGCAGAGTTTGTTGGGATAGGGACCCTCAAGGCAGGAAATGGAAACCTCGATAAAGAGAGGGACCCCAAAGGTGTTTGCATGGGGATTCCCAGTACATGGGAATGGGGCCCTGGATCGAGGAGGGGTCCTGACGGTTGTTTTATGGGGACACACATGGTTACGAAATGGAAACCCCAAGTGAGACGGGGGGATAGGATGGTTGTTGGGATGGGGATCCCAAGGCAGGGCAATGGTGACCCCATAGAGAGGGGAGGGACCTGATGGTGTTTATTTTGGAGATTCCAGGCAAGGGAATGGAAACCCCAGGAGAGGGAGGGGGACTTGATGGGTGTGGGGATGGGACCCTCAAAGGCATGGTAATGGAACCCCAGGATCGAGGGCTACAGGACCTTATGGTTACTGGGATGGGGCCCCCAGTGGGAGTGTGCACCCCACAACAGAGGGGAAAGGGCCCTGACAGTTGTTGGGTTGGGGACCCCCAGGTCAGCGAATAGGAACCCAGGATAGAGGGAGGGGGGTGATGGTTGTTGGGATGAGTCCCCTAATCAAGGAATGGGGAGACTGGGATACAGGGAGAGGGACCTGACGATTGTTAGGATGGGTACCCACCATGCAGGGAATGGGGACCCCAAGAAAGAAAAAGGGGGAACCCGGAGGTCGTTAGATAGGAATCCCAAGTCTCAGAATGGAGGCACCAGGAAACAGGCGGGCGTTCCTGATGGTTGTTGGGAAGGGGGCTCTAGGGGGGGGATGGGAATCCCAGATTCGATGGATGGGGACCCAGTGGTTGCTATATGGGACTCCCAGGGGTAGTCCCAGGGTAGGGAATGGGAACCCCAGGATTAGGGAGGGGGGCCCTGTTGTCGTTTTATGGACTCCCAGGGTAATGAATTGGGACCCCAGATAGACCGAGGTGGGGACTATGTGGACTTTGGGATGAAGACCCCAAAGCCAGGGGAACGGGACAGCAGGACACACGATCCCATTGAGGGGGCTTGGGGGGGTCCGTCTCTGGGCCCCAGGGACTGAGTGTGGCCTGTGATCCGCAGAACTCAAACACAAGTTGGCGGACAGTATCCGACGGACAGTCCAGCCAGGACCAGGCGACACAGCAGCCCAACCAGTCTCGGCGCACACGTGACCTCTCGTGGCGCTGCTCCTGCTGGCAGCCGTACATCCAGGCCTTGTATGCCCAGTTGCAGGACCCCCACGGCCAACTCCCGGGCTCTTACCAACACGGCCAGGGGCAGCTACCATCGGGACCTGCTGTGCGTCCGGCCGCAGACCCCAAACCCAGCTGGTCCGTTTCAGAGGAGGCGGGGGCCCCTGGGCCAGGACAACGGCTCTGATGCCGTCGTTTACTGTCCGCTCAGTGCTCCCTGCTTCCAGAAGGACACGCCTCACTGTCAGGCCGCTGCCCTCCTGGACCCAAAGACCCCAAAGACCCCAGCCCCGAAGCAAGCCCCCGCACCCCGGCCGCAGGCACAGGGGCGTCCGGCAATGACACGCAGCCGGACCTCAGTGGCGTGGAGTCCATGGAGGCGGAGTCGTGTGGGAGCGGCGTGGAGTCCATGGAGGTGGAGTCGTGTGGGAGCGACGTGGAGTCCATGGATGCGGAATCTGAAGGGGGAGCCCCCTGAGTGACATGGAGGTGGACCCGCCCAGCGCCCGGCTGGCCAGCAGAGTGCTCCCACCGCCAGCCCAATGCCCGGCCGGCCAGCCCAGTGCACCCACCGGCCAGCCCAGTGCTCCCGCCGGCCGTCCCAGTGCTCCCACCGGCCAGCCCAGGGCACCCGCCGGCCAGCCAGGCGCTCCCGCTGGCCAGGCCAGAGCCCCGCCGGCCAGCCCAGCGCTCCTGCCGCCAGCCCAGCGCTCCCGCCGGCCAGCCCAGCGCTCCCGTAGGCCAGCCCAGTGCTACCTCCGGCCATCCCAGAGCACCCACCCGGCCAGCCCAGCGCTCCGCCCGGCCAGCCCAGCGCTCCCGCCCGGCAGCCCAGCGCTCCCGCTGGCCAGCCCAGTGCTCCCGCCGGCCAGCCCAGTGCTCCTGCCGGCCAGCCCAGCGTCGCCGCTGGCCAGCCCAGTGGCCCCACCAGCCAGCCCAGTGGCCTTGCAGGCCAGCCCAGCGCCCGGGGACTGTGCCCAGCGGCCAGATAACCACGGCCCAGGCTGTGCACCCCACCAACCCCAGCGCAAAGGCACCTAAGAGATGCCATGGAAACCAGCGGTGCCTGAGCAGCAAGAGAAACCGGCCGTACACCAGGCGGGGCCAAAGGGCACCCAGGGCGCGCCCTTGCCTGGGCCCACTGTCCAGGCCCCACCTGCACAACAGGCTGCGCTCCCCAATGTGCCCGCACCGCTGCCAGGCACATTCACTGGTACCAGCGGGCAGCCAATGGGCCCTGCCACCACCCAGGTCGCACCTGGGCCCACCAACATGCCAGCACAGCTGCCGGGCCTGGTAATTGCTACCACCAGGCATCCAATGGGCCCTGCCGCCACCCAGGTCGCACCTGGGCCCGCCAACATGCCAGCACAGCTGCGGGCCTTGTAATTGCTACCACCAGGCAGCCATTGGGCCCTGCCGCCACCCAGGTCGCAGCTGCGCTCCTACCCATTTCCGCTTGCCCATCATGCCAGCACCACCACATGGCCCATTTGTTGGCAACACCGGGCAGCCATTGGGCCCTGCTGCCCCCCAGGTCGCTCCTGTGCCCATCAATGTGCCGGCACCACCACCTGGCACATTCAGGGGCACCACCGGGCAACCATTTGGCCGTGCTGCCACCCAAGTCGCATCAGTGCCCACTCACATGCCCGCACCGCCACTGGGCCTGTTATCTGGAGCCACCGGGCAGCCATTTGGCCCTGCCACCACCCAGATGGCACCTGTGCCCGCCCACATGCCCGCACCGCCTCAGGCATGTTCACTTTAGCCACCGGGCAGCCATTTGGCCCTGCTGCCATCCAGGTCGCTCCTGCACCTGCCAATGTGCCTGCCCTGCCATGGGGCCCATTCGGGGGCACCGCTGGGCAGCCATTTGGCCCTGCTGCCACCCAGGTCCCAACTGCTCCTGCCAATGTGCCCACAAACATGCCAGCACCACTGCCTGGCACATTCGGGGCACCATTTGGCAGCCATTTGGCCCTTTTGCCACCCAAGTCGCTCCTGCGCCGCTCACATGCCCGTACCACCGCCGGGCCCCTTAATTGGCACCACTGGGCAGCCATATGGCCATGCCACCACCCAGGTGGCCCCTGTGCCTACCAACATGCCAGCACCACCGCCTGGCCCATTGGGGGCACCACCGACAGCCATTTGGCCGTGCCACCACCCAGGTGGCCCCTGTGCCCAAGCGTGCCAGCACCACCCGCCTGGCCCATTTTGGGGCACCACTGGGCAGCCATTTGGCCGTGCCACACCCAGGTGGCCCCTGTGCCCACCAACATGCCAGCACCACCGCCTGGCCCATTCGGGGGCACCACTGGGCAGCCATTTGGCCGTGCCACCACCCAGGTGGCCCCTGTGCCCATCAACGTGCCAGCACCACCACCTGGCCCATTCAGGGGCACCACAGGGCAGCCCTTTGGCCGGGCACCAAGCAGGTGGCACCTGCGTGGCTGAATGTGCCTCCACCACCCCTGGGGCCACTCAGTGGCACCACCATGCCATCATTTGGCCCTGCCACTCTCCAGGTCGCACCGGCACCCGTCAACGTGCCTGCACCACTTCCAGGGCCGCACAGCAGTACCATCCAGTTTCATGGCCACGCTGCCACTTGGGCACCACCTGTGCCCCCAACATGCCCGCACCCCAGCAGGGGCCTATCCAGCGGTGCCACCCAGCAGGGCTGGTACCAGCAGCCTCGTGGCCCTGCTGCCAATCCGGTACCACCAGTTGCCCCCAAAACACATGCACCCCAGCAGGGCCTATCCAGCGGTGCCACCCAGCGAGGCTGGTACCAGCTGCCACGTGGCAAGGCTGCCAGCAAGGTCAGACATGCTCCCCACAGGTGTGGGCACCGCAGCGGGGCTCATACAAAGGTGCGACCCGACAGCAGCCACCCGGCGCCCACAAAGGGGGGCAGAGTGAGAGCGGCCTACCCAAAAAGAAGCGCCGCTAGGGCGCAGGCTCGGGGGCTGCCGCCCCACACACCCTTTCGGCCTGAGGCTTCAGGTCTGAACAGCCCCACCCCAGACACCCTAGAGACCCCCCACCTGACAGGGTCTCAGCACCTCAGTTACCATCAACCAGTGAGGAAGTTCTTCCCGTGCCCATCCCAGGCCCCATCCTTACCACCTGCCAGGGAAACATCTGTGCCTGACATCATTTGGCCTTGGCACCATGCAGGGCACACTTGTCACCCGATGTGTCCGCACCACTGCCAGGTCCATTTACTGGATACCACCGGTACCACTCGGCCCTGCCAACATACGGTCGCACCTGAGCCCCCAAACGGGCCTGCACCACCGCCATCCTCATTAATTGGCACCACTGGGCTGTTATTTGGCCTGCCGCCATCGAGGTCGCACCTGCCCCCGTGAGCGTGCCCGCACCATTGCCGGGCCGTTCCACAGTAGCACCAGGCAGCCTCTTGGCCCTGTCACCATCCAGGTACCCGCTGTGCCCCCTGAGCGTGCCCGCACCGCCGTCGGGCCGTTCCGCAGCAGCACCAGGCAGCCTCATGGGCCTGCCACCATCCAGGTCCCCCTGAGCCCTGAGCGTGCCCGCACCGCCGTCGGGCCGTTCCGCTGGCAGCACCCAGGCCGCCTCTTGGCGCTGCTACCATCCAGGTCCCCATGTGCCCCTGAACGTGCCCGCACCGCCGTCGGGCCGTTCCGCGGCAGCACCAGGCACCCTCTTGGCCCTGCCACCATCCAGGTCCCCCTGTGCCCCTGAACGTGCCCGCACCGCCGTCGGGCCGTTCTGCTGCAGCACCAGGCAGCCTCTTGGCCCTGCCACCATCCAGGTCCCCCTGTGCCCCTGAACGTGCCCGCTTGCCGTCGGGCCGTTCCTGTAGCACCAGGCAGCCTCTTGGCCCTGCCACCATCCAGGTCCCCCTTGCCCCTGAACGTGCCTGCACCGCCGTCGGGCCGTTCTGCGGTAGCACCAGGCAGCCTCTTGGCCCTGCCACCATCCAGGTCCCCCTGTGCCCCTGAATGTGCCCGCACCGCCGTCGGGCCGTTCCGTGGTAGCACCAGGCAGCCTCTTTCCCTGCTGCCATCCAGGTCGCACCTGCCCCCCGTGAGCGTGCCCGCACCGCCGCCGGGCCGTTTGCAGATCCACGGGGCAGACACCTGGCCTTGCTGCCACTCAGGTTGCACCTGCGACCCACAACGTACCCATACCACCCTCGGGTTCATTAATTGTGTGATACTGTACCGAGAAAGATACATTTACGCGGATACTATTTCCTTTGTTCCATAAATTTGTGGAAACACACGTGGTGTCTCGCTGTGCTTTTGTCTCCGAACAGCTGAGTGACATCACCGTGTCGCGGGGGGGGAGGGGCGGGACCTCGGCAGACCCCTCACAGCTGGCCGGGTGCTGAGGTTCTCTGGGGCGCTGCTCCCCTCTCCCTCCAGGCCAGGGCCCTGCAAAACTGGTGGGACCCCTCAGCTCCAGTCAGCCCAGTCCTAGGCCAGGGCCCCCCCCCTTTCTACAGCACCACCAATGCGCCCCAAGCAGGGAGTGGACTGGCTAAGGGGGAGAGGGAGGGCTGGGGTGGGGGCTCTGTGGCAAGCGCCCGCACTGCAGAGACAGCCCCGGCTTGCTCCCTGGTGATGCCAACATCCAAACAAATCAGACACTTGGGTTAAAGGCAATGGGGCAGGCAGAGCTATAGGACAGTGGGGAGGCGTTTGCCACACACAAGGCCAACCCGGCTGCCGTTCCTGCCGTCCCATCTGTTCCCGGGGCACCCCCAGGAGTAATTCCAAAGGACCACGGGCAGGGACATGGGCTCTGAGGTGGGGTCCCACGGGCAGGGACATGGGCTCTGAGGAGGGGTCCCACGGGCAGGGACATGGGCTCTGAGGAGGGGGTCCCACGGGCAGAGACATGAGGCTGAGTTGGGGTCTGTAGCAGAGACATTGACTAAGTGGTTGGGCCACACAGGCAGGAGCTGGGCTCTGAGGAGGGCCTCACACACGCAGGGACATTCGACCTGAGGTGGGGTCCCCGGGCACTGCTGTGACTCTGAGGGGGCCACAGAGGTCAGGTTTGGCGCCGCTGAGTAGCCTCTGAAGAGAGGCCTAAGCAGCAACGGGGGTCTTTGCTGGGACCCCACAGGGAACAAGACCTGGGCACGGAGTTGATGTCACGCAGACAGCCTGGGGCACGTGGGCCAAGGCGTGACAAGAGGTCAGGCCCCGGGTCAGAGGGCAGTGGACAAGTTCTTCGTGGGATGATGCAAGCAGGGACACAGTTTCCGGTGACCCCCACAAGGCAGATCAGGGGACTCTGTACTAGGGAGTGTGGCATAGGCGTGGGCTGTCCCGGTCACACACACAGGACAGGGCCACACAGGTGGAACAAGGCTTTCGGGGTGTGTCACACAGGACAGAGAGGGAACCCCGAGGAGGGTCGGACAGACAGGAATAGGGGGCCCCGACGTGGGCTCACACAGGCAGGGATGGGGTTCTGTGGGCTCACACAGGCAGGGATGGGGTTCTGTGGGCTCACACAGGCAGGGATGGGGGTTCTGTGGGCTCACACAGGCAGGGATGGGGTTCTGTGGGCTCACACAGGCAGGGGATGGGGTTCTGTGGGCTCACACAGGCAGGGATGGGGTTCTGTGGGCTCACACAGGCAGGGATGGGGTTCTGTGGGCTCACACAGGCAGGGATGGGGGTTCTGTGGGCTCACACAGGCAGGGATGGGGTTCTGTGGGCTCACACAGGCAGGGATGGGGTTCTGTGGGCTCACAAGGCAGGGATGGGGTTCTGTGGGCTCACACAGGCAGGGATGGGGTTCTGAGGCACGTCGCAAGGCACAGGGCAGAGCTGTGGGCATCTCAGGCAAGAGCAAGTGGCTCTGAAGCAGACACAGAGACCGCAGCGGGCAGCACTGACCGAATCACAAAGGCTGTGAGTGAGGTCTCAGAAGCAGGTAAGGGGGCCGAGAGGGGCCACACGGCAAAGACAAATCACCCGAACATCACACGCTGTAACCCTGGAGACGCCCAAGCCTTGCGAGGTGTCTTGCGTCCTCCCCGTACTGCAGGGCACGAGAGGCTACCACATCCCCTTGGACTGATCCTGGCCCGATGACCAGAGAGAGGGGCAGGAAAGGGTCCCTGGGTCCTCCAGGCACAGTTCTGGAGCTCCGCCGCCACGGCCTCACAGCCCACACACCAAAGAAGAGGACACAGGTCACACAGCACAGCCGAGCTACCGTCCCCTTCTCGGACTCTTCTACACGCTGCAATTCTTCTTAGTGTGTAGAGCAAAACACCTAAGACCCACTAATCTGTGGGTCCACTTCAGACCCACATTGCGCTGCTCGGCCGGCCCCACATGGAAGCAGCCCATGGAGCTGACCTCCCGGTGAGGGGCTCTGCCAGCTCCAAGTCCAACATTGCTCCCAGGGTTTGCTCACATGTGGGGGGAGAGACCACGCTGGCCGGACTCGGAATGGAGTTTTGGGCCCTGCCCTTTCCTCCGCCTCCATGCCAGCTGCCCCGGAAGAGAGACCCATGCTTTGTTGCGGCCGCGCAATATTCTTAGATAATACTGATTTTAGGATCAGGTCCTTCCCAGGATCTTTCACATTTATACACTGTATACAGTTCTAGACAGCTTCTAACTGATACCCGTCATCCCCCGTAAGCCTACCAAGAAGGCTTGCGTGTAGCTGACCTGGATTCTATCCCAGCATCTCATAAGGTCCCCCAGCACCATCGGAAGTAATTCCTAAGTGCAGAGCAAGAAGAACCCCTGAGCATTGCCGGGGTGACCCAAAAAAGGCACCAAATCGTATCCCACCAATGAGACTGCAGATGCCTCTGTATGCAAATGATAGAATGTGGGAACCAATCAGACGGGGCATGCAAATAAGGGCTTATCAGAGGACCAATCAGAGGGGCCGAGTGAGAGCAGAGCAGGGAGGGCATTTCCTTGCTTGTGTGTTTGCCTGGGTCCCCCCACCCTTTCAGTTGTGTTGCTAACGTGCATTTTGGTTGGGATGTTTTTGGGGCGTGCTCCAGCACTGTTGGCTGTGCTTGTCAGCAGCCAAAGTGTTGCTTGTGTTGAGCCGAGCCGGCCGGGGGGTTGTAGCCCTTGGTTGCTGCTCTCCGCCACTGCGCCCAGGCCGGAGAGTGTGGGCTATTGGGCTGCAATTGCTGGTGGACACTCTTGGTGCATGCTGGCTCTGGGAGCTGCAAGTGCTGGTGGGCGCTCTTGGTGCATGCTGGCTCTGGGAGCTGCAAGTGCTTGAGACGCTCTGGGTGCATGGCTCAGGGAGCTGCAAGTGCTGGCGGGCGCTCTTGGCGCATGCTGGCTCTGGGAGCTGCAAGTCCGATTGGATCCTTACATTCCATGATTTGCCTAAAGTTACATCTGCAGTCGGTTGGTCTGATGCAATCTGAAGCTTTTTAGGTCACCCCCCCATGATGCTCAGGGGTTCCTCAAGCTCTGCACTCCGGAGTTACTCCTGAGGGTGCTCCAGGGACTCTATGGGATGCCAGGGATGGAACCCAAGTTTGCCGACAGAGCTGCAGCAAACCCCAAAAACTCACAACCAAAGTGCAGGTGAGCGGCACAACGGAAGGGCTGGGACCCAGGCGAGCAGACCAGCAAGTGCTCGACCCGCCGTGAGCAACAAGCACCTCAGCCTATGCCAAAGCCCACCCACCCCCACGTCACGCCCATAGCGGGCTTAGACAGACAGGACGGCAGGACGGCGTCTCCCCTGGCCATAGGCCATATGGCCCCTCAAACACCACCAGAACTAATCCCTGAGTGCAGGGCCAGGAGGAACCTTGGAGAATCCTGGGGATGGCCCCCAAAACAAAAACAGTGGGAAAAAGGAAGAAACAGAGACAGACAGAAGGATCAGGGGTGACGCAACTAAAGTTCAGCAAGTGTCAGGTGGTGCCAGAGTAACGGACCAAGGGTTAGGAAGTGTCAGGTGGTACCAGAGTAACAGACCAAGGGTTAGGAAGTGTCAGGTGGTACCAGAGTAACGGACCAAGGGTTAGGAAGTGTCAGGTGGTGCCAGAGTAACGGACCAAGGGTTAGGAAGTGTCAGGTGGTACCAGAGTAACGGACCAAGGGTTAGGAAGTGTCAGGTGGTACCAGAGTAACGGACCAAGGGTTAGTAAGTGTCACGTGGTACCACAGTAATGGACTAAGGGTTAGGAAGTGTCAAGTGGTACCAGAGTAACAGACCAAGGGTTAGGAAGTGTCAGGTGGTACAGAGTAACGGATCAACGGTTAGGAAGTGTCAGGTGGTTCCAGAGTAATGGACCAAGAGTTAGGAAGTGTCAGGTGGTACCATAGTAACGGACCAGGGATATGAAGTGTCAGGTGCTACCGGAGTAATGGACCAAGGATTAGAAAGTGTCAGGTGGTACCACAGTAAGGGACCAACGGTTAGGAGTGTCAGGTGGTACCATAGTAACGGACCAGGGATATGAAGTGTCAGGTGCTACGGAGTAATGGACCAAGGATTAGAAAGTGTCAGGTGGTACCACAGTAAAGGACCCACGGTTAGGAGTGTCAGGTGGTACCAGAGTAACGAACCAAGGGTTAGGAAGTGTCAGGTGGTACCAGAGTAATGGACCAAGGGTTAGGAAGTGTCAGGTGGTACCTTAGTACCGGACCAGGGTTATGAAGTGTCAGGTGCTACCGAGTAATGGACCAAGGATTAGGAAGTGTCAGGTGGTACCACAGTAAAGGACCAATGGTTAGGAGTGTCAGGTGGTACCAGAGTAACGGACCAAGGGTTAGGAAGTGTCAGGTGGTACCAGAGTAACGGACCAAGTGTTAGGAAGTGGGTTTTGGGAGTGGCCCGGTCAACTCTGGGGAGTCCCAGAAGCAGCCGGATGAGACTTGCCCATCACACTAGCCACCATTTTCGCTGTCTGACGCTGGGAAAGTTCCTCACAACCAGATTAACAGAGCAAAACGAGTGGAGCCCAGGTAGGCGGCTCCCCAGAAGCGGGAATCACTGGGATTTCGTCCGATGGAGTCCATTTTGTCGAGCCTGGTGGCCCAGCCCAGGAGGTGCCCTGTGGCTGCCAGCAATAGCATGAAGAGCCTCACAAGCGCTGGGGAGGCTGGAACTCAGCTTGGCCCGGGCCCAGCTGACTATGGGAGCCCCAGGCGGGGCAGATTGGTTTTTGGGAGTGGGCCGTCACCTCTGGGGGGTCCCGGAAGCAGCCGGATGAGACTCGCCCATCACACTAGCCACCATTTTCGCTGTCCGGATGCTGGGAAACTGCCTCACGACCAGATCAACAGAGCAAAACCAGTTCGAGCCCAGGTCCATTAAAATAGTGGAAACAGTAATGTTTTTTAATGCACTGCATTCCACGAAGAGCACGAAAGTTTTGCAGGAGGGAGAGATAAAGAGGAGAGAAAAGATATACAGAACCCGCCAAGTAGTTGAGGTGTGGGAGGGGAGGGAGGTGGGGGATATTGGTGATGGGAGATTGGTTTGTGTGGAGGGATGGGTGTTGGAACACTGTAGAACCAAAACTCTACATGAGCATCTTTCAATTGTATGTCTAAAATGATGTAATAATATTTGGGGAGGACAATAATAAAATTAAATTGAATTAAAAAAATAGAGCTTGGGCTCCGCAGGGGCGAGGGCCAAGGACCACAAGAGCAAGCCGAGGGTTGCAACTCTGCAATCAAGAGGCCATGCACAAAGGTAGAAGGAAGACATCCAAGGCCCTGGGGGCATGCTGGGCCCTGGGAGCAGGGGGCTACGGAGAGCACGGCCCCTTCTCTGGGGGACCAGCTGCAGCCAAGCCCGGGGCTCCCTCATCACCATTATCGCACCTCGCTTCAGCCTCCAACACCTGGGGCTTCTGTATCTCGGTCCCTCACTGCTACACAGCTCCCTGACACCCACGTGCCCACCAGGCTTGGAGCCAGGCAAACTGAGCGGAGGCAGAGATGGGGCGTGGGACGGAAACCTCACCATTTACTGTCAGGAGTTTGCATGGATGCTTGGGAAAAGCATCTCTAGGTGACCCCTACTGAGCCCTCCAGCCCGGTCATATGCATACACACACACACACACACACACGTCTCACGTCTCTAGCTGACCCCTACTGAGCCCTCCGGCGGGTCAGATGCTGTACACACACACACCGTCTCTAGGTGACCCTACTGAGCCCACCAGCTGGGTCAGATGTGTACACACCCACACACACGTCTCAGGTGACCCCTACTGAGCCCTCCAGCCGGGTCAGATGCGTGTACACACAACACATGTCTCAGGTGACCCCTACTGAGCCCTCAACCGGGTCAGATGTGTACCACACACACACGTCTCAGGTGACCCCTACTGAGCCCTCCAGCTGGGTCAGATGCGTGTACACACACAGTGTGTCTCAGGTGACCTCTACTGAGCCCTCCAGCCGGATCAGATACGTGTACACACACACCGTCTCCGGTGACCCCTACTGAGCCCTACAGCCAGGTCATTGCCTGTACACACACCCGTGTCTACAGGTGACCTCTACCTGAGCCCTCCAGCCGGATCAGATGCGTGTACACACACACACGTCTCCGGTGACCCCTACTGAGCCCTACAGCCAGGTCATTGCCTGAACACACACACCGTGTCTCAGGTGACCTCTACTGGGCCCTCCAGCCGGGTCAGATGCATACATACACACACACACACAAAACGTGTCTCCAGGTGACCTCTACTGAGCCCTCCAGCCGGTCAGATGCGTGTACACACACACACACACACACACGTCTCAGGTGACCCCTACTGAGCCCTCTAGCGGGTCAGATGCATACACACACACATTTTTAGGTGACCCCCTACTGAGCCCTCAGCGGGTCAGATTCATACACACACAGACACACACGACAGACACAAATCTCTAGGTGACCCCTAGTGAGCCCTCCAGCCGGGTCAGATGCATACACACACACACACACACACAAGCACAAATCTCTAGGTGACCCCTACTGGGCCCTCCAGCAGGATCAGACGCATACACACAAACAAAACACACACACACCGTCTCGGTGACCCATACTGAGCCCTCCAGCTGGGTCAGATGCATACACACACACACACATCTCTAAGTGACCCCTACAGAGCAGGGTCAGATGCATACACACACACACGTCTCAGGTAACCCCCTACTGGGCCCTCCAGCACGGTCAGATGCATACACACACAGACACACACATCTCTAGGTGACACCTACTGAGCCCTACAGACGGGTCAGATGAGTCCACACACATAGACACACACGTCTCAGGTTACCCCTACAGAGCCCTCCATACTGGGTCAGATGTGTGTACACACACACATCTCAGGTGACCCCTACTGGGCCCTCCAGCAGGGATCAGATGCGTAAACACCCACAAACACATGTCTCAGGTGACCGCTACTAAGCCCTCCAGCCGGGTCAGATGCATACACACACACACACACACACACACACGTCTCAGGTGACCCCTACTGAGCCCTTCAGCCGGGTCAGATGCGGGGTACACACACAAACACGTCTCAGGTGACCCTCCTGAGCCCTCCAGCCGGGTCAGATGCATACACATACAAACACACACACACAAGTCTAGGTGACCCTTACTGGGCCCTCCAGCAGGGTCAGATGGATACACACACACATATCTAGGTGATCCCCTACTGAACCCTCCAGCCGGGTCAGATGCGTATACACACACACACGTCTCAGGTGACCACGACTGAGCTCTCCAACAGGGGTCAGATGAGTGTACACACATGTCTCAGGTGACTCCTACTGAGCCCTCTAGCAGGATTAGATGCATACACACCCACACACACCTGTCTCAGGTGACCCCCTACGAAGCCCTCCAGCCGGTTCAGATGCCTACAACACACACACACATCTCTAGATGACCCCTACTGATCCCTCCAGCCGGGTCAGATGCGTATACACACACACACACACATCTCAGGAGACCCTACTGAGCCTACAGCGAGGTCAGATGTATACACACACAGACACACACATACACACATCTCTAGGTGACCGCTACTGAGCCCTCCAGCCGGGTCAGATGCGTCCACGCATATCACACACAAACACACACACGTCTCAGGTGACCCCTACTGAGACCTCCAGCCGGGTCAGATGCATACACATACACACACGTCTCAGGTGACCCCTATTGTGCCCAAGGGCAGGTCAGATGCATGTACACACACACGTCTCAGGTGATCCCTACTGAGCCCTCCAGCAGGATCACATGCATACACACACACACACACAGTCTCAGGTGACCCCTACTGAGCCCTCCAGCAGGATCAGATGCTTACATACCCACACACACATGTCTCAGGTGACCCCAACTAAGCCCTCCAACTGGGTCAGATGCATACACACACACACACACGTCTCAGGTAACCCCTACTGAGCCCTCCAGCAGGGTCAGATGCATACACACACACGTCTCAGGTGACCCCTAATGAGCGCTCCAGCCGGATCAGATGCGTGTACACACACACACACGTCTCAGGTGACCCCTACTGAGCCCTCCAGCCAGGTCAGATGCATACACACTCACACACACATCTGTAGATGACCCCTACTGAGCCCTCCAGCCGGAGTCAGATGCGTGTACACACAAATACACGTCTCCAGGTGACCCTCTTGAGCCCTCCAGCTGGGTCAGATGCATACACATACAAACACACACACATGTCTAGGTGACCCTACTGAGCCCTCCAGCAGGGTCAGATGGATACACACACACATCTCTAGGTGATCCCTACTGAACCCTCCAGCCGGGTCAGATGCGTGTACACACACACACACGCGTCTCAGGTGACCCCTACTGAGCTCTAGAGCAGGGTCAGATGCTTGTACACAAACACACACACACGTCTCAGGTGAACCCTACTGAGCCCTCCAGCCGGGTCAGATGCATACACACACTCACACACACATCTCTAGATGACCCTACTGAACCCTCCAGCTGAGTCAGATGCGTGTACACACACACGTCTCCAGGTGACCCTCCTGAGCCCTCCAGCCGGGTCAGATGCATTCACACACAAACACACACACACCTGTCTAGGTGACCCCTATTGAGTCCTTCAGCAGGGTCTGATGGATACACAACACACACAAACATCTCTAGGTGATCCCCTACTGAACCTTCCAGCCGGGTCAGATGCATGTACATACACACACACACACACACACACCTCTCAGGTGACCCCTACTGAGCCCTCCAGCAGAGTCAGATGCGTGTACACACACACACACACACGTCTCAGGTGACCCCTTCTGAGCCCTCCAGCCGGGTCAGATGCATACACACACACATCTCTAGGTGACCCCTACTGAGCCCTCTAGCAGGATCAGATGCATACACACACACACACAAACACACATCTCTAGTGACCCTACTGAGCCCTCCAGCCAGGTCAGATGCGTACACACAAACACACACAAACACATCTCAGGTGACCCCTACTGAGCCCTCCATCAGGGTCAGAGGCATACACACACGTCTCAGGAGAGCCCTACTGAGCCCTCCAGCCAGGTCAGATCGTGTACACACACACGTCTCAGGTGACCCCACTGAGCCCTCCAGCCGGTTCAGATGCATACACACAATCACATACACGTCTGTATCTAGATGACCCATACTGAGCCCTCCAGCCGGAGTCCGATGCGTGTACACACACACAGAGGGTCTCCAGGTGACCCTTCTGAGCCCTCCAGCCAGGTCAGATGCATACACACACACACACACACACATCTCTAGCTGACCCCTACTGAGCCCTCCAGCCAGGTCAGATGCGTGTACACACACAGACACAGACACACACACGTCTCAGGTGACCCCTACTGAGCCCTCCAGCCGGGTCAGATGCGTGACACACACACACACGTGTCTCCAGGTGACTTATACTGAGCCCTCCAGCCGGGTCAGATGTGTGCACACACACACACACACACACACAAGTCTCAGGTGACCCCTACTGAGCCCTCCAACGGGTCAGATGTGTGTACACACACACACACACGTCTCAGGTGACCCCTACTGAGCCCCCAGCCGGGTCAGATGCGTGTACACACGCGTGTCTCCAGGTGACCTCTACTGAGCCCTCCAGCCGGGTCAGATGCGTGTACACACACACACGTCTCCGGTGACCCATACTGAGCCCTACAGCCAGGTCAGATGCATGTACACACACACGTGTCTCCAGATGACCTCTACTGAGGCCCTCCAGACGGGTCAGATGCATACATACACACACACAAACGTGTCTCCATGTGACCTCTACTGAGCCCTCAGCAGGGTTAGATGTATACACACCCACACACACACGTCTCAGGTGACCCCCTACAGAGCCCTCCAGCCGGGTCAGATGCGTGTAAAAACACACACACACGACTCCAGGTGATCCTCCTGAGCCCTCCAGCCGGGTCAGATGCATTCACACACAAACAAACACACATGTCTAGGTGACCCCTATTGAGTCCTTCAGCAGGGTCAGATGGATACACAACACACACAGACAAACACACATCTCTAGGTGATCCCTTCTGAACCATCAAACCGGGTCAGATGCGTGTACACACACACATCTCAGGTGACCACTACTGAGCCCCCAGCAGGGTCAGATGCGTGTACACACACATACAAGTCTCAGGTGACCCCTACTGAGCCCTCAGCCGGGTCAAATGCATACACACACAAACACACACAAACACACACATTGTCTAGGTGACCCCCTACTGAGCCCTCCAGCAGGATCAGATGCATACACAGAGACACACACATACACACACATATCTCTAGTGACCCTACTGAGCCCTCCAGCCGGGTCAGATGCGTACACACAAACACACACACACATCTCTAGGTGACCCTACTGAGCCCTCCATCAGGGTCAGATGCATACACACACACACGTCTCAAGAGACCCTACTGAGCCCTCCAGCCAGGTCAGATGCGTGTACACACACACGTCTCAGGTGACCCCTACTGAGCCCTCCAGCAGGATCAGATTCGTAAACACCCACAAACACATGTCTCAGGTGACCCCCACTAAGCCCTCCAGCAGGGTCAGATGCATACACTCACACACACACACACACGTCTCAGGTGACCCGTACTGAGCCCTTCAGCCGGGTCAGATGCATGTACACTCACACACACGTCTCAGGTGACCCCTACTGAGCCCTCCAGCCGGGTCAGATGCTTGTACACACACACACACACGTCTCAGGTGACTACTACTGAGCCCTCTAGCCGGCTCAGATGCATATACACACTCACACACACATCTATAGATGACACCTACTGAGCCCTCAGCCGGGTCAGATGCGTGTACACACACACACACGTCTCCAGGTGACCCCTACTGAGCCCTAAAAACAGGTCAGATGCGTGTATACACACACACACGTCTCAGTTGACCCCTACTGAGCCCTCAGCCGAGTCAGATGCGTGTACACACACACACGTCTCCAGGTGACCCTCCTGAGCCCTCCTGCCGGGTCAGATGCATTCACACACAAACACACACACACATGTCTAGGTGACCCCTACTGAGTCCTTCAGCAGGGTCAGATGGATACACAACACACACACAAACACACATCTCTAGGTGATCCCCTTCTGAACCTTCCAGCGGGGTCAAATGCGTGTACACACACATGTCTCAGGTGACCCCTACTGAGCCCTCCAAAATGGTCAGATGTGTGTACACACACACACACATCTCAGGTGACCCCTACTGAGCCCTCCAGCCAGGTCAGATGTGTGTACACACACGTCTCAGGTGACCTCTACCCAGCCCTCCAGCCGGGTCAGATGCATACACACACATCTCTACGTGACCCCCTACTGAGCCTTCCAGCAGGGTCAGATGCATACACACACAGACACACACATACACACACATCTCTAGGTGACCCCTACTGAGAACTCCAGCCGGGTCAGATGCTTCCAAACACACACTCCTCTCAGATGACCCCTACAGAGCCCTCCAGCAGGGTCAGATGCATACACACACACACACACATCTCTAGGTGACCCCTACTGAGCCCTCCAGCAGAGTCAGATGCATACACACACACACACACATCTCAGGAGACCCCTACTAGCCCTCCAGCCGGGTCAGATGCATACACACACAGACACACATCTCTAGGTGACCCCTACTGAGCCCTACAGCAGGGTCATATGCATACACACACACACACATCTCTAGGTGACCCTTACTGAGCCCTCCAGCAGGGTCAGATGCATACACACAGACACGTATCAGGAGACCCCTACTGAGTTCTCCAGCCAGGTCAGATGTGTGTACACACACGTCTCAGGTGACGCCTACTGAGCCCTCCAGCAGGATTAGATGCGTACACCCCCACACACACCTGTCTCAGGTGACCCCTGAGCCCCCCAGCCGGTTCAGATGCCTACAACACACACACACAAACACATCTCTAGATGACCCCTACTGAGCCCTCTAGCCGGGTCAGATGTGTGTACACACACACAAGATTCAGGAGACCCCTACTGAGCCCTCCAGCGAGGTCAGATGCATACACACACAGACACACACATACACACACATCTCTAGGTGACCCCTTTTGAGCCCTCCAGCCAGGAGAGATGCGTCCCACGCATATACACACACAAACACACACACGTCTCCAGGTGACCCCTACTGAGACCTCCAGCTGGGTCAGATGCATACACATACACACAGACGTCTCAGGTGACCCCTATTGTGCCCACAGGCCAGGTCAGATGCGTGTACACACACAAGTCTCAGGTGACCCCTACTGAGCCCTCCAGCAGGATCACATGCGTACACACACACACGTCTCAGGAGACCCCTACTGAGCACTCAGGCCAGGTCAGATGTGTATACACACACAAGTCTCAGGTGACCCCTACTGAGACTCCAGCAGGATCAGATGCGTACACACACACACACACACACACACACGTCTCAGGTGACCCCTACTGAGCCCTCCAGCAGGATCAGATGCTTACATACCCACACACACATGTCTCAGGTGACCCCTACTAAGCCCTCCAACCGGGTCAGATGCATACACACACACACACGTCTCAGGTGACCCCTACTGAGCCCTCCAGCCGGGTCAGATGCATACACACACACACACACACACACACGTCTCAGGTGACCCCTACTGAGCCCTCCAGCCGGGTCAGATGCATACACACACACACACACAGACGTCTCAGGTGATCCCTACTGATCACTCCAGCCGGATCAGATGCGTGTACACACACACACACACACACACGTCTCAGGTGACCCCTACTGAGCCCTCCAGCCAGGTCAGATGCATACACACACTCACACACATATCTCTAAATGACCCCTACTGAGCCCTCCAGCCGAGTCAGATGCGTGTACACACACACACGTCTCCAGGTGACCCTCCTGAGCCCTCCAGCCGGGTCAGATGCATACACATACAAACACACACACATGTCTAGGTGACCCCTACTGAGCCCTCCAGCAGGGTCAGATAGATACACACACACAATCTCTAGGTGATCCCCTACTGAACCCTCCAGCCGGGTCAGATGCATGTACACACACACACGTCTCATGTGACCCGACTGAGCCCTAGAGCAGGGTCAGATGCATACACACACTCACACACACATCTCTAGATGACCCCTACTGAGCCCTCCAGCCGAGTCAGATGCGTGTAAACACACACACACACACCGTCTCCAAGTCACCCTCCTGAGCCCTCCAGCCGAGTCAGATGTATTCACACACAAACACAAAAACACATGTCTAGGTGACCCCTATTGAGTCCTTCAGCAGGGTCAGATGGATACACAACACACACACACACATATCTCTAGGTGATCCCCTACTGAACCTTCCAGCCGGGTCAGATGCGTGTACACACACACACGTCTCAAGTGACCCCTACTGGAGTCCTCCAGCAGGGTCAGATGCGTGTACACACACACCGCGTCTCAGGTGACCCCTTCTGAGGCCTCCATCCGGGTCAGATGCATACACACACACACATCTCTAGGTGACCCCTACTGAGCCCTCTAGCAGGATCAGGTGCATACACACACACAACACATACACACACATCTCTAGTGACCCCTACTGAGCACTCCAGCCGGGTCAGATGCGTACACACACAAACACACACAAACACACTCAGGTGACCCCTACTGAGCCCTCCATCAGGTCAGATGCATACACATACACACACACGTCTCAGGAGATCCCCCAATGAGCCCTCTAGCCAGGTCAGATCGTGTACACACACACATCTCTGGAGACCCCTACTGAGCCCTCCAGCCGGGTCTGATGCGTGTACACACACACGTCTCAGGTGACCCCTACTGAGCCCTCCAGCCGGGTCAGATGCTTGTACCGACAAACACACATACACACACACGTCTCAGGTGACTACTACTGAGCCCTCCAGCTGGTTCAGATGCATACACACATTCACACACACATCTCTATATGACCCTACTGAGGCCCTCCAGCCGAGTCCGATGCGTGTACACAAACACACAGCGGTCTCCAGGTGACCCTCCTGAGCCCACCAGCCGGGGTCAGATGCATACACACACCCACACACATCTCTAGATGACCCCTACTGAGCCCTCCAGCCGGGTCAGATGCGTGTATACACACACACACACATGTCTCCAGGTGACCCTCCTGAGCCCTCCAGCCGGGTCAGATACATACACACACAAATACACACATGTCTAGGTGAACCCTACTGAGCCCTCCAGCAGGGTCAGATGGATACAAACACACATCTCTAGGTGATCCCCTACTGAGCCCTCCACCTGGGTCAGATGCGTACATAAACACACACACACACACACACACATCTCAGGTGACCCCTACTGAGCCCTCCAGCCGGGTCAAATGCATACACACACACACACACAGCTGTAGATGACCCCTACTGAGCCCTCCAGCCGAGTCAGATGCATGTACACACACACACACACGACTCCAGGTGACCCTCCTGAGCCCTCCAGCCGGGTCAGATGCATTCACACACAAACACACATGTCTAGGTGACCCCTATTGAGTTCCTTCAGCAGGGTCAGATGGATACACAACACACACACACAAACATCTCTAGGTGATCCCCTACTGAACCTTCCAGCCGGGTCAGATGCGCGTACACACACACAAGTCTCAGGTGACCCCTTCTGAGCCCTCCAGCCGGGTCAGATGCATACACACACACACACACATCTCTAGGTGACCGCTACTGAGCCCTCTACAGGATCAGATGCATACACACACAACTCACACACACATCTCTAGTGACCCCTACTGAGCCCTCCAGCCGGGTCAAATGCGTACACACACAAACACACACACATACATCTCAGGTGACCCCTACTGAGCCCTCCATCAGGGTCAGATGCATACACACACACAAGTCTCAGGAGACCCTACTGAGCCCTCCAGCAGGGTCAGATGCGTGTACACACACACACACAACGTCTCAGGGGACCCCTTCTGAGCCCTCCAGCCGGGTGAGATGCATGCACACACACACACACATCTCTAGGTGACTGCTACTGGGCCCTCCATCAGGGTCAGATGCATACACACACACACACAAAGTCTCAGGAGACCCCTACTGAGCCCTCCAGCCAGGTCAGATGTGTCTACACACACAGTCTCAGGTGACCCCTTCTGAGCCCTCCAGCCGGGTCAGATGCATACACACACACACACATCTCTACGTGACCGCTACTGAGCCCTCTACAGGATCAGATGCATACACACACACACACACACACACACATCTCTAGTGACCCCTACTGAGCCCTCCAGCCGGGTCAAATGCGTACACACACAAACACACACACACACACATCTCCAGGTGACCCCTACTGAGCCCTCCATCAGGGTCAGATGCATACACACACACAAGTCTCAGGAGACCCCTACTGAGCCCTCCAGCAGGGTCAGATGCGTGTACACACACACACACACGTCTCAGGTGACCCCTTCTGAGCCCTCCAGCCGGGTCAGATGCATACACACACACACACATCTCTAGGTGACTGCTACTGAGCCCTCCATCAGGGTCAGATGCATACACACACACACACACAAAAGTCTCAGGAGACCCCTACTGAGCCCTCCAGCCAGGTCAGATGTGTCTACACACACGTCTCCAGGTGACCCCTACTGAGCCCTCCAGCAGATCAGATGTGTACACACCCACAAACACATGTCTCAGGTGACCCCTACTAAGCCCTCAAGCAGGGTCAGATGCGTGTACACACACACGTCTCAGGAGACCCCTACTGAGCCCTCCAGCCGGGTCAGATGCATACACACACTCACACACATCTCTAGATGACCCCTACTGAGCCCTCCAGCCGCGTCAGATGTGTGTACACACACACACACACACACAACGTCTCAGGTGACCCCTCCTGAGGCCTCCACCGGGTCAGATGCATACACATACAAACACACACATGTCTAGGTGACCCTTACTGAGCTCTCCAGCAGGGTCAGATGCGTGTACACACACAAGACACAACTCTAGGTGATCCCCTACTGAACCCTCCAGCCAGGTCAGATGCGTGTACTCACACACACGTCTCAGGTGACCCTGACTGAGCTCTCCAACAGGGTCAGATGCGTGTACACACACACACGTCTCAGGTGACCCCTACTGAGCCCTCAAGCAGGGTCAGATGCGTGTACACACACACACGTCTCAGGTGACCCCTACTGAGCCCTCCAGCGGGTCAGATGCATACACACACACACATCTCTAGGTGACCCCTAATGAGCCCTCCATCAGCGTCAGATGCATACACATACACACACATGTCTCCAGGTGACCCCTACTGAGCCCTAAAGCCGGGTAAGATGCGTGTACACACACACCGTCTCAGTTGACCCCTACTGAGTCCTCAGCCGAGTCAGATGCTTGTACACACACACACACACACACACACACGTCTCCAGGTGAACCTCCTGAGCCCTCCAGCTGGGTCATATGCATTCACACACAACACACACATGTCTAGGTGACCCCTACTGAGTCCTTATGCAGGGTCAGATTGATACACAACACACACACAATCTCTAGGTGATCCCCCTACTAAACCTTCCAGCCGGGTCAGATGCGTGCACACACACACGTCTCAGGTGACCCCTACTGAGCCCTCCAGAAGGGTCAGATGCGTGTACACACACACACGTCTCAGGTGACCCCTACCGAGCCCTCCAGCCGGGTCATATGTGTGTACACACAAACACACACGTCTCAGGTGACCTCTACTGAGCCCTCCAGCCGGGTGAGATGCATACACACACATCTCTAGGTGACCCCTACTGAGCCTTCTAGCAGGGTCAGATGCATACACAGACACACACACACACACACATCTCTAGGTGACCCCTACTGAGCCCTCCAGCAGGGTCAGATACATACACACACAGACACACATCTCTAGATGACCCCTACTGAGCCCTCCAGCAGGGTCAGATGCATACACACACAAACACGTCTCCAGGAGACCCCTACTAGCCCTCCAGCCGGGTCAGATGCTTACACACACAGAGACACACATCTCTAGATGACCCCTACTGAGCCCTCCAGCAGGGTCAGATGCATACACACACACACACACACGTCTCAGGGGACCCCTACTGAGCCCTCCAGCAGGGTCAGATGCATACACACACACACACACACGTCTCAGGAGACCCCTACTGAGCCCTCCAGCCAGGTCAGATACATGTACACACACATGTCTCAGGTGACCCCTACTGTGCCCTCCAGCAGGATTAGATGTGTACACACCCACACACACCTGTCTCAGGTGACCCCTACGGAGCCCTCCAGCCCGTTCAGATGCATACAACACACACACACATCTCTAGATGACCCCTACTGAGCCATCCAGCCGGGTCAGATGCGTACACACACAAACACACACACATCTCAGGTGACCCCTACTGAGCCCTCCAGCCGGGTCAGATGCATACACACACATCTCTAGGTGACCCAAACTGGGCCCTCCATCAGGGTCAGATGCATACACACACACACACACGTCTCAGGAGACCCCCTTCTGAGCCCTCCAGCAGGGTCAGATGCGTGTCCACACACACACGTCTCAGGTGACCCCTTTCTGAGCCCTCCAGCCGGGTCAGATGCATACACACACACACACAAATCTCTAGGTGACCGCTACTGAGCCCTCTATCTGGGTCAATGTATACACACACGTCTCAGGAGACCCCTACTGAGCCCTCCAGCAGGTCAGATGCGTGTACACACACACACGTCTCAGTTGACCCCTACTGAGCCCTCCAGCCGAGTCAGATGCTTGTACACACACACACACACACGTCTCCAGGTGAACCTCCTGAGCCCTCCAGCTGGGTCAGATGCATTCACACACACACACACACATGTCTAGGTGACATGTACTGAGTCCTTATGCAGGGTCAGATGGATACACAACACACACACACATCTCTAGGTGATCCCCTACTGAAACCTTCCAGCCGGGTCAGATGCGTGTACACACACGCACGTCTCAGGTGACCCCCTACTGAGCCCTCCAGCCGGGTCAGATGCGTGTACACACACACACGTCTCAGGTGACCCCTACTGAGCCCTCAAGCAGGGTCAGATGCGTGTACACACACACACGTCTCAGGTGACCCCTACTGAGCCCTCCAGCCAGGTCAGATGCGTGTACACACACATGTCTCAGGTGACCCCTACTGAGCCCTCCAGCAGGGTTAGATGCGTACACACCCACACACACCTGTCTCAAGTGACCCCTACGGAGCCCTCCAGCCCGTTCAGATGCATACACACACACATCTCTAGGTGACCCCTACTGAGCCCTCCATCAGGGTCAGATGCAATACACACACACACGTCTCAGGAGACTCCTACTGAGCCCTCTAGCCAGGTCAGATCGTGTACACACACGTCTTTGGTGACCCCTACTGAGCCCTCCAGCCGGGTCAGATGCATACACACACAAGCTCTAGGTGACCCCTACTCAGCCCTCCAGCCGAGGTCAGATGCGTGTACACACACACACACACGTCTCCAGGTGATCCCTACTGAGCCCTAAAGCCGGGTCAGATGCGTGTACACACACACACGTCTCAGTTGACCCCTACTGAGCCCTCAGCCGAGTCAGATGCTTGTACACACACACACACACAGTCTCCAGGTGAACCTCCTGAGCCCTCCAGCTGGGTCATATGCATTCACACACAACACACACATGTCTAGGTGACCCCTACTGAGTCCTCATGCAGGGTCAGATGGATACACAACACACACACACATCTCTAGGTGATCCCCTACTAAACCTTCCATCTGGGTCAGATGCGTGCACACACACACGTCTCAGGTGACCCCTACTGAGCCCTCCAGCCGGATCAGATGCGTGTACACACACACACGTCTCAGGTGACCCCTACCGAGCCCTCCAGCCGGGTCAGATGTGTACACACACACACACACCGTCTCAGGTGACCTCTACTGAGCCCTCAGCCGGGTGAGATGCATACACACACATCTCTAGGTGACCCCTCTGAGCCTCAGCGGTCAGATGCATACCACACGACACACAACACACACATCTCTAGGTGACCCCTACTGAGCCCTCCAGCAGGGTCAGATGCATACACACACACAACGTCTCAGGGGACCCTACTGAGCCCTCCAGCGAGGTCAGATCGTGTACACACACTCTCAGGTGACCCCTACGTGCCCCCAGCAGGATCAGATGCGTACACACCCACACACATTCTCAGGTGACCCTACGAGCCCTCCAGCCCGTCAGATGCATACAACACACACACATCTCTAGAGACCCCTACTGAGCCCTCCAGCAGGGTCAGATGCATACACACACACACACGTCTCAGGTGACCCCTACTGAGCCCTCCAGCCAGGTCAGATACGTGTACACACACTGTCTCAGGTGACCCCTACTGTGCCCTCCAGCAGGATTAGATGCGCACACCCACACACACCTGTCTCAGGTGACCCCTACGAAGCCCTCCAGCCCGTTCAGATGCATACACACACACACATCTCTAGATGACCCCTACTGAGCCCACCAGCCGGGTCAGATGCGTACACACACACAACAATCTCAGGTGACCCCTACTGAGCCCTCCAGCCAGGTCAGATGCATACACACACACACACACATCTCTAGGTGACCCAAACTGAGCCCTCCATCAGGGTCAGATGCATACACACACACACACATCTCAGGAGACCCCTACTGAGCCCTCAGCCGGGTCAGATCGTGTACACACACACGTCCAGGTGACCCCTTCTGAGCCCTCCAGCCGGGTCAGATGCATACACACACAACACACACATCTCTAGGTGACCACTACTGAGCCCTCTATCTGGGTCAGATGCATACACACACACACACGTCTCAGGTGACCCCTACTGAGCCCTCCAGCCGGGTCAGATGCGTGTACACACACACACGTCTCAGGTGACCCCTACTGAGCCCTCCAGCAGGGTCAGATGTGTACACACCACACATGTCTCAGGTGACCCTACTGAGCCCTCAGCGGTCAGATGCACACACACACACGTCTCAGGTGACCCCTACTGAGTCCTCCAGCCGGGTCAGATGCGTGTACACACACACACACGTCTCAGGTGACCCCTACTGAGCCCTCCAGCCGGGTCAGATGCATACACACACACACAATCTCAGGTGACCCCACTGAGCCCCCAGCCGGGTCATATGTGTACACACACAACACAGTAGGTGACCTCGAGGGGTTTAGGGCAGAGGTAACACAAAATCTCTAGGTGACCTACTAAACCCTAGCCGGGTCAGATCGTGTACCACACACACGTCTCAGGTGACCCCACTGAGCCCTCAGCAGGGTCAGATGCAGTACACACACACACGTCTCAGGTGACCCCCTACTGAGCCCTCAAGCCGGGTCAGATGCGTGTACACACACACACGTCTCAGGTGACCCCTACTGAGCCCTCCAGCCGGGTCAGATGCGTGTACACACATGTCTCCAGGTGACCCCTACTGAGCCCTCCAGCAGGATCAGATGCTACACACACATTCGAGTAAACACACACATCTCTAGGTGACCCCTACTGAGCCCTCCAGCCGGGTCAGATGCGTACACACACACACACACATCTCAGGTGACCCCTACTAGCCCCAGCCAGGTCAGATGGATACACACACAACACAATCTCTAGGTGACCCCTACTGAGCCCTCCAGCCGGGTCAGATGCGTTACACACACACGTCTCAGGTGACCTACTGGCCCTCAATCAGGGACCCTACTGAGCTCCAGCAGGTCAGATGTGACACACACACGCACCCAGCTAGATTAACACACACATCTCTCAGGTGACCCCTACTGAGCCCTCCAGCTTGGTCAGATGCATACACACACATACACATATCTCAGGTGACCCCTACTGAGCCCTCCAGCCGGGTCAGATGCATACACACACACACACGTCTCAGGTGACCCCCACTGAGCCCTCCAGCCGGGTCAGATGCGTGTATACACACACACACAAACGTCTCAGGTGACCCCTACTGAGCCCTACAGTCACGTCAGATGCATACACACACTCACACACACACATCTCTAGATGACCCCTACTGAGCCCTCCAGCCTAGTCAGATGCGTGTACACACACACACACAGTACCAGGTGACCCTCCTGAGCCCTCCAGCCGGAGTCAGATGCTTGTACACACACAGAGGTTCTCCAGGTGACCATCCTGAGCCCTCCAGCCGGGTCAGATGCATACACAAACAAAACACACACACACATGTCTAGGTGACCCCTACTGAACCCTCCAGCAGGGTCAGATGGATACACACACACACATCCCTAGGTGATTACCTACTGAAACCTCCAGCCGGGTTAGATGGGTGTACAAACACACACACGTCTCATGTGACCCCTACTGAGTCCTCCAGCAGGGTCAGATGCGTGTACACACACATGTCTCAGGTGACCCCCCTACTGATCCCTCCAGCCGGGTCAGATGCAAACACACACAGACACACACACACACGTCTCAGGAGACCCCTACTGAGACCTCCAGCCAGGTCAGATGTGTGTTCACACACACGTCTCAAATGACCCCCTACTGAGCCCTCCAGCAGGATTAGATGCGTACACACCCCACACACACACGTCTCAGGTGACCCCCACTAAACCCTACAGCCGGGTCAGATGCATACAACACACACACACACGTCTCAGGTGACCCCTACTGAGCTCTCCATCCGGGTCAGATGCGTGTACACACACACACACACGTCTCCAGGTGACCCTCCTGAGCCCTCCTGCCGGGTCAGATGCATTCACACACAAACACACGCACACATGTCTAGGTGACCCCTATTGAGTCCTTCAGCAGGGTCAGATGGATACACAACACACACACACATCTCTAGGTGATCCCTACTGAACCTTCAAGCCGGGTCAGATGCGTGTACACACACACACGTCCCAGGTGACCCCTACTGAGCCATCCATCAGGGTCAGATGCGTGTACACACACACGCGTCTCAGGTGACCCCTACTGAGCCCTCCAGCAGGATCAGATGCGTACCCTCCCATAAACACATGTCTCAGGTGACCCCTACTAAGCCCTCCAGCCGGGTCAGATGCATACACACACACACCGTCTCAAGTGACCCCTACTGAGCCATCTAGCCGGGTCAGATGCGTGTACAAACACACACACGTCTCAGGTGACCCCTACTGAGCCCTCCAGCCGGGTAAGATGCTTGTACACACACATACACACGTCTCAGGTGACTACTACTGAGCCCTCCAGCCGGGTCAGATGCATACACACACTCACAGACACACATCTCTAGATGACCCCTACTGAGCCCTCCAGCAGAGTCAGATGCGTGTACACACACACACACGTCTCAAGTGACCCCTACTGAGACATCCAGCCAGGTCAGATGCGTGTACACACACACACACGTCTCAGGTGACCCCTACTGAGCCCTCCAGTCGGGTAAGATGCTTGTACACACACATACACACGTCTCAGGTGACTACTACTGAGCCCTCCAGCCGGGTCAGATGCATACACACACTCACAGACACACATCTCTAGATGACCCCTACTGAGCCCTCCAGCAGAGTCAAATGCGTGTACACACACACACACACGTCTCCAGGTGACCCTCCTGAGCCCTCCAGCCGGTCAGATGCATACACAGCAAACACAGACACACATGTCTAGGTGACCCTTACAAAGCCCTCCAGCAGGGTCGGATGGATACACACACACACACATCTCTAGGTGATCCCCTGCTGAACTCTCCAGCCGGGTCAGATGCGTGTACACACACACACACGTCTCAGGTGACCCCGACTGAGCTCTCCAACAGGATGAGATGCGTGTACACAAACACACACACACGTATCTGGTGACCCCTACTGAACCCTCCAGCCGGGTAAGATACATACACACACTCACACACACACATCTCTAGATGACCCCTACTGAGCCCTCCAGCCGAGAGTCAGATGCGTGTACACACACACACACGTCTCAGGTGACCCCTACTGAGCCCGAAAGCCTGGTCAGATGGGTGTACACACACAGACGTCTCAGTTGACCCCTACTGAGCCCTCAGCCGAGTCAGATGCTTGTACACACACACACATACGTCTCCAGGTGACCCTCCTGAGCCCTCCAGCCGGGTCAGATGCATACACATACAAACACACACATGTCTAGGTGACCCCTACTGAGTCCTCCAGCAGGGTCAGATGGATACGCAACACACACACACATCTCTAGGTGATCCTCTACTGAACCTTCCAGCCGGGTAGATGCGTGTACACACAAACACACGTCTCAGGTGACCCCTACTGAGCCCTCCAGCAGGGTCAGATGCGTGTACACACACACACGGCTCAGGTGACCCCTACTGAGCCATCCAGCCAGGTCAGATGTGTGTACACACACACAAACGTCTCAGGTGACCTCTACTGAGCCCTCCAGCTGGGTCAGATGCATACACACACATCTCTAGGTGACCACTACTGAGCCTTCCAACAGGGTCAGATGCATACACACACAGACACAAACATACACACACATCTCTAAGTGACCCCTACTGAGCCCTCCAGCAGTGTCAGATGCATACACACAAACACAGACACACATCTCTAGGTGACCCCTACTGAGCCCTCCAGCAGGGTCAGATGCATACACACACACACACACACGTCTCAGGTGACCCCTACTGAGCCGTCCAACCGGGTCAGATGCATACACACACACACACACACAGCTCTAGATGACCCCTACTGAGCCCTCCAGCCGAGACAGATGCGTGTACACACACACAAACACACGTCTCCAGGTGACCCTCCTGAGCCCTCCAGCCAGGTCCGATGCATTCACACATAAACACACACACACACATGTCTAGGTGACCCTTAATGAGTCCGGCCAGCAGGGTCAGATGGATACACACACACACACACATCTCTAGGTGATCCCCTACTGAAGCTTCCAGCCGGGTCAGATGCGTGTACACACACACACACACACACATCTCAGGTGACGCCTACTGAGCCCTCCAGCAGGGTCAGATGCGTGTACACACACACACACGTCTCAGTTGACCCCTACTGAGCCCTCCAGCCGGGTCAGAAGCATACACACACATCTCTTAGGTGACCCCTACAGAGCCCTCCAGCAGGATCAGATGCATACACACAGGCACACACATACACACACATCTCTAGGTGACCCCTACTGAGCCCTCCAACCGGGTCAGATGCGTACACACACACACACACATCTCAGGTGACCCCTACTGAGCCCTCCTGCTGGGTCAGATGCATACACACACACCCATCTCTAGGTGACCCCTATTGAGCCCTCCATCAGCGTTAGATGCATACACACACATGTCTCAGGAGACCCCTACTGAGCCCTCCAGCCAGGTCAGATGCGTGTACACACACGAATCGGGTGACCCTACAGAGCCCTCCAGAAGGATCAGAATCGTACACACCCACACACACACACACGTGTCAGGTGACCCCCTACTAAGCCCTCCTGCCGGGTCAGATGCATACACACACACAAACACGTCTAATGTGACCCCAAATGAGCCCTCCAGCCGGGTCAGATGCTTACACACACACACACAAGTCTCAGGTGACCCCTATTGAACCCTCAGGCCAGGTCAGATGCGTGTACACACACACCGTCTCAGGTGACCCCTACTGAGTCCTCCAGCAGGATCAGATGCGTACACACACAAACACACGTCTCAGGTGACCCCTACTGAGCCCTCCAGCAGGATCAGATGGTTACACACCCACAAGCACATGTCTCATGTGACCCCTACTAAGCCCTCCAGCCGGGTCAGATGCATACACACATACACACACACGTCTCAGGTGACCCCTACTGAGCCCTCTAGCCGTATCAGATGCGTGAACACACACACACGTCTCAGGTGACCCCTACTGAGCCCTCCATCCAGGTCAGATGCATACACACACTCACACACATGTCTAGATGACCCCTACTGAGCCCTCCAGCTGAGTCAGATGCGTGTACACACACACACACACCGTCTCCAGGTGACCCTCCTGAGCCCTCCAGCCCGGTCCGATGCATAAACATACAAACACACACAAACACATGTCTAGGTGACCCCTACTGAGCCCTCCAGCAGGGGTGAGATCGCGTGTACACACACACACACACACGTCTCAGGTGACCCTACTGAGCACTCCAGCCGGGTCAGATGCATACACACACTCACACACACATCTCTAGATGACCCGTGGTGAGCCCTCCAGCCGACTCAGATGCGTGTACACACACACAAAGGTCTCCAGATGACCCTCTTGAGCCCTCCAGCCGGGTCAGATGCATACACACAAACACACACACATGTCTAGGTGACCCCTACTGAGCTCTCCAGCAGGGTCAGATGGATACACACACACACATCTCTAGGTGATCCCCTACTGAACCCTCCAGCCAGGTTAGATGGGTGTACAAACACACACGTCTCAGGTGACCCCTACTGAGCCCTTTAGCAGCGTCAGATGCGTGTACACACACACACACACACACTCGTCTCAGGTGACCCCGACTGAGCCCTCCAGCCAGGTCAGATCCATACACATACTCACACACACACAGCTCTTGATGACCCCTACTGAGCCCTCCAGCCGAGAAAGATGTGTGTACACACACACACACACACACACACGTGTCTCTAGGTGACCCTCCTGAGCCCTCCAGCCAGGTCAGATGCATTCACACACAAACACACACACATGTCTAGGTGAGCCCTACTGAGTCCTTCAGCAGGGTCAGATGGATACACAACACACACACACATCTCTAGGTGATACCCTACTGAAGCTTCCAGCTGGGTCAGATGCGTGTACACACACACACACACATCTCAGGTGACCCCTACTGAGCCCTCCAGCCAGGTCAGATGCGTGTACACACACGTCTCATGTGACTCCTACTGAGCCCTCCAGCAGGATCAGATGCGCACACACCCACACACACATGTCTCAGGTGACCCCTACTAAGCCCTCCAGCCGGGTCAATGCATACACACACACACACACGTCTCAGGTGACCCCTACTGAGCCCTCCAGCCAGGTCAGATGCATACACACACTCACACACACATATCTAGATGACCCCTACTGAGCCCTCCAGCCGAGTCAGATGCGTGTACACACACACACACCGTCTCCAGGTGACCCTCCTGAGCCCTCCAGCTGGGTCAGCTGCATACACACACAAACACACACACACATGTCTAGGTGACCCCTACTGAGCCCTCGAGCAGGGTCAGATGGATACACACACACATCTCTAGTGATCCCCAACTGAGCCCTCCACCTGGGTCAGATGCGTGTACACACACACGTCTCAGGTGACCCCTACTGAGCCCTCCAGCAGGGTCAGATGCGTATACACACACACACGTCTCAGGTGACCCCTGCTGAGCCCTCCACCTGGGTCAGATGCATACACTCACTCACACACACAGTTCTAGATGACCCCTACTGAGCCCTCCAGCCGAGTCAGATGCGTGTACACACACACACACAAAGGTCTCCAGGTGACCGTCCTGAGCCCTCCAGCAGGGCAGATGCATACTCACACAAACACACACACATATGTCTCGGTGACCCCTACTGAGCCCTCCAGCAGGGTCAGATGGATACACACACATCTCTAGGTGATCCCCTACTGAACCCTCCAGCCGGGTCAGATGCGTGTACACACACACACCGTCTCAGGTGACCCCTACTGAGCCCTCCAGCATGGTCAGATGCGTGTACACAGACACACACACGGATCAGGTGACCCCTACTGAGCCCTCCAGCCGGGTCAGATGCATACACACACACACACTCAGGAGACCCCTACGGAGCCCTCCATCCGAGTCAGATGCGTGTACACACACACACACCGTCTCCAGGTGACCCTCCTGAGCCGTCCAGCCGGGTCAGATGCATACACACACAAATACAAACACACACACCTGTCTAGGTGACCCCTACTGAGCCCTCCAGCAGGGTCAGATGGATACACACACACACACATCTCTAGGTGATCCCCTACTGAACTCTCCAGTCAGGCCGATTAGTGTACACACACACCCACGTCTCAGGTGACCCCTACTGAGCCCTCCACCAGGGTCAGAAGCGTGTACACACACACACACGTCTCAGGTGACCCCTACTGGCCCTCTAGCCGGTTCAGATGTGTACAGACACACACATCTCTAGATGACCCCTACTGAGCCCTCCAGCCGAGGTCAGATGCGTGTACACACACATATCTCCAGTTGACCCTCTTGAGCCCTCCAGCTGGGTCAGATGCATGCACACACAAACACACACAAACCCATATCTAGGTGATACCTACTGAGCCCTCCAGCAAGGTCAGATGGATATACACACATCTCTAGGTGATCCCCTACTGAACCCTCCAGTCGGGTCAGATACGTACACATACACACAGACACACACCGTCTCAGGTGACCCCCTACTGAGCCGTCTAGCTCGGTCAGATGCATACACACAAACACACACATCTCTCTAGGTAACCCCTACTGAGCCCTCCAGCAGGGTCAGATGCATACACACACACATACACTCGTCTCTAGGTGACCCCTACTGAGCCCTCCAGCCGGGTTAGATGTGTACACACACACACACACACACACGTCTCAGTTGACCCCTACTGAGCCCTCCAGCCGAGTCAGATGCGAACACACACACACACACATCTCTATGTGACCCCTACTGAGCCCTCCAGCCGAGTAAGATGCATACAAACACACACACACAAACACACACACACCTCTCAGGTAACTCTTACTGAGCCCTCCAGCAGGGTGAGATGCGTGTACACACAAGCACACACACACCGTCTCAGGTGACCCCTACTGAGCCCTCCAGCCGGGTCAGGTGCGTACACACACATATACACACACATAAACATCTCTAGGTAACCCCTACTGAGCCCTCCAGCAGGATCAGATGGCTACACACACACACACACACATCTCTAGGTGATCCCCTAGTGAACCCTCCAGCCGGGTCATATGTGTGTACACACACACACACGTCTCAGGTGACCCCTACTGAGCCCTCCAGCCGGGTCAGATGCATACACACACACGTCTCTAGGTGCCCCTACTGAGCCCTCCAGCAGGGTCTGATGCACACACACACACACACACATCTCTAGGTGACCCCTACTGAGCCCTCCAGCCGCGCTAGATGCGTACACACACACACACACACACACACACAGGTCTCAGTTGACCCTACTGAGCCCTCCAGCCGGGTCAGATGCGCACACACACACACACACACATCTCTAGGTGACCCCTAATGAGCCCTCCAGCCGGGTAAGATGCATACAAACACACACACACAAACGGCACACACATGTCTCAAGTGACCCTTACTGAGCCCTCCAGCCAGGTCAGGTGCGTACACACAGACATACACACACATACACATCTCTAGGTGACCCCTACTGAGGCCTCCAGCAGGGTCAGATCCGTGAACACAGACATACACACACGTCTCCAGGTGACCCCTACTGAGCCCTCTAGCCGGGTCAGATGCATGTACACACACACACACACGTGTCCAGGTGACCCCTACTGACTCTTCCAGCCGTGTCTGATGCGTGTACATACACACACGTCTCTGGTGACCCCTACTGAGACCTCCAGCCGGGTCAGATGCGTACACACACACGTCTTATGTGACCCCTACTGAGCCCTCCAGCCGGGTCAGATGCATACACACACACACACGTCTCAGGTGACCCCTCCAGAGCCGTCCAGCTCGGTCAGATACATACACACACACACTTGTCTCTAGGTAACTGCTACTGAGCCCTCTAGCAGGGTCTGATGCACACACACACACACACACACACACACCAGACATCTCTAGGTGACCCCTACTGAGCCCTCCAGCTGGTTTAGATGCGTACAGAAACACACACATATACAAACGTCTCAGTTGACCCCTACTGAGCCCTCCAGCCAAGTCAGATGCGTGTACACACACACACGTCTCCAGGTGACCCTCCTGAGCCCTCCAGCCGGGTCAGATGCATACACACACAAACACACACACACATGTCTAGGTGACCCCTACTGAGCCCTCCAGCAGGGTCAGATGGATACACACACATCTCTAGGTGATCCCCTACAGAGCCCTCCACCTGGGTCAGATGAGTGTACATACACACACACACACATCTCAGGTGACCCCTACTGAGCCCTCCAGCCGGGTCAGATGCATACACTCACTCACACACACACAGCTCTAGATGACCCCTACTGAGCCCTCCAGCTGAGTCAGATGCGTGTACACACACACACACACAACCGTCTCCAGGTGACCCTCCTGAGTCCTCCAATTCGGTCAGATGCATTCACTCACAAACACACACACATGTCTAGATGACCCCCTACTGAGTCCTTCAGCAGGGTCAGATGGATACACAACACACACACACATCTCTAAGTGATCCCCTACTGAACCTTCCAGACGGGTCAGATGCCTGTACACACACACACAAGTCTCAGGTGACCCCTACTGAGCTCTCCAGCAGGGTCAGATGCGTGTACACACACACACGTCTCAGGTGACCCCTACTGAGCCCTCCAGCCGGGTCAGATGCATACACACACTCACAGACACATCTCTAGATGACCCCTACTTAGCCCTCCAGCCGAGTCAGATGCGTGTACACACACACACACACGTCTCCAGGTGACTCTCATGAGCCCTCCAGCCGGGTCAGATTCATACTCACACAAACACACACACATATGTCTAGGTGACCCCTACTGAGCCCTCCATCAGGGTCAGATGGATACACACACACACAGACACACATCTCTAGGTGATCCCCTACTGAACCCTCCAGCAGGATCAGAAGGTACACACCCACACACACGTCTCAGTTGACCCCTACTGAGCCCTCCAGCCGGGTCAGATGCATACACACACACACACACACATCTCTAGATGACCCCTACTGAGCCCTCCAGCCGGGTCAGATGCATACACAAATACAAACACACACACATGTCTAGGTGACTCCTACTGAGCCCTCCAGCAGGGTCAGGTGGATACACACACACACATCTCTAGGTGGTCCCATACTGAATCATCCAGTAAGGTCAGATGCATGTACACACGCACACACGTCTCAGGTGACCCCTACTGAGCCCTCCACCAGGATCAGATGCGTGTACACACACACGTCTCAGGTGACCCCTACTGAGCCCTCCAGCTGGGTCAGATGCGTGTACACACACACACACACACGTCTCAGGTGACCCCTACTGGCCCTCCAGCTGGTTCAGTGCGTACACACACACATCTCTAGATGACCCCTACTGAGCTCTCCAGCCGAGTCAGATGCGTGTACACACACACACACACACACGTCTCCAGGTGACCTTACCGAGCCCTCCAGCAGAGTCAGATGCATACACACACAAACACACAGACACAATGTCTAGGTGACACCTACTGAGCCCTCCAGCAAGGTCAGATGGATACACACACACATCTCTAGGTGATCGCCTACTGAACCCTCCAGTCGGGTCAGATGCATACACACACACACATGTCTCTAGGTAACCCCTACTGAGCCCTCCAGCAGGGTCAGATGCATACACACACACACACACTCGTCTCTAGGTGACCCCTACTGAGCCCTCCAGCCGTGTTAGATGCGTACACACACACACACAAACACGTCTCAGTTGACCCTACTGAGCCCTCCAGCGGGGTCAGATGCCGCACACACACACACACACACATCTCTAGGTGACCCCTACTGAGCTCTCCAGCCGGGTAAGATGCATACAAACACACACACAAGCACACACACGCGGTTCAGGTGACCCCTACTGAGCCCTGCAGCAGGGTCAGATGCGTGTACACACACACACACGTCTCAGGTGACCCCTACTGAGCCCTCCAGCCGGGTCAGGTGCGTACACTCACATACATACACACACATACACATATCCAGGTGACCCCTACTGAGCCCTCCAGCAGGGTCAGATGCGTGTATGCACATATACACACCCGTTTCCAGGTGACCCCTACTGAGCCCTCCAGCCGGGTCAGAAGCATACACACACAAACACACACACACATGTCTAGGTGACACCTACTGAGCTCTCCAGCAGTGTCAGATGGACACACACACGTCTCAGGTGATCCCTACTGAGCCCTCCAGCCGGGTCAGATGCGTGTACACACACACATGTCTCAAGTGACCCCTACTGAGCCTTCCACCAGGGTCAGATGCGTGTACACACACACACTCTCAGGTGACGCTTACTGGCCCTCCAGCCGGTTCAGATGCGTGTACACACACACGTCCCAAGTGACCCCTACTGAGTCCTCCACCAGGGTCAGATGCGTGTACACACACACACACACGTCTCAGGTGACCCCTACTGAGCCCTCCAGGTCGGTCAGATGCATACCACACACATGCTCTAGGTGACCCCTACTGAGCCCTCCAGCAGAGTCAGATGCATACACACACACACACACACACATCTCTAGGTGACGGCTACTGAGCCCTCCAGCAGGGTTAGATGCATACACACACACATACACACACGACTCAGGTGACCCCTACTTAGCCCTCCAGTCGGGTCAGATGCGTACACACACACACACATCTCTAGGTGACCCCTACTGAGCCCTCCAGTCGGGTAAGATGCATACAAACACACACACACAACACACACACGTCTCAGGTGACCCCTACTGAGCCCTCCAGCAGGCTCAGATGTGTACAACTGTGCACACACACACACACACATCTCAGGTGACCCCTTCTGGCCCTCCAGCCGGTTCAGATGCGTACACACACATCTCTAGATGACCCCTACACAGCCCTCCAACCGAATCAGATTTGTGTACACACACACACACGTCTCAGGTGACCTTACTGAGCCCTCCAGCAGGGTCAGATGCATACACACACAAACACACAGACACACATGTCTAGGTGACACCTACTGAGCCCTCCAGCAAGGTCAGATGGATACACACACACATCTCTAGGTGATCCCCTACTGAACCCTCCAGTCGGGTCAGATGCGTACACACACACACACCGTCTCAGGTGAACCCTACTGAGCCGTCCAGGTCGGTCAGATGCATACACACACACTGTCTCTAGGTAACCCCTACTGAGCCCTCAAGCAGGGTCAGATGCATACACACACACACACAGTCGTCTCTAGGTGACCTCTACTGAGCCCTCCAGCCGGGTTAGATGCGTACACACACATACACACACGTCTCAGTTGACCCTACTGAGGCCTCCAGCCAGGTCAGATGCATACACACACACACACACACATCTAGGTGACCCCTACTGAGCCCTCAGCCGGGTAAGATGCATTAAAACACACACAAACACACACACACACGTCACAGGTGACCCCTACTGAGCCCTCCAGCAGGGTCAGATGCTTGTACACACATACACACACGTCTCAGGTGACCCCTACTGAGCCCTCCAGCAGGGTCAGGTGCGTACACACAACACATACACACACACATATCTAGGTGACCCCTACTGAGCCCTCCAGCAGGGTCAGATGCGTGTACGCACACATACACACACGTCTCCAGGTGACCCCTACTGAGCCCTCAGCCGGGTCAGAAGCATACACACACTAACACACACACAAGTCTAGGTGACCCCTACTGAGCTCTCCAGCAGGGTCAGATGGACACACACACACGTCTCAGGTGATCCCTACTGAGCCCTCCAGCCAGGTCAGATGCGTGTACACACACATGTCTCAAGTGACCCCTACTGAGCCCTCCACCAGGGTCAGATGCGTGTACACACACACACACACTTCTCAGGTGACCCCTACTGGCCCTCCGGCTGGTTTACATGCGTACACATACATCTCTCAGATGACCCCTACTGAGCGCTCCAGCCGGAGTCAGATGCGTGTACACACACACACACGTCTCCAGGTTACCCTACTGAGCCATCCAGTAGGGTCAGATGCATACACACACAAACACACACACACATGTCTAGGTGACCCCTTCTGAGCCCTCCAGCAGGGTCAGTTGTATACACACACACACATCTCTAGGTGATCCCCTACTGAACCCTCTAGCCGGGTCAATGCGTACACACACACACTCATGTCTCAGGTGACCTCTACTGAGCCGTCCAGTTCGTTCAGATGCATACACACACACACACACGTCTCTAGGTGTCCCCTACTGAGCCCTCCAGCAGGGTCTGATGCATACACACACACACACATACATCTCTAGGTGACCCCTACTGAGCCCCCCAGCCGCGTTAGATGCGTACACACACATACACACACGTCTCAGGTGACCCCTACTGAGCCCTCCAGCCGGGTCAGATGCGGCACACACACACACACACATCTCTAGGTGACCCCAACTGAGCCCTCCAGCTGGTTAAGATGCATACAAACACACACACACAAAAACACACGTCTCAGGTGACCCCTACTGAGCCCTCCAGCCGGGTCAGGTGTGTACACACACACATACACACATACACATCTCTAGGTGACCCCTACTGAGCCCTCCAGCAGGGTCAGATGCGTGTACACACACATACACACACGTCTCCAGGTGACCCCTACTGAGCCCTCCAGCCGCGTCAGATGCATACACACACAAACACACACACATGTCTAGGTGACCCCTACTGAGCTCTCCAGCAGGGTAAGATGGACACACACACACACGTCTCAGGTGATCCCTACTGATCCCTCCAGCCCGGTCAGATGCTTACACACACACACACACATACACACATGTCTCCAGGTGAGCCCTACTGAGCCCTCCAGCCGGGTCAGATGTATGTACACACACACGTGTCTCCAGGTGACCCCTACTGATCCATCCAGCCGGGTCTGATGCGTGTACACACACACACACGTCTCAGGTGACCTCTACTGAGTCCTCCAAATGGGTCAGATTCGTATACACACACACGCACACGCACATCTCAGGTGACCCCTACTGAGCCCTCCAGCCGGGTCAGATTTGTACACACACACACACACACACGTCTTATATGACCCTTCTGAGCCCTCCAGCCGGGTCAGATGCATACACACACACACACACACCGTCTCAGGTGAGCCCCTCCTGAGCCGTCCAGCTCGGTCAGATGCATACACACACACATGTCTCTAGTTAACTCCTACTGAGCCCTCCAGCAGGGTCTGGTGCATACACACACACACACACATCTGTAGGTGACCCCTACTGAGCCCTCCAGCCTCGTTAGATGCGTACACACACACGTCTTAGTTGACCCCTACTGAGCCCTCATCCGGGTCAGATGCGTACACACACACACACACATCTCTAGGTGACCACTACTGGGCCCTCCAGCCGGGTAAGATGCATACAAACACACACACAAACACACACACACCGTCTCAGGTGACCCCTACTGTGCCCTCCAGCCGGGTCAGGTGCGTACACACACACACACCATACACACACATACACATATCTAGGTGACCCCTACTGAGCCCTCCAGCAGGGTCAGATGAGTGTACACACACATACACACTCAGGTCTCCAGGTGACCCCTACTGAGCCCTCCAGCCGGGTCAGATGCATACACACACAAACTCACACACACATGTCTAGGTGACCCCTACTGAGCTCTCCAGCAGGGTCAGATGGACACACACACACACGTCTCAGGTGATCCCTACTGATCCCTCCAACCCGGTCAGATGCGTACACACACACATACACACAGGTCTCCAGGTGACCCCTGCTGAGCCCTCCAGCCGGGTCAGATGCGTGTTCACACACACGTCTCAAGTGACCCCTACTGAGCCCTCCAGCTGGGTCAGATGCGTGTACACACACACATCTCTAGATGACCCCTACTGAGCCCTCCAGCCGAGTCAGGTGCGTGTACACACACACACACGTCTCAGGTGACCCCTACTGAGCCCTCCAGCTGGGTCAGATGCGTGTACACACACACACACGTCTCAAGTGACCCCTACTGAGCCCTCCAGCCGGGTCAGATGCGTGTACACACACATGTCTCAGGTGAGCCCTACTTAGCCCTCCATCCGGGTCAGAGGCACACGCAGGGTACAGGTGCTCACCCAATCACGCGTGTCTATACCCACAACAGGAGAACGTCGGTCTCATGAGCTAAAACCGGAACCAGCGCCCAACCCCAGGCCTGCAGGGCTCAGAGGGAGTCGCCTCTACCAGATAAGGAAATGGACAAGGAGCCACCACACGACACAGGTGTCCCGAGGCCCAGAGCAGGATACACAAGAGAGCATGGCTTACTCCACTGGGATTCGGGCACTTCCCACATTCCCCAGCACTCAAGGTTCAGGAAGGATGCCAGAGGGGAGAGTGGGAGTGGGGAGGGCTGCTAGGGTGCAAGGAGCTTTCTTTTATTGGTTTTTTTGTTTTGTTTTTTGCTTTTTTTTGGGTCACTCCTGGAGATGCTCTGTGGTTCCTCCTGGCTCTCCACTCAGGAATTACTCCTGGCAATGCTGGGGGACCCTATGGGATGCCAGGGATAAAATCCTGGTTTGCCTAGTGCAAGGCAAATGCCCTCCCTGCTCTACTATCACTGAGGCCCTCTGATTGGTCCTCTATGAACCCTGATTTGCATACCCAGTCTGATTGGTTTCTCACATCCCGTCATTTGCATAAAGACACCTCTGTAGTCTCAATGGTCAGATGCAATCTGATGCCTTTTTGAGTCACCCCAGGAAATGCTCAGGGGTTGCTCCCGGCTCTGCACTCAGGAAGTGCTCCTCGCAATGCCCAGGGGACCTATGGGATGCTGGGGATGGAAATCAGGTTGGACCACATGCAAGGCAAAATGCCCACCTGCTCAGTCACCTGGCCCTCTGATTGATCCTCTTATATACCTTTATTTGCATACCCAGTCCGATTGGTTCTTCACATTCCCGTCATTTGCATAAAGATACATATGCAGTCTCATGGGTCGAATGCAATCTGATTGGTCCTCTATAAACCCTTATTTGCATACCCAGTCCGATTGTTCTCCACACCCCCTCATTTGCATACAGACACATCTGAAGGCTCATGGGTCTGATGCAATCTGATTGGTCCTCTTAAACCCGTATTTGCATGCCCAGTCAGATTGGTTCTCCACACCCCCTCATTTGCATAAAGACACATCTGCAGGCTCATTGGTCTCATGCAATCAGATGCTTTTTTTCTTTTTTGCTTTTTGGGTCACGCCCAGTGCAATACTCAGGGGTTCCTCCTGGCTCTGCACTCAAGAATTACTCCTGGTGGCATGAAAGGGACACTATGGGATGTTGGGGATGGAATTTAGGTTGGTCATGTGCAACGCAAATGGCCTTCCTGCTCTACCAGCCCTCTGATTGGTCCTCTTATAAACCCTTATTTGCATGCCCAGTCCCATTGGTTCCCCACATTCCTTCATTTGCATAAAGGCACATATGGAGTCTATTGGTTGGACAATCTGATGCCTTCTGGTTTTTGGCAGTGCTTGGGGACTACACGGAATGCCAGGGACCAAACCTGAGCCAACCCCGTGGAGGGCAAAGGCCCTACCTCCTGCACTTGTAGGGCAAATCCTCTACTACTGCCCTGCCCTGGCCCCTCCTTTAGTTTTTAATTGTCTTCCCCCACTCTAGCTACATTTTACATTTGTAGGATTTGGATTTATATGTCATGTAAATATTAAACAGCATTATAATATATGCATTTTAATTTATGCACCTGTAAATTTTTGAAAAAACTATCACCTCATTAATTTACAAATATGTGGAAATACAAGAGTTTTTTAATTTCTCTATATGTGTGCAGGTTCGGCACTTCCTCAATCAAAAAGAAAGCTCTCTCTCCTACTTGAATGTAAAAGAATCATAGTAAGAGAACAATATATGGACAAAGGCATCAGAACTAGAAATTATGTCTACAAAACTGAGCTTAGAGTGGGGGAACAGAGAATGGGGGGCCTCGGGACACTGCGGAGGTTAGTGGGTGTTCTGATGTGGGAGCAATGTGATCATGAGAAGTGTGTTTAACTGTGAAACAGGGAACCTCAATAGGAACAGTGAGGGAGGGAAAACGGGGGGAAATGCTCAGGTCACTCTTAAACACTGTGCAAATTTTTAATTCTCTGAAACTCTTTTCCACTGTGGCCTCCTGCATTTGGAGTAAGCCTGCACTGTCCTCCTGTCCCTCTCCTCTGCCCGTGCACTGTCCTCGTGTCCCTCTCCTCTGCCCTGCACTGTCCTCGTGTCCCTCTCCTCTGCCCTCCTGCCCCCCTCCACCTCTCCCGACTGTCCCCACCACCCTCTCTGTTCTCTCCCGACTGCTGACAATGTCACTCCAGCAACCAAGTGGTCTTAGAGTCGTTCCAGATGCTGAGCGAGCTCACCAGCAATCCTGGTCTCACTAACCAAAGTTCTGGTTCTGTTGCTGCAGTTGTTTCTGGTTTAGTTTGAGGCCACGCCCGGCAGTAATCAGGTTTACTCCTGGCTCTGTGTTCAGGGGTCACGTCCAGAAGGTTCAGGACCATGGATAGTGCTGGGAATCAAGCCTAGGTTGGGCCAGATGCATGCAAGGTACACATACTTACATTACTATATCACTTACATAGGTTTAAAATCAGAATGGAAAATAGCATAGACCACCCTTAAAAAACGAGCGCTTCAGCTTCCACACAACCTAGCAATCCCACTCTGGAAGATGTCCCGAGGTCTGGTCGTGGACTCTCCAGCAGCCGGAATCTGGAAATGGCCCAACATCCAAGAACAGAGCATGGGTACAAAAGGTCTGGACCCTGTCACAGTGGAATACTGCCCGGCCATAGGAAAAGATGAAGGCATGCGGTCTGCTGCCCGTGGGCGGATGGGGACGGCTTATGCTGACTGGACGCAAAGGAGAGGGGCACACAGAATGATGTGCCTTAGCTCTCACATAAAGAAACACAGTGAGAAGGCCGGAGTGACAGGCAGCAGGGAGGGCGTTTGCCTTGCACTCATGCGACCCCGCCTTGATACCTGGCATCCCATACAGTGCCCTGAGCACCGCCAGCAGGAATTCCTGAACGCAGAGCCAGGAGGAACCCTGAGCATTGCCAGGTGTGGCCCAAAAACAAATGTAGTGAGGGCATAGCAAATGTGCAAAGGAAACACAAGGAGCAAGATAACTGGTCTCAGAAGAAATTCGCCTTGGGGGGGCTCAGAGGTAGGTTCGGGAAGGAAGCACTACATGATAGAGGGAAGGGGTCACTCTGGAGGACAGAGCACATGGACGTGCAAGTGTCTCCATAAGTGGCTACGAGCCCCACAGCCGCCACCACCACCAGAGAAGCCACAGGCCAGAAGCTCAGCTGTGCCGCCGACCACGTGGAGCAGCCCATGGAGCATCAGGAGGGCGAAAATGGCTCGGCCGCTGGCCAGGTTCCACACAGCTCCTAGGGTCAGCAGACACGTGGGTGATGTGGCCACACCACATAGACGGGGAGCGGTGGTGGGGGATCGGGGCCCCTTCCCCAAGTCCCAGTGGCGTGGCTATGAGCCCGCAGTCACCACCAGCAAATCCAGAGAAGAGACAGGCTAGAAGCAAGGCTGTGCCAGGCTTAGATAGTAATCAAGTTTAGGATCAGTCTTCCCAGGATCTTGCCCATGTATACACTGTAATGATCACTGTAGTTGCAACAAACTGGGGGCGTGATGGGGAATGGGGAGTGGGGTATGGGCCTTGGCCTGCGGTGGTTGTAGGGGCACATTGGTGGGGGCATTGGTGCTGGGAAGGGGGCACTGGGAGAGGGACGGGTGCTGGGCCCCCTGCATGACTGAGACCCAAGGATGAACATCTTAATTGTATACCTCACGTGCTAGAATAAAACCGTAAAAAATTAAATAAAATAAGGTAAAATAATAAAATGTAAATAAAGTGTCTCCATAAAGGCAGGCCGGGAGGTACAAATGGGGGAAGGGATGGAGGGAAGTGGATATCTGTGCAGTGGTGGGTGCCGGAACACTGGATACTCGAAGCTCAGCCAGAAAGAACTGTGCAATTCATGGCGTTATACTTAGAAACAAGCCCAAAGATAAAAGAAAATAGGTAAAATAAAGTTGGGAGGGGTGAAGACATGGCCCAAGCAATAAAGTACCGGCCTGGCTATGGGGAACCTTGGAGTAGACCACGGGCACCCCACGGTCCCCCAGAACCACAAGGCCCCCAACAATCAGAAGGGCACCCCTATAACTGTAAGTATCCATGGGGCGGGAGCGGTGGTGCACCAGGTAGGGCATTCGCCTTACACGAGGCCAGCCCGGGTTCAAGCCCCAGCATCCCATATGTTTTTTATTTCTTTTTGGGTCACACCCGGCGATGCTCAGGGTTACTCCTGGCTCTGCACTCAGGAATTACTCCCGGCAGTGCTCGAGGGACCTTACGGGATGCCGGGCATCGACCCAGGCCAGCATGGGCCGGTGTGTACAAGGCAAACGCCGTACCCACTGAACTATCGCTCCGGCATCCCCAGCATCCCATATGCCCCCCAAGAACTTCCAGGGGTAATTCCTGAGTGCAGAGCCAGGAGGAAAGCCTGAGCATCACCGGGTGCAACCCAAATAAATAAATAAATAAGTAAATATATCTATGTGTCCTTTTGTTAGTTTATTAATTAAAAAGAAAATTAAAAAAAAACTATTTTCTGAAAAAAAAAGAGGAGTGAGAAGATGAAATTTATGAAGAGTGTTAGCAGGTTCCATCTCTACCTGGAGAAGGAACTTCTCTAGTTGTAAGTTTACAGAACAAATCTTTGATAGCTTCTTTGACAACAGTACAACAGGTGTCAGCCAAGAGACAAGCGTCTAGAGAGTGGGTCAAAGTCGGGAACAGGGTCCCCTACAAGCTGCAGTCCTGCGGGCGCTGCTGAGCACTCTGGGGTGCGCCGAAAACCCTGGCGGAAGCAGCAGCGTGCCCAAACACCCGTGCACTGAAGCACCCCCCACCCCGGCCTGTGCCCTGAGCACCCCTGGGAACCCATCCTAGGGCCAGAGCTTCCCGTGCATTTCCTTCTGCGCGGATCCACTTCAACCCTCAGCGCTCCGTGGTTCCCTGAGTAGCTCCAGGCGCACGCATGGGGAGCGCCCGCAAGCACAGCGCAAGCCATCACACATGGGAGGGACTGTTTCTAGGGCGCGAGGACTCTCCAGGGCACCCCTTGGGCACAGCCAGCACTGCTCCCAGGATTCCCACCGTGCCCACCGCGGGCCCACACCAGCGAGCGCCAGTTCCCAGAGCCGCAACCAAAGGCCCCCGCCGTGCAGCACCAGCAGCCCTAGGCCTGGCCGGGTGCAGGGCAGGACTTTCCCGCGGCCCCCAGAGGTTTGGGTGCCTGCAGTGAGGCTCCAATTCGGGGGGACTCAGCGTGACCTGAGCCGAACCCCAGGCCTGGGCTCCTTGGACTGGGCGCGAGCCAAGAGCTGTCCCCCTATTTGCGCCCTAAGTCCCCGTGCACAAGCATGGCAGCGGGGCGGTGAAGTTCCAGCGCGTGGGGCGCAGGCCTGGAGCGCGAGTCCCACCGCGAGCCCCGAGTGTGAGGGTCCCCACCACGTCACTAAGGTCGTCACTAAGGTCGCTCAGGCCAGAACGCTGGTTCCTAAGGGCGCCCAGTGCTGCTTGATTCCCGCTTTGCTGCTTCGCCGCCAGCATGGGCGGTGTTGTAAGCAAATTCCTGCAATGGGTCGGCCCAGCTCGTCGGCCGGCACCTGTCACAACCCGAACCTCGGACCCAGACCCCCCAGACCCGCAGAGAGGCGCCCACCACTCCGACTCCCCCACATCCACTGTGAGTGCCAGCGGGGCGGGGCGATGACCAGGGCGCATGGAGGAGAGCCCCCAGGGAGGGCAACCCCAGGACACAGGGATGGGGACCAGTGGGGGGGAGGGTTGGGGGCACAGGGTGGAGGGAGGGTTGGGGGCCCCCGAGTGTGGAGGATACGGGGACACTAGAAGAGAGATGGGACTTGATGGGTGTGGAGATGGGGACCCCCCAGGGCATGATAATGGAGCCCCAGGAGAGAGGGGTATGGGACCTGATGGTTGTTGGGATGCGGGCCCCCATGCAAGGGGATGGGACCCAAAGAGAGAGGGAGGGTACCTGATGGGTGTTGGGATGGGGACCCCCAAGGCAGGGAATGGAAACCCCAGGATAGAGGGGGAACTCAAAGGTTGTTGGGAATGGGATCCCCACTAAAGGGGATTGGGGACCCGAGGATTGAGGGATGGGGTCCTTGTGGTGGTTTATAAGGAGACCCCCATGGTTACATGGTTGGGGATAGAATCCCAGGATATAGGTGGGAAGGATGGTTGTTGGGATGGGGATCCCAAGGCAGGGCAATGGTGACCCCATGTAGAGGGAGGGGACCTGATGGTATTTATGTTGGAGACCCCAGGCAGGGAATGGAAACCCCAGGAGAGGGAGGGGGTACTTGATGGGTGTGGGGATGGGGACCCCCAAGGCATGGTAATGGAACCCCAGGATAGAGGGCTACAGGACCTGATGGGTGTTGGGATTGGGATGGGGGCCCCGTGTAAGGAAATGGGGATCCAAAGACAGAGGGAGGGGACCTGATGTTTGTTGGGATGGAGACACCCGGGCAGGGGAACGGAACCCCAGGATAGAGGGAGGGGACCTGATGTTTGTTGGGATGGGGACCCCGGGCAGGGGAATGGGAACCCCAGGATAAAGGGAGGGGACCTGATGTTTGTGGGGTGGGGACTCCAGAGCAGGGAAATAGTGGCCCAAGGTTAGAGGAAGTGGGAAACTGACAGTTGTTGGGATAGGGACCCTCAAGGAAAGGGAATGGAACCCCAGGATAGTTGTGGGGGTCCTGATGGAAGTTGGGATGGAACCCCAGGGCCGAGGTATGGGAACCCAAATATAGAGGGAGGGATCTGATATCTGGGATAGAGACCCCAGAGCAGAGAAATGGGAACCCGGGATAGAGGGTGGGGGACATGGTGGTATTTGTAACAGGGACCTTCACATCCGGTGACTGGAATGTGCAAGATAGAGGGAGGGGGACCTGATGGTATCTGAGATGGGGACCCCCAGGGCATGGAGATGGAACACACTTGGTAGAGGGGGGGGGGGACCTGATGGTATCTGAGATGGGGACCCGTAGGGCAGGGGATGGAACACACTTGGTAGAGGGAGGGGGACCTGATGGGTATTGGAAAGGGGAACCCCAGGGAAGAGGTGGGACCCCTGGATAGAGGGAAGGGGGACTTGATGGTTGTTGAGACGGGGACCCTCAAGTCAGGGGATGTGGATACCAGGTTATAGGAAGGTGAAAACGAGGATCGTTGGGATGAAGACCCTGAGGTCAGGGAATGGTGTTGCCCCAGATAAGGGGAGGGGGGAACACAAAGGTTGTTTGGATGGGGAGGGGGAAGGATGGTTGTTGGTGGGGCCATAGAACCGGTGAATGGAAACCCCAGGATAGAGTGAGGGTACACCTGGTGGTTGTTTATGTTGTACTGACTCCCAGTGTAGGCGATTGGGAACCACACGATTAGTGAGGGGAACCCGAGGTGGTTGTGTGAACTCCCAGGGTAGGGAATGGGAACCCCAGGATTAGAGAGGGGGTACAAGGTTGTTGTATGGGACTCTCGAGGTAGGGGAATGGAGACCCGAGGATTAGGAAGAGAACCTGCTGGTTGTTGGATGGGACTCACGGCGTAGGGGAATAGGGACCCCAGAATTAGGAAGAGAACCCAATAGTTGTTGTACAGGACTCTCAGGGTAGGGTATGGGGACACAATTAGGAAGAGAACCCGGTGGTTGTTGTATGGGATTCTCAGGGTAGTGGAATTGGGATCCCAGGATTAGGAACTAGAAGGGACCCGGGGAAGTGGTTGTTGTATGGGACTCTCAGGTTAGGTGAGCGGGGACCCCAGGATTAGGAAGAGAACCTGGTAGTTGTTGTATGGGACTCTCTAGGTATGGGAATGGGGACCCCAGGATTAGTAATGAACCCGGTGGTTGTTGTATGGGACTCTCAGGGTAGGGGAATGGGGCCCCCACGATTAGTAATAGAACGCGGTGGTTGTTGTATGAGACTCTCAGGGTAGGGGAATGGGGAACCAGGATTAGGAAGATAACCCGGTTGTTGTTGTGTGGAAATGTCAGGGTAGGGATTGGGGACCCCAGGATTAGGAAGAGAGCCCGGTTGTTGTTGTATGGGACTCTCAGGTTAGGGGAATGGGGACTCCAGGAATAGGATTATAGCCCTGTGGTTGTTCTATGGGACTCTCAGGGTAGCAGTTTGGGGATCCCAGGATTAGGAAGAGAAACCAGTTGTTGTATGGGACACTCAGTGTAGAGGAATGGGGACCCTATGATTAGCAAAAGAACCTGGTGGTTGTTGTATGGGACTCTCAGGGTAAGGGAATGGGGACCCCAGGATTAGGAAGAGAACCCGGTGGTTCTTGTATGGGACTCTCAGGTTAGGGGACTGTGGACTCCAGGATTAGGGATTAGGAAGAGAACCTGGTGGTTGTTGTATGAAACTCTCAGGGTAGGTGAATGGGGTCCCCAGGATTAAGAAGAGAACCCAGTGGTTGTTGTATGGGACTCTCTGGTTAGGGGGAATGGGGACCCCAGGATTAGTAATAGAACCCAGTGGTTGTTTTATGGGACTCTCAGGGTAGAGGAATGGGGACCCCAGGATTAGGAAGAGAACCCGGTGGTTGTTGTATGGGACTCTCTGGGTAAGGAATGGGGATCCCAGGATTAGGAAGAGAACCCGGTGATTGTTGTATGGGACTCTCAGGTTAGAGGACTGTGGACCCCAGGATTAGGGATTAGGAAGAGAACCCAGTGGTTGTTGTATGAAACTCTCAGGGTAGGTGAATGGGGACCCCAGGATTAGGAAGAGAACCCAGTGGTTGTTGTATGGGACTCTCTGGTTAGGCGAATGGAGACCCCAGGATTAGTAATAGAACCCGGTGGTTGTTTTATGGGACTCTCAGGGTAGGGGAATGGGGACCCCAGGATTAGGAAGAGAATCCAGGGTTGTTGTATGGGACTCCTGGGTAAGGAATGGGGACCCCAGGACTGGAAGAGAACCGGTGGTTGTTGTATGGGACTCTCACGTAGGGGAATGGGGATCCAAGGATTAGGGGAGACCCAGTGGTTGTAATATTGACTCCCACGGTAGGGGGAATGAGAACCCCAAGATTAGGGTGTGGGAAACTGTTGTTTGTTGTATGGGACTTCAGGGTAGCTGAATGGGGATCCCAGGATTAGGAAGAGAATCCTGTTGTTGTTGTATGGGACTCTCAGGGTAAGGGAATTGGCACCCCGGGATTAAGAAAAGAACCCGGTGGTTGTTGTATGGGACTCTCAGGGTAGGGAATGGGGATCCCAGGATTAAGAAGAGACCCGGTGGTTGTTGTATGCGACTGTCATGGTAGGGGAATTGGGATCCCAGGATTAGGGGAGATCCTGTGGTTGTTATATTGACTCTCATGCTAGGGGGAATAAGAACCCTAAGATTAGGGTAGGGGGAACTGTTGGTTGTTGTATGGGACTCTGAGGGTAGGGGAATGGGACCCCAGTATTAGGAAGAGAACCTTGTGGTTATTGTATGGGACTCTCAGGGTAGAGTAATGGGGATCCCAGATTAGGATGAGAAATCGATTGTTGTTGTATGGAACACTCAGGGTAGGGGAATGGGGGACCCCAGGAATAGGTATAGAACGCGGTTGTTGTTGTATTGAACTCTCAGGGTAGGGGAATGGGGACCCTATGATTAGGAAGAGAACACGGTGGTTGTTGTATGGGACTCTCAGGGTAGGGGAATGGGGATCCCAGGATTAAGAAGAGAACCCGGTGGTTGTTGTATGCGACTGTCGGTAGGGGTGGGATCCCAGGATTAGGGGAGATCCTGGGTTGTTTTATTGACCACGAGGGGAATAAGAACCCTAAGATTAGGAGGGGAACTGTTGGTTGTTGTATGGGACTCGGGGTAGGGGAATGGGACCCCAGTATTAGAAGAGAACCTTGGTTATTGTATGACTCTCAGGGTGGTGGGGATCCCAGATAGGAGAAATCGGTTGTGTTGAGGAAACCAGAGGGATGGGGACCCCAGGATAGTATAGAGCGGTTGTTTTTGACTTAGGGTGGGAATGGGGACCTATTAGGAAGAGAACCCGTGGTTGTTGTATGGGACTCTCAGGGTAGGGGAATGGGGATCCCAGGCTTAGGAAGAGAACCTGGTGGCTGCTCTATGGGACTCTCAGGGTAGGGGAATGGGGATCCCAGGATTAGGAAGAGAACCTGGTGGATGCTCTATGGGACTCTCAGAGTAGGGGAATGGGGACCCCAGGATTAGGAAGAGAACCCGGTGGTTACTGTATAGGACTCTCAGGATAGGGGAATGGGGACCCCAGGATTAGGAAGAGAACCTGGTGGCTGCTGTATGGGACTCTCAGGGTAGGGGTATGGGGATCCCAGGATTAGTAATAAAACCCGGTGGTTGTTGTATGGGACTCTCTGGTTAGGGAATGGAGACCCCAGGATTAGTAATAGAACCAGATGATTGTTGTATGGGACTCTCAGGGTAGGTGAATTGACACCCCAGGATTAGATAGAGAACCCGGTGGTTTTTGCATGGAACTCTCAGGTTAGGGGACGTGGACCCCCAGATTAGGAATAAAACCCAGGGGTTGCTGTATGGGACTTTCAGGTTAGGGGAATGGGGACTCCAGGATGAGGAAAAAAACCCGGTGGTTGCTGAATAGGACTCTCAGGTTAGGGGACTGTGGACCCCAGGATTAGTTAGAGATCCCGGTGGTTTTTGTATGGTACTCTATGGTTAGGGGAATGGAGACCAGAGGATTAGGAATAGAATCCCCTAGTTGTTGGATGGGACTATCAGGGTAGGGAATGGAGGACCCCAGGATTAGTAATAGAACCCGGTGGTTGTTGTATGGGACTCTCAGGGTAGGGGAATGGGGACCCAGGATTAGGAAGAGAATCCGGTTTTGTTGTATGGAAATGTCAGGGTAGTGGATTGGGAACCCCGGATTAGGAAAAGAACCCGGTGGTTGTTGTATGGGACTCTCACTTTGGGGAATGGGGATCCCAGGATTAGGGGGAGACTCAGTGGTTGTTATATTGACTCCCACCATAGGGGAATGAGAACCCCAAGATTAGGGTGTGGGCAACTGTTGTTTGTTGTATGGGACTCTCAGGGTAGCTGCATGGGGATCGCAGGATTAGGAGAACCCAGTTGTCGTTGTTCGGGACTCTCAGGGTAAGGGAATTGGCACCCCATGAATAGGAAAAGAATCTGGTGGTTGTTGTATGGGACTCTCATGTTGGAGAATGGGTATCCCAGGATTAGGAAAAGGAATCCGGTGGTTGTTGTATGGGACTCTCATGGTAGGAGAATGGGGATCCCAGGATTAAGAAGAGAACCTGGTGGTTGTTGTATGGGCCTCTCAGATAGGGGATGGAATCCCTGGATTAGGGGAGATCCTGTGGTTGTTATATTGACTCTCATGCTAGGGGAATAAGAACCTAAGATTAGGGTATGGGAACTGTTGGTGTTGTATGGGACTCTCAGGGTAGGGGAATGGGACCCCAGATATAGGAAGAGAACCTCGTGGTTATTGTATGGGACTCTAAGGGTAGGGTAATTGGGATCCCAGATTAGGATGAGAAATCGGTTGTTGTTGTATGGAACACTCAGGGTAGGGGAATGGGGACCCCAGGAATAAGAAAAGAACCCGGTGGTTGTTGTATGGGTCACTCAAGTAGGGGAATGGGGACTCCAGGATTAGGAATAGAACCCAGTTGTTGTTGTATGGGACTCTCAGGGTAGGGTACTGGGGATCCCAGGATTAAGATGAGAACCCAGTGGTTGTTGTATGGAACTCTCAGGGTAGGGGAATGGGAACCCAGTAATAGGTATAGAACCCGGTGGTTGTTGTATGGGACTCTCAGGATAGGGGAATGGGGACCCCAGGATTAGGAAGGGAAACCAGTGGTTGTTATATGGGACTCTCAGGGTAGGGGAATGTGGATCTCAGGATTAGGAAGAGAACTCGGTGGTTACTGTATAGGACTCTCAGGATAGGGGAATGGGGACCCCATGATTAGGAAGAGAATCTGGTGGCTGCTGTATGGGTCTCTCAGGGTAGGGAATGGGGACCCCAGGATTAGGAAGAGAACCGGGTGGTTACTGAATAGGACTCTCAGGATAGGGGAATGGGAACGCCAGGATTAGGAAGAGATCCTGGTGGCTGCTCTATGGGACTCTCAGGGTAGGGGAATGGGGACCCCAGGATTAAGAAGAGAACCCGGTGGCTGCTCTATGGGACTCTCAGGGTAGGGGAATGTGGATCCAGGATTAGGGGAAGACTCAGTGGTTGTTTTATTGACTCCCACGGTAGGAGAATCAGAACCCCAAGATTAGGGTGGGGGACCTGTTGGCTGATGTATGGACTCCTGGGTAGGGGATGGGAACTCCAGGATTCAGGGACCCAGTGGTTGTTATATGCACTCCCTGGATAGGGGACAGGAACACCAGGTTTGGGGGGACAGAATGGTTGTTGCATGGACTCTTAGGGCTGGGTAATGGGAACCCCGGGATTGGGGGGGACCCGTTGGTTGTTGTATGGACTCCTAGGGCAGAGGAATGAAGACCCCAGGTGTGCGAAAACCCGGTGGTTGATGTGGACTCTCTGGGTAGAGGAAGGGGTACCCCAGTATTAGGGGGGTCTTAACGGTTTTTTGATACTCCAAGGGTAGGGGAATGAGAACCTCAGGATTGGGGGGACCCAGTGGTTGTTGCATGGACTCTTAGTGCAGGGTAATGGGAACCCCGGCATTGGGGAACCCAGTGGTTGATATGGACCCCCGGGTATGGGAATGGGAACCCCAGGATTAGGGCGAGGTATCTAATATTTGGGAATGGACTCCCGGAGTTCAGGAAAGAAAATTCTGGGATTAGGGGGACATGTTGGCTGTTGTTGGACTACCAGAGCAAAGGGAATGAGAACCCAGGAATAGGGTGGGGACTCGTGGCTTTTTATGGACTCCTAGGGCAGGGATTGGGAGCCCAGGATTTAGGTGGGAGACACTGTGGTTGTTGTATGGACTCCCAGGGTAGGGAAATGGTAATCTCAGGATGAGAAGGGACCCTTCTCTATGGACTCCTACGGTAGGGGAATGGGAACTTCAGGATTAGGGGACCCGGTGGTTGTTTCATGGATTGCCAGGACAGGGCAATGGGACCCCAGGATTAGGGAGGGGAACCCAGTTGTTGTTGGATGGGACTCCCAGGGCAGGGAATGGGAACCCAAGGATAGAGGGGGGGTGGACCTCATAGGGGCTGGGATGGGGACCCCCAGGACAAGGGAATGGGAACCCCAGGATAGAGGGAGGGTGGACCTCATAGGGGTTGGGATGGGGACCCTCAGGGCAGGGGAATGGGAACCCCAGGATAGAGGGAGGGGTGGACCTCATAGGGGCTGAGATGGGGACCCTCAGGGCAAGGGGTTCCTAGGGGAGGGGAATGGGAATCCCAGATTCGATGGATGGGGACCCAGTGGTTGCTGTATGGGACTCCCAGGGTAGTCCCAGGATAGGGGAATGGGAACCCCAGGATTAGGGAGGGGATCCGGCAGTTGTTGTTTGGGACTCTCAGTGCAGGGGATTGGGAACCCCGGGATTAGGGAGGGAGGCCCGGTGGCTGCTGTATGGACACCTAGGACAGGGGAATGGGAACCCCAGGATTAGAGGGAGACTTGATGGTTGCTGTATGTCCCAGGATAGAGGAATGGGAACCTCAGTATTAGGGAGGGGGGACCCTGTTGTCATGTTATGGACTCCCAGGGTAATGAATAGGGACCCCAGCATAGACTGAGGTGGGGACTATGTGGACTTTGGGATGAAGACCCTCAAAGCCAGGGAACGAGGACAGCAGGACACACGATCCCATTGAGGGGGCTTGGGGGTCCGTCTCTGGGCCCCCAGGGACTGAGTGTGGCCTGTGATCCGCAGAACTCAAACACAAGTTGGCGGACAGTATCCGACGGACAGTCCAGCCAGGACCAGGTGACACAGCAGCCCAACCAGTCTCTGCGCACACGGGACCTCTCGTGGCGCTGCTCCTGCTGGCAGCCGTACATCCAGGCCTTGTATGCCCAGTTGCAGGACCCCCACGGCCAACTCCTGGGCTCTTACCAACATGGCCAGGGAGCAGCTACCATCGGGACCTGCTGTGCGTCTCGGTCGCAGACCCCCAAACCCAGCTGGTCCGTTTCAGAGGAGACGGGGGCCCCTGGGCCAGGACAACGGCTCTGATGCCGTCGTTTACTGTCCGCTCAGCGCGCCCTGCTTCCAGAAGGACACGCCTCACTGTCAGGCCGCTGCCCTCCTGGACCCAAAGACCCCAAAAGACTCCAGCCCCGAAGCAAGCCCCTGCACCCCCGGCCGCAGGCACAGGGGCATCCGGCAATGACACGCAGCCGGATCTCAGTGACGTGGAGTCCATGGAGGCGGAGTCGTGTGGGAGCGGCGTGGAGTCCATGGAGGTGGAGTCATATGGGAGCGGCGTGGAGTCCATGGATGCAGAATCTGAAGGGGAGCCCCTCAGTGACATGGAGGTGGACCCGCCCAGCGCCCCAGCTGGCCAGCCCAGTGCTCCCACCGCCCGGCCCAGTGCTCCCGCCCGGCCAGCCCAGTGCTCCCACCGGCCAACCCAATGCCCCGGCCGGCCAGCCCAGTGCTCCCGCCGGCCAACGCAGTGCTCCCACCGGCCAGCCCAGTGCTCCCACCGGCCAGCCCAATGCCCCCGGCCAGCCCAGTGCTCCCGCCGGCCAACCCAGTGCTCCCGCCCGGCCAGCCCAGTGCTCCCACCGGCCAGCCCAGTGCCCGGGCCGGCCAGCCCAGTGCTCCCGCCCGGCCAGCCCAGTGCTCCTACCCGCCAGCTGCGTGCTCCCGCCCGGCCAGCCAGGCGCTCCCGCTGGCCAGCCCAGAGCCCCGCAGGCCAGCCCAGCGCTCCCGCTGGCCAGCCAACGCTCCCACTGGCCAGCCCAATGCTACCGCCGCCAGCCGAGGTCCCCGCCGGCCAGCCCAGCGCTCCCGCTGGCCAGCCCAGCGCTCCCACAGGCCAGCCCAGTGCTCCCACTGGCCAGCCCAGTGCTCCCGCCAGCCAGCCCAGTGCACCCACTGGCCAGCCCAGTGGCCCCATCAGCCATCCCCTTGGCCCTGCAGGCCTGCCCAGCGCCCAGGTGACTGTGCCCAGCGGCCAGATGACCACGGCCCAGGCTGTGCACCCCGCCACCCGCAGTGTAAAAGGCACCAAAGAGAGGCCCTGGAAATCAGAGGTACCTGAGCAGCAAGAGAAACCGGCCATACACCAGGCCGGGGCCAAGGGGGCACCCAGGGCGCGCCCTTGCCTGGGCCCACTGTCCAGGCCCCACCTGCACAACAGGCTGCGCTCCCCAATGTGCCCGCACCGCTGCCAGGCACATTCACTGGTACCAGCGGGCAGCCAATGGGACCTGCCGCCACCCAGGTCGCACCCTTGCCCACCAACATGCCAGCACAGCTGCCGGGCCTGGTAATTTCTACCACCAGGCAGCCAATGGGTCCTGCCGCCATCCAGGTCGCACCTGGATCCGCCAACATGCCAGCACAGCTGCCAGGCCTGGTAATTGCTACCACCAGGCAGCCAATGGGCCCTGCCACCACCCAGGTCACAGCTGTGCCACCATTGTGCCCGCCAACATGCCGGCACCACCACCTGGCCCATTTGGTGGCACCACCGGGCAGCCATTTGGCCCTGCTGCCCCCCAGGTCGCACCTGCGCCCCGCCTACATGCCTGTACCACCGCCGGGCCCCTTAATTGGCACCACTTGGCAGCCATTTGGCCGTGTCACCACCCAGGTGGCCCCTGTACCCACCAACATGCCAGCACCACTGCCTGGCCCATTCTGGGGTACCACCAGGCAGCCATTTGGCCCTGCTGCCTCCCAGGTGGCCCCTGTGCCCATCAACGTGCCAACACGACCACCTGGACCCTTTGGGGGCACCACCGGGCAGCCCTTTGGCCCGGGCACCATGCAGGTGGCACCTGCGTGGCTGAATGTGCCTCCACCTCCCCCGGGACACTCAGTGGCACCACCATGCCATCATTTGGCCCTGCCACTCTCCAGGTCGCACCGGCACCCGTCAACGTGCCTGCACCACCTCCAGGGCCGCACAGCGGTACAGCCGGCCAGTCACATGGCCACGCTGCCACTTCGGGCACCACCTGTGCCCCCAACATGCCCGCACCCCAGCAGGGCCTATCCAGCGGTGCCACCCAGCAGGGCTGGTACCAGCAGCCTCGTGGCCCTGCTGCTAATCCGGTACCACCTGTTGCCCCCAAAACACATGCACCCCAGCAGGGCCTATCCAGCGGTGCCACCCAGCGGGGCTGGCACCAGCTGCCACATGGCAAGGCTGCCAGCAAGGTCAGACATGCTCCCCACAGTGTGCGGGCACCGCAGCCGGGGCTCATACAAAGGTGCGACCCGACAGCAGCCACCCAGCACCCACAAAGGGGGGCAGAGTGAGAGCGGCCCACCCAAAAGAAGCGCCGCTAGGGGGCGCAGGCTCGGGGCTGCCGCCCCACACCCTTTTCGGCCTGAGGCTTCAGGTCTGAACAGCCCACCCCAGACACCCTAGAGACCCCCACCTGACAGGGTCTCAGCACCTCAGTTACCATCCACCAGTCAGGAAGTTCTTCCCCATGCCCTTCCCAGGCCTCATCCTTACCACCCGCCAGGAAACATCTGTGCCTACATCATTTGGCCTTGGCACCATGCAGGTCACACTTGTCACCCAATGTGCCCGCACCACTGCCAGGCCCATTTACGGATACCACCGGTACCACTCGGCCCTGCCACCGTATGGGTCGCACCTGAGCCCCAAACGGGCCTGCACCACCGCCATCCTCATTAATTGGCACCACTGGGCTGTTATTTGGCCTACCGCCATCGAGGTCACACCTGCCCCCGTGAGCGTGCCCGCACCGCCCGTCGGGCCGTTCCGCAGTAGCACCAGGCAGCCTCTTGGCCCTGCCACCATCCAGGTCCCCCTGTGCCCCTGAGCGTGCCCGCACCACCGTCGGGCCGTTCCGCAGCAACACCAGGCAACCTCTTGGCCCTGCCACCATCCAGGTCCCCCCTGTGCCCCTGAATGTGCCCGCACCGCTGTCGGGCCGTTCCGCGGCAGCACCAGGCAGCCTCTTGGCCCTGCCACCATCCAGGTCCCCCTGTGCCCCTGAGCGTGCCCGCACCGCCCGTCGGGCCGTTCCGCAGCAGCACCAGGCAGCCTCTTGGACCTGCCACCATCCAGGTCCCCCTGTGCCGCTGAGCGTGCCCGCACCGCCCGTCGGGCCGTTCCGGGTAGCACCAGGCAGCCTCTTGGCCCTGCCACCATCCAGGTCCCCCCTGTGCCCCTGAATGTGCCCGCACCGCTGTCGGGCCGTTCCTGGTAGCACCAGGCAGCCTCTTTCCCTGCCGCCATCCAGGTCGCACCTGCCCCCGTGGCGTGCCCGCTTACCGCCGCCGGGCCGTTAGCAGATCCACGGGGCAGACACTTGGCCTTGCTGCCACTCAGGTTGCACCTCAACCCACAACGTACCTGTACCACCCTCGGGTTCATTAATTGTGTGATACTGTACCGAGAAAGATACATTTACGCGGATACTATTTCCTCGTTCAATAAATTTGTGGAAACACACGTGGCGTCTGCTGTGCTTTCGTCTCCGAACAGCTGAGTGACATCACCGTGTCGCGGGGGGGGAGGGGACGGGACCTCGGCAGACCCCTCACAGCTGGCCGGGCGCTGAGGTTCTCTGGGGCGCTGCTCCCCCTCTCTTCCAGGCCAGGGCCCTGCAAACCTGGTGGGACCCCTCGGCTCCAGTCAGCCCGGTCCTAGGCCAGGGCCCCTCCCCCTTTCTACAGCACCACCAATGCGCCCCAAGCAGGGAGTGGACTGGCTAAGGGGGAGAGGGAGGGCTGGGGTGGGGGCTCTGTGGCAAGCGCCGCACTGCAGAGACAGCCCGGGTTTGCTCCCTGGTGATGCCAACATCCAAACAAATCAGACACTTGGGTTAAAGGCAATGGGGCAGGCAGAGCTATAGGACAGTGGGGAGGCGTTTGCCACACACAAGGCCAACCGGCTGCCGTTCCTGCCATCCCATCTGTTCCCGGAGCACCCCAGGAGTAATTCCAAGGACCACGGGCAGGGACATGGGCTCTGAGGTGGGGTCCCACGGGCAGGGACATGGGCTCTGAGGAGGGGTCCCACGGGCAGGGACATGGGCTTTGAGGAGGGGTCCCACGGGCAGGGACATGGGCTCTGAGGAGGGGTCCCATGGGCAGAGACATGAGGCTGAGTTGGGGTCTCTGTAGCAGAGACATTGACTAAGTGGTTGGGCCACACAGGCAGGAGCTAGGCTCTGAGGAGGGCTCACACACGCAGGGACATTCGACCTGAGGTGGGGTCCCGGGCACTGCTGTGACTCTGAGGGGGCCACAGAGGTCACAGGGTTGGCGCCGCTGAGTAGCCTCTCAAGAGAGGCCTAAGCAGCGAGCGGGGTCTTTGCTGGGACCCCACAGGGAACAAGACCTGGGCACGGAGTTGAGGTCACGCCAGACAGCCAGGGGCACATGGGCCAAGGCGTGACAAGAGGTCTGTCCCGGGCCAGAGGGCAGTGGACAAGTTCTTCGTGGGATTATGCAAGCAGGGACACAGTTTCCGGTGACCCCCACAAGGCAGATCAGGGGACTCTGTACTAGGGAGTGCGGCAGGGCGTGGGCTGTCCCGGTCACACACACAGGACAGGGCCACACAGGTGGAACAAGGCTTTTGGGGTGTATCACAAAGAACAGAGACAGGAACCCCAGGGAGGGTCGGACAGACAGGAATAGGGGCCCCGACATTAGCTCACACAGGCAGGGATGGGGGTTCTATGGGCTCACACAGGCAGGGATGGGGTTCTGTGGGCTCACACAGGCAGGGATGGGGTTCCTGAGGCATGTCGCAGGGCACAGGCAGAGCTGTGGGCATCTCAGGCAAGAGCAAGTGGCTCTGAAGCAGACACAGATACCACAGCGGTCAACACTGTCCGAATCACAAAGGCTGTGAGTGAGGTCTCAGCAGCAGGTATGGAGGGGGCCGAGACGGGCCACACGGCATGGACAAAGCACCCGAACATCACACGCTGTCACCCTGGAGCCGCCCGAGCCTTGTGAAGTGGCTTTGCGTCATCCCCGTACTGCAGGGCACGAGAAGCTACCACATCCCCTTGTACTGAACTACTGGCCCGATGACCAGAGAAGGGCAGAAAAGTGTCCCTGGGTCCTCCAGGTACAGTTCTGGAGCTCCGCCGCCACGGCCTCACAGCCCACACACCAAAGAAGAGGACACAGGTCACACTGCACAGCCGAGCTACCGTCCCCCTCTTGGACTTTTCTACACGCTGCAATTCTTAGTGTGTAGAGCAAAACACTAAGACCCACTAAGCTGTGGGTCCACTTCAGACCCACATTGCGCTGCTCGGCCGGCCCCACGTGGAAGCAGCCCATGGAGCTGACCTCCCGGTGAGGGGCTCAGCTAGCTCCAAGTCCAACATTGCTCCTAGGGTTTGCTCACATGTGCGGGGAGAGACCACGCTGGCGGACTCGGAATGGAGTTTTGGGCCCTGCCCTTTCCTCCGCCTCCATGCCAGCTGCCCCGGAAGAGAGACCCATGCTTTGTTGCGGCCAGCAATATTCTTAGATAATACTGATTTTAGGATCAGGTCCTTCCCAGGATCTTTCACATTTATACACTGTATACAGTTCTAGACAGCTTCTAACTGATACCCGTCATCCCCGTAAGCCTACCAAGAAGGCTTGCGTGTAGCTGACCTGGATTCTATCCCAGCATCTCATAAGGTCCCCAGCACCATCGGAAGTAATTCCTAAGTGCAGAGCAAGAAGAACCCCTGAGCATTGCCGGGGTGACCCAAAAAGGCACCAAATCGTATCCCACCAATGAGACTGCAGATGCCTCTGTATGCAAATGATAGAATGTGGGGAACCAATCAGACGGGGCATGCAAATAAGGGCTTATCAGAGGACCAATCAGAGGGCCGAGTGAGAGCAGAGCAGGGAGGGCGTTTCCTTGCTTGTGTGTTTACCTGGGTCCCCACCCTTTCAGTTGTGCTGCTTACCGTGCATTTTGGTTGGGATGTTTTTGGAGCTTGCTGCAGCGCTGTCGGCTGTGCTTGCCAGCAGCCAAAGTTTTGCTTGTGTTGAACCGAGCTGCCTGGGGGTTGTAGCCCTTGGTTGCTGCTCTCTGCCGCTGCACGGCCGGAGAGTGTGGGCTTTGGGCTGCAATTGCTGGTGGACACTCTTGGTGCATGCCGAATCTGGGAGCTGCAAGTGCTGGCGGGCGCTCTTGGCGCATGCCGTGGCTCTGGGAGCTGCAAGTCCAATTGGCTCCTTGCATCCCATCATTTGCCTAAAGTTACATCTGCTGTCTCGTTGGTCAGAAGCAATCTGATGCGTTTTAGGTCACCCCCCGATGCTCAGGGGTTCCTCAAGCTCTGCACTCAGGAGTTACTCCTGGGGGTGCTGTAGGGACTCTATTGGATGCCAGGGATGGAACCCAAGTTGGCCGACAGCGCTGCAGCAAGCCCTAAAACATCACAAACCAAGTGCAGGTGAGCGGCACAACTGAAGGGCGGGGACCGAGGAGAACACACCAGCAAGTCCTCGACCCCGACCGTGAGCAACAAGCACCTCAGCCTATGCCAAAGCCCACCCGCCCCACGTCACGCCCATAACAAGCTTAGACAGACAGGTCGGCAGGATGGCGTCTGCCTGCAACAGGCCATATGGCCCCTCAAACACCACCAGACTAATCCCTGAGTGCAGGGCCAGGAGGAATCTTGGAGTATCCTGGGGATGGCCCCAAAACAAAAACAGTGGAAAAGGAAGAAACAGAAACACACAGAAGGAGCAGGGGTGAGGCAACTAAAGTTCAGGAAGTGTCAGGTGGTGCCAGAGTAACGGACCAAGGGTTAGGAAGTGTCAGGTGGTACCAGAGTAATGGACCAGGGTTAGGAAGTGTCAGGTGGTACCAGAGTAACGACCAAGTGTTAGGAAGTGTCAGGTGGTACCAGAGTAACGGACCAAGGGTTAAGAAGTGTCAGGTGGTACCAGAGTAACGGACCAGGGTTAGGAAGTGTCAGGTGGTACCAGAGTAACGGACCAAGGGTTAGGAAGTGTCAGGTGGTACCAGAGTAACAGACCAGGGTTAGCAAGTGTCAGGTGTTTCCAGAGTAATGGACCAAGGGTTAGGAAGTGTCAGTGGTACCAGAGTAACGGACCAAGGGTTAGGAAGTGTCAGGTGGTACCAGACTAACGGAACAAGGGTTAGGAAGTGTCAGGTGGTGCCAGAGTAGCGGAACAAGGGTTAGGAAGTGTCAGGTGCTACCAGAGTAACGGAAAAAGGGTTAGGAAGTGTCAGGTGGTACCAGAGTAACGGACCAAGGGTTTGGAAGTGTCAGGTGGTACCAGAGTAATGGACCAAGGGTTCAGAAGTGTCAGGTGGTACCAGAGTAACGACCAAGGGTTAAGAAGTGTCAGGTGAAGGGGTTAATATCCAGAATATATCAGGCACTGGTAGCACTCCACAAGAAGAAAACAGCCAACCCCATCAAAAAATGGGGAGAAGAAATGAACAGAAGCTTCCAAAAAGAAGAAATTCGAATGGCCAAAAGGCATATGAAAAAGTGCTCTTCATCTTTAATCATCAGGGAGATGCAAATCAAAACAACAATGAGGTACCATCTCACCCCACAGAGACTGGCACACATCCAAAACAGCAAGAACAACCGGTGCTGGCGTGGATGTGGGGAAAAAAGGGACTCTCATCCACTGCTGGTGGGAGTGCCGACTGGTCCAGCCCTTTTGGAAAACAATATGGGCATTCCTCCAAAGCTAGATATTGAGCTCCTATTTGATCCAGCAATAGCACTCCTGGGAATATACCCTAGAGACCGAAAAACACATAGCAGAAACACTATCTGTACTTCTTTATTCATCTCTGCACTATTCACTATAGCTAGAATCTGGAAACAACCTAAATGCCCAAGAACAGAGGACTGGCTAAAGAAACTGTGGTTCATCTACACTATGGAATACTATGCGGCTGTCAGAAAGGATGAAATTATGAAATTTACCTGCAAATGGATGGACATGGAGTCTATCATGCTGAGTGAAATGAGTCAGAAGGAAAAGGACAGATATAGAATGACTGCATTCATTAATAGGATATAGATACCAGTGTTTTAATAAATATGGGAAATGGTAATGGCAGATTAAAACTCACCACTGCATATACACAAAGAGACTTAAGTGATAAACTCTAAATATCTGCAGGGCTAGCCATAATGTGTAAAATAAGAGGGAGAGAGATGCAGAGACAGAGAGAGAGATAGAGAGAGAGAGAGGAAACTGGGGTACCTGCTATTAAGGCGAGTGGGGGATGGGAGGGGAGGGGTACATTGGTGGTGGAAATGGGGCACTGGTGGAGGGATGGGTGCTGGAATACTGTATTACCAAGAACCAATTATGAACACCTTTGTAATTGTGTGTTTCACGGTGGTATAATAAAAAAATTTAAAAAAAGAAGTGTCAGATGGTACCAGAGTAATGGACCAAGGGTTAGGAAGTGTCAGGTGGTACCAGAGTAATGGACCAAGGATTAGGAAATGTCAGGTGGTACCAGAGTAACAAACCAAGGGTTAGGAAGTGTCAGGTGGTACCAGAGTAACGACCAAGGGTTAGGAAGTGTCAGGTGGTACCAGAGTAATGGACCAAGGGTTAGGAAGTGTCAGGTGGTACCAGAGTAACGGACCAGGGTTAGAAAGTGTCAGGTGGTACCAGAGTAAAAGACCAAGGATTAGGAAGTGTCAGATGGTACCAGAGTAACGGACCAAGGGTTAGGAAGTGTCAGGTGGTACCAGAGTAACGGACCAAGTGTTAGGAAGTGGGTTTTTTGAGTGGGCCCGTGACCTCTGGGGGGTTCGGAAGCAGCTGGATGAGACTTGCCCATGACACTAGCTGTCCAATTTCGCTGTCCGGATGCTGGTAAACTGCCTCACGACCAGATTAACAGAGCAAAACCAGTTCGAGCCCAGGTATGCGGCTCCCAGAAGCGGGAATTACTGGGAATTCGTCAGATGGAGTCAGGGGTCGGCCATTCTTCCATCCATTTTGTCGAGCCTGGTGGCCCCGCCCAAGAGCTGCCCTGGGGCCGCCAGCCATAGCATGAAGAGCCTCACAAGTGGCTGGGAGGCTGGAATTCGGGTCGCCCCGGGCCCAGCTGACTATGGGGCCCCCAGGAGGGCAGGTGGGTTTTTAGAGTGGCCCGTCACCTCTCGGAGGTCCCGGAAGCAGCCGGATGAGACTCGCCTATCACACTAGCCACCATTTTCGCTGTCCGGATGCTGGGGAACTGCCTCAAGACCAGATTAACAGAGCAAAACCAGTCGAGCCCAGGTTCATTAAAATAGTGGAAACAGTAATGTCTTTTAATGCACTGCATTCCACGAAGTGCACAAAAGTTTGGCAGGAGGGAGAGATAAAGAGGAGAGAAATGACATACAGAACCCCGCCAAGTAGTTGAGGTGTGGGAGGGGGAGGGAGGTGGGGACATTGCTGATGGAAGATGGGTTTGTGTGGAGGGATGGGTGTTGGAACACTGTAGAACCAAAACTCTACATGAGCATCTTTCAATTGTATGTCTAAAATGGTGTAATAATATTTGGGGGGAACAATAATAAAATTAAATTAAATTAAAAAAAGAGCTTGAGCTCCCACAGGAGCAAGGCCAACGGCGCAAGAGCAAGCCGAGTTGCAACTCTGCGATCCAAGAGGCCATGCACAAAGGTAGAAGGAAGCCCTCCAAGGCCCTGGGGGGCATGCTGGGCCCTGGGAGCAGGGGGCTACCGGAGAGCACAGCCCCTTCTCTGGGGGACCAGCTGCAGCCACGCCCCGGGGCTCCCTCATCACCATTATCGCACCTCGATTCAGCCTCCAAACACCTGGGGCTTCTGTATCTCGGTCCCTCACTGCTACACAGCTCCCTGGCACCTACGTGCCCACCAGGCTTGGAGCCAGGCAAACTGAGCGGAGGCAGAGATGGGAGGCGTGGGACGGAAACCTCACCATTTACTGTCAGGAGTTTGCATGGATGCTTGGGAAAAGCGTCTCTAGGTGACCCCTACTGAGACCTCCAGCAGGGTCAGATGCATACACACACACGCTCTCACGTCTCTAGCTGACCCCTACTGAGCCCTCCAGCCGGGTCAGATGTGTATACACACACACATCTCTAGCTGACCCCTACTGAGCCCTCCAGCCGGGTCAGATGTGTACACACACACACACATATGTCTCTAGCTGACCCCTACTGAGCCCTCCAGCCGGGTCAGATGTGTATACACACACACACACATCTCTAGCTGACCCCTACTGAGCCCTGCAGCCTGGTCAGATGCGTGTACACACACACACACGTCTCTAGCTGACCCCACTGAGCCCTCCAGCCGGGTCAGATGTGTACACACACACACACACACACACGTCTCAGGTGACCCCTACTGCGCCCTCCAGCCGGGTCAGAGGCACACGCAGGGTACAGGTGCTCACCCAATCACGCGTGTTATACCCACAACAGGAGATGTCGGTCTCATGAGGTAAAACTGGAACCAGCGCCCAACCCCAGGCCTGCACGGCTCAGAGGGTGTCGCCATTACCGGATAAGGAAATGGACAAGGAGCCACCACACGACACAGGTGTCCCGAGGCCCAGAGCAGGAGACACAAGAGTGCATGGCTGACTCCACTGGGATTCGGGCACTTCCCACATTCCCCAACATCAAGGTTCAGGAAGGATGCCAGAGGGGAGAGTCGGTGTGGGGAGGGCTGCTAGGGTGCTAGGAGCTTTCTTTTCTTGGCTTTTTTGTTTTGTTTTTTGCTTTTTGGGTCACTCCTGGAGATGCTCTGTGGTTCCTCCTGGCTCTCCACTCAGGAATTACTCCTGGCAATGCTGGGGCAGGACCCTATGGGATGCCAGGGATAAAATCCTGGTTTGCCTAGTGCAAGGCAAATGCCCTCCCTGCTCTACTATCACTGCGGCCCTCTGATTGGTCCTCTATGAACCCTGATTTGCATACCCAGTCTGATTGGTTTCTCACATCCCGTCATTTGCATAAGACACCTCTGTAGTCTCAATGGTCAGATGCAATCTGATGCCTTTTTGAGTCACCCCAGGCAATGCTCAGGGGGTTGCTCCTGGCTCTGCACTCAGGAAGTGCTCCACGCAATACCCAGGGGGACCTATGGGATGCTGCGGATGGAAATCAGGTAGGACCACATGCAAGGCAAACTGCCCACCTGCTCTATCAAGTAACCCTCTGGTTGATCCTCTTATATACCTTTATTTGCATACCCAATCCGATTGGTTCTTCACATTCCCGTCATTTGCATAAAGATACATAGAGCAGTCTCATGGGTCGGATGCAATCAGATTGGTCCTCTATAAACCCTTATTTGCATACCCAGTCCAATTGGTTCTCCACACCCCCTCATTTGCATAAAGACACATCTGAAGGCTCATGGGGCGGATGCAATCTGATTGGTCCTCTATAAACCCTTATTTGCATGCCCAGTCCGATTGGTTCTCCACACCCCCCTCATTTGCATAAAGACACATCTGCAGGCTCATTGGTCCCATGCAATCTGATGCCTTTTTTTCTTTTTTGCTTTTTGGGTCACACCCAGTGCAATACTCAGGTGTTCCTCCTGGCTCTGCACTCAGGATTTACTCCTGGTGGCGTTCAAAGGGACACTATGGGATGTTGGGGATGGAATTTAGGTTGGTCATGTGCAACGCAAATGCCCTTCTGCTCTACCAGTGCTCTGATTGGTCCTCTTATAAACCCTTATTTGCAAACCCAGTCCCATTGGTTCCCCACATTCCTTCATTTGCATAAAGGCACATATGGAGTCTTTTGGTTGGACAATCTGATGGCTTCTGGTTTTTGGCAGTGCTTGGGGACTACACGGAATGCCAGGGACCAAACCTGAGCCAACCCCGTGGAGGGCAAAAGGCACTACCTCCTGCACTTGTAGGGCAAATCCTCTACTACTGCCCTGCCCTGGCCCCTCCTTTAGTTTTTAACTGTCTTCCCCCACTCTAGCTACATTTTACATTTGTAGGATTTGGATTTATATGTCATGTAAATTTTAAACAGCATTATAATATATGCATTTTTAATTTATGTACCTTTAATTTTTTGAAAAAACTATCAGCTCATTAATTTACAAATATGTGTAAATGCAAGTTTTTTAATTTCTCTATATTTATGCAGGTTCGGCACTTCCACAATCAAAAAGAAAGCTCTCTCTCCTACGTGAATTTAAAAGAATCATAGTAAGAGAACAATAAATGGACAAAGGCATCAGAACTATAAATTATGTCTACAAAACTGAGCATAGAGTGGGGAAGAGAGAATGGGGGCCTCGGGACACTGCGGAGGTTAGTGGGTGTTCTGATGTGGGAACAATGTGAGCATGAGAAGTGTGTTTAACGGTGAAACAGGGAACCTCAATAGAAACGGTGAGGGAGGGAAAACGGGGGGGATGCTCAGGTCACTCTTAAACACTGCAAATTTTTAATTCTCTGAAACTCTTTTCCATTGTGGCCTCCTGCATTTGGAGTAACCCTGCACTGTCCTCGGGTCCCTCTCCTCTGCCCTGCACTGTCCTCGTGTACCTCTCCTGTGCCCTGCACTGTCCTTGTGTCCCTCTCCACTGCTCTCCTGCCCCCTCCACCTCTCCCAACTGTCCCCACCACCCTCTCTGCTCTCTCACGACTGCTGACAATGTCACTCCAGCAACCAAGTGCTCTTAGAGTCGCTCCAGATGCTGAGCGAGCTCACCAGCATCCTGGTCTTACTAACCAAAGTTCTGGTTCTGTTGCTGCAGTTGTTTCTGGTTTAGTATGGGGCCACGCCCGGCAGTAGTCAGGTTTACTCATGGTTCTGTGTTTAGGGGTCAAGTCCAGAAGGTTCAGGACCATGGATAGTGCTGGGAATCAAGCCTAGGTTGGGCCAGATGCATGCAAGGTACACATACTTACATTGCTATATCACTTACATAGGTTTAAAATCAGAATGGAAAACAACATAGACCACCCTTAAAAAACGAGCACTTCAGCTTCCACACAACCTAGCAATCCCACTCTGGAAGATGCCCCGAGGTCTGTCCCGGACTCTCCAGCAGCCGGAATCTGAAATGGCCCAACCTCCTAGAACAGAGCACGGGTACAAAAGCTCTGGCCCCTGTCACAGTGGAATACTGCCTGGCCATAGGAAAAGATGAAGGCATGCGGTCTGCAGCCCCGTAGCCGACTGGGACCAAAGGAAAGGGGCACACAGAATGATGTGCCTTAGCTCTCACATATAGAAACACAGTGAGACGGCCGGAGTGACAGGCAGCAGGGAGGGCGTTTGCCTTGCACTCATACAACCCCGCCTTGATACCTGGCATCCCATACAGTGCCCTGAGCACCGCCAGCAGGAATTCCTGAACGCAGAGCCAGGAGGAACCCTGAGCATTGCCAGGTGTGGCCCAAAAAGGAAATGTAGTGAGGGAATAGCAAATACGCAAAAGGAAACACAAGGAACAGGAGAACTGGTCTCAGAAGAAATTCGCCATGGGCGGATCTCAGAGGTAGGTCTGGGAAGGAATCACTACATGATAGAGGGAAGGGGTCACTCTGGAGGACAGAGCACATGGACGTGCAAGGGTCTCCATAAGTGGCTACGAGCCCCACAGCCACCGCCACCACCGGAGAAGCCACAGGCCAGAAGCTCAGCTGTACCGCTCGACCACGTGGAGCAGCCCATGGAGCACCAGGAGGGCGAAAATGGCTCGGCCGCTGGCCAGCTTCCACACAGCTCCTAGGGTCAGCAGACACGTGGGGATGTGGCCACACCACCCAGACTGGGAGAGGTGGGGGATCGGGGCCCCTTCCCCCAAGTCCCATGGGCGTGGCTATGAGCCCACAGCCACCACCAGCAAAGCCAGAGAAGAGACAGACTAGACGCAAGACTGTGCCAAGCTTAGATAGTAATCAAGTTTAGGATCAGCCTTCCCAGGATCTTGCCCATGTATACACTGTGATGATCACTGTAGTTGCAACAAACTGGGGTGTAATGGGCATGGGGAGTGGGGTATGGGCTTGGCCTGAGGTGGTTGTAGGGGCACATTGGTGGGGGGCATTGGTGTTGGGAAGGGGGCACTGGTAGAGGGACGGGTGCTGGGACCCTGCATGACTGAGACCCAAGGATGAACATCTTAATTGTATACCTCACGTGCTAGAATAAAAATGTAAAAATTAAATAAAATAAAGTACAATAATAAAATGTAAATAAAGTGTCTCCGTAAAGGCAGGTCGGGAGGTACAAATGGGGAAGGGATGGAGGGAAGGGGACATCGATTCAGGGGTGGGTGCTGGAACACTGGATACTCGAAGCTGAGCCAGAAAGAACTGTGCAATTCATGGTGTTATACTTAGAAACCAGCCCAAAGATCAAAGAAAATAGCCCCAGCATCCCATAGGTTTTTTATTTCTTTTTGGGTCACACCCGGCGATGCTCAGGGTTACTCCTGGCTCTGCACTCAGGAATTACGCCTGGCAGTGATCGGGGACCATACGGGATGCCGGGCATCGAACCCGGGCCAGCATGGGCCGGCCGCCGCAAGGCAAACGCCCTACCCGCTGGGCTATCAATCCGGCATCCCCGCATCCCATCTCCCCCCAAGAACGTCCAGGGTTAATTCCTGAGTTCAGAGCCAGGAGGAACATCACCGGGTACAACCCAAACAAATAAATAAATAAATACATCTATGTGTCCTTTTGTTAGTTTATTAATTTCTAAAAAATATTTCAAAAGAGGGAGAGACAATAAAATTTATGAAGAGCGTTAGCAGCTTCTTCTCTACCTGGAGAACGAACTTCTCTAGATGGAAGTTTGCAGAACAAATCTTTGATAGTTTCTTTGACAACAGTGACAACAGATGTCAGCCAAGAGACAAGCGTCTAGAGAGTGGGTCAAAGTCGGGAACAGGGTCCCCTACAAGCTGCAGTCCCGCGGCGCTGCTGAGCACTCTGGGGTGCGCCGGAAGCCCTGGCCGAAGCAGCAGCGTGCCCAAACACCCGTGCACTGAAGCACCCACACCCCGGCCTGTGCCCTGAGCACCCCTGGGAACCCACCCGGGGGGCCAGAGCTTCCCGTGCATTTCCTTCTGCGCGGATCCAGTTCAACCCTCAGCATTCCCTGGTTCCCTGAGTAGCTCCAGACGCACGCATGGGGGAGCGCCGCAAGCACAGCGCAAACCATCACGCAAGGGAGGGACTGTTTCTAGGGCGCGAGGACTCTCCAGGGCACCCCTTGGGCGCAGCCAGCACTGCTCCTAGGATTTCCAGAGTGCCCACCGCAGGCCCACACCAGGGAGCGCCAGTTCCCAGAGCCGCAACCGAAGGCCCGCACGTGCAGCACCAGCAGCCCTAGGCCTGGCCCGGTGCAGGGCAGGACGTTCCTGAGACCCAGAGGTTTGGGTGCCTGCAGTGAGGCTCCAATTCCGAGGGACTCCGTGTGACCTGAGCCGAACCCCAGGCCTGGGCGCCTTGGACTGGGCGCGAGCCAAGAGCTGTCCCCTACGTGCGCCCTAAGTCCCTGCGCACAAGCATGGTGAAGTTCCAGCGCGCGGGCGCAGTCCCCCTTGCGAGCCTCCAGTGTGAGGGTCCCCACCACGTCACTAAGGTCTTCACTAAGGTCGCTCAGGCCAGAACGCTGGTTCCTAAGGACTCCCAGCGCCGCTCGACTCCGCTTTGCCGCTTCGCCGCCAGCATGGGCGGTGTTGTAAGCAAATTCCTGCAATGGGTCCGCCCAGCTCATGGGCTGGCACCTGTCACACCCGAACCTCGGACCCAGACCCCCCAGACCCGCAGAGGCGCCCACCGCTCCGGCTCCCACACATCCACTGTGAGTGCCAGCGGGGCAGGGACGATGACCAGGGCGCATGGAGGAGAGCCCCCAGGGAGGGCAACCCCAAGACACAGGGATGGGGCCAGTGGGGGGGAGGGTTGGGGGCACAGGGTGGAGGGAGGGTTGGGGGCCCCGAGTGTGGAGGATATGGGGACACCAGAAGAGAGATGGGACTTGATGGGTGTGGGGATGGGGACCCCCCAGGGCATGGTAATGGAGCCCCAGGAGAGAGGGGGTATGGGACCTGATGGTTGTTGGGATGCGGGCCCCCATGCAAGGGATGGGGACCCAAAGAGAGAGGGAGGGGACCTGATGGGTGTTGGGATGGGGACCCTCAGGGAAGGGAATGGGAACCCCAGGATAGAGGGGGAACTCAAAGGTTGTTGGGAATAGGATCCCCACTAAAGGGGATTGGGGACCCGAGGATTGAGGGATGGGGTCCTTGTGGTGGTTTATAAGGAGACCCCCGTGGTTCCATGGTTGGGGATGGAATCCCAGGATAGAGGGGATAGGATGGTTGTTGGGATGGGGATCCCAAGGCAGGGCAATGGTGACCCCATGTAGAGGGAGGGACCTGATGGTATTTATATTGGAGACCCCAGGCAGGGAATGGAAACCCCAGGAGAGGGAGGGGGACTTGATGGGTGTGGGGATGGGGACCCCCAAGGCATGGTAATGGAACCCCAGGTTAGAGGGCTACAGGACCTGATGGGTGTTGGGATTGGGATGGGGCCCCCGTGTAAGGAAATGGGGACCCAAAGAGAGAGGGAGGGGACCTGATATTTGTTTGGAAGGGGACCCCCGGGCAGGGAATGGGAACCCTAGAATAGAGAGAGAGGGTACCTGATGTTTGCTGGGATGGGGAGACCCCCAAACAAGAGAATGGGAACCCCAGGATAGAGGGAGGGACCTGATGTTTGTTTGGATGGGGACCCCTGGGCTGGGAATGGGAACCCAAATATAGAGGGACAGGGACCTGATATCTGGGATAGAGACCACAGAGCAGACAAATGGGAACCCCGGGATAGAGGGTGGGGGACATGGTGGTATTTGTAATAGGGACCTTCACATCTGGTGACTGGAATGTCCAAGATAGAGGGAGGGGGACCTGATGGTATCTGAGATTGGGCCCACAGGGCAGGGGGGATGGAACACACTTGGTACAGGGAGGGGGCCTGATGGGTATTGGGAAGGGGAACCCCAGGGAAGAGGTGGGACCCCTGGATAGAGGGAAGGGGGACTTGATGGTTGTTGAGACGGGGACCCCCAAGTCAGGGAATGTGGATACCAGGTTACAGGAAGGTGAAAACGAGGATCGTTGGGATGAAGACCCTGAGGTCAGGGAATGGTGTTTCCCCAGATAAGGGAGGGGGAACACAAAGGTTGTTTGGTTGTGGAGGGGAGAAGGATGGCTGTTGGTGGGGCCATAGAACCGGTGAATGGAAACCCCAGGGGTAGAGTGAGGGTGCACCCGGTGGTTGTTTATGTTGTACTGACTCCCAGTGTAGGCGAATGGGAACCACACGATTAGTGAGGGGGAACCCGAGGTGGTTGTGTGAACTCCAGGGTAGGGAATGGGAACCCCAGGATTAGGGAGGGGATACAAGGCTGTTGTATGGGACTCTCGAGTAGGGGAATGGAGACCCCAGGATTAGGAAGAGAACCTGCTGGTTGTTGGATGGGACTCACAGCATAGGGGAATGGGGACCCCAGAATTACGAAGAGAACCCAATAGTTGTTGTATGGGATTCTCAGGGTAGGGTATGGGGACCCAAGATTAGGAAGAGAACCGGGTGGTTTTTTGTATGGGACTCTCAGGGTAGTGGAAATGGGATCCCAGGATTAGGAAGAGAACCCAGAGGTTGTTGTATGGGATTCTCAGGGTAGGGAATGGGGACCCCAGGATTAGGAACAGAACCCGGTGGTTGTTGTATGGGACTCTCAGGGTAGGTGAATGGGGACCCGGGATTAGGAAGAGAACCCGGTAGTCGTTGTATGGGACTCTCTAGGTAGGGGAATGGGGACCCCAGGATGAGTAATAGAACCCGGTGGTTGTTGTATGGGACTCTCAGGGTTGGGAATGGGGACCCCAGGATTAGGAAGAGAACCCGGTAGTTGTTGTATGGGACTCTCAGAGTAGGGGAATTGGGAACCAGGATTCGGAGGAGAGCCCGGTTGTTGTTGTATAGGAGTCTCAGGTTTGGGGAATGGGGACCCCAGGTTTAGGAAGAGAACCCGGTGGTTGTTGTATGGGACTCTCAGATTAGGGGAATGGGGACCCCAGAATTAGGAAGAGTATCCGGAGGTTGTTGTATGAAACTGTCTGGTTAGGGAATGGGGCCCCCAAGACTGGTAATAGAACCCGGTGGTTGTTGTATGGGACTCTCAGGGTAGGGGAATAGGGACCCAGGATTAGGAAGAGAACCCAGTTTTTGTTGTGTGGAAATGTCAAGGTAGGGGATTGGGGACCCCAGTATTAGGTAGAGAACCAAGAGGTTGTTGTATGGGACTATCTGGTTAGGGGAATGGAGACCCCAGGAATAGTAATTAGAACCCGGTGGTTGTTTTAAGGGACTCTCAGAGTAGGGAAATGGGAACCCCAGGATTAGGAAGAGAACCCGGTGGTTGCTGTATGGGACTCTCAGGGGAGGGAATGGGGACCCCAGGATTAGTAATAGAACCGGTGGGTGTTGTATGGGACTCTCACGGTAGGGGAATGGGGACCCAGGATTAGGAAGTGAACCCGGTTCTTGTTGTATGGAAATGTCAGGGTAGGGGATTGGGGACCCTAGGATTACGAAGAGAACCTGGTGGTTGTTGTATGGGACTCTCACGTAGGGGAATGGGGATCCAAGGATTAGGAGAGACCCAGTGGTTATTATATGGACTCCCATGGTAGGGATTGAGAACCCCAAGATTAGGGGTGTGGGCAAGTGTTGTTTGTTGTATGGGACTCTCAGGGTAGCTGAATGGGGATCCCAGGATTAGGAAGAAAATCCTGTGGTTGTTGTATGGGACTCTCAGAGTAGCTGAATGGGAATCCCAGGATTAGGAATAGAACCCATTTGTTGTTGTATGGAACTCTCAGGGTAAGGGAATTGGCACCCCAAGGTTAGGAAAAGAATCCGTGGTTGTTGTATGGGACTCTACTGGTATGGGAATGGGGATCCAAGGATTAGGAAGAGAATCCTGTGGCTGTTGTATGGCACTCTCAGGGTAGCTGAATGGAAATCCCAGGATTAGGAATAGAACCCAGTTGTTGTTGTATGGAACTCTCAGGTTAAGGGAATTGGCACCCCAAGGTTAGGAAAAGAATCCGGTGGTTGTTGTATGGGACTCTACTGGTAGGGGAATAGGGATCCCAGGATTAGGAAGAGAACCCGGTGGTTGTTGTATGGGACTCTCAGGTAGGGGAATTGGGATCCCTGGATTAGGGGGAGATCCTGTGGTTGTTATATTGACTCTCACGCTAGGGGAATAAGAACCTTAAGATTAGGGTATGGGAACTGTTGGTTGTTGTATGGGACTCTCAGGGTAGGGGAATGGGGATCCCAGATTAGGATGAGAAATCGGTTGTTGTTATATGGAACACTCAGGGTAGGGAATGGGGACCCCAGGAATAGGAAGAGAACCCGGTGATTGTTGTATGGGTCTCTCAAGTAGGGGAATGGGGACTCCAGGATTAGGAATAGAACCCAGTTGTTGTTGAATGGGACTCTCAGGGTAGGGTAATGTGGATCCCAGGATTAGGATGAGAACCCGGTGGTTGTTGCATGGAACTCTCAGGGTAGGGGAATGGGAACCCCAGTAATAGGTATAGAACCCGGTTGTTGTTGTATTGAACTCTCAGGGTAGGGAGATAGGGATCCCATGATTAGGAAGAGAACCCGTGGTTGTTGTATGGGACTCTCAGTATAGGGAATGGGAACACCATGATTAGGAAGGGAATCCAGTGGTTGTTGTATGGGACTCTCAGGTTAGGGGAATGTGGACCCCAGGATTAGGAAGAGAACCTGGTGGTTACCGTATAGGGCTCTGAGGATAGGGGAATGGGGACCCCAGGGTTAGGAAGAGAACCTGGTGGTTACTGTATAGGTCTCTCAGGATAGGGGAATGGGGACCCCAGGATTAAGAAGAGAACCCGTGGCTGCTGTATGGGACACTCAGGGTAGGGGAATGGGGATCCCAGGATTAGGGGGAGACCCAGTGGTTGTTTTATTGACTCCCCACGATAGGGGAATCAGAACCCCAAGCTTAGGATGGGGGACCTGTTGGCTGCTGTATGGACTCCTGGGTAGGGGAGTGGGGAACCCCAGGATTAGGGGACCCAGTGGTTGTTATATGGACTCCCTGGATAGGGACAGGAACACCAGGTTTGGGGGACACAATGGTTGTTGCATGGACTCTTAGGGCTGGGTAATGGGAACCCAGGATTGGGGGACCCGTTGGTTGTTGTATGGACTCCTAGGGCAGAGGAATGAAGACCCCAGGTGTGGGAAATCCGGTGGTTGATGTGGGACTCTCTGGGTAGAGGAAGGGGTACCCCAGGATTAGGGGTACTTAACGTTTTTTTTGATACTCCAAGGGTAGGGGAATGAGACCCCAGGATTGGGGGACCCAGTGGTTGTTGCATGGACTCTTAGTGCAGGGTAATGGGAACCCCGGGATTGGGGGAACCCAGTGGTTGATATGGATCCCCAGGGTAGAGGAATGGGAACCCCAGGATTAGGGCGGGTATCTGATATTTGGGTATGGACTCCCGTGTATAGGAAAGAAAATTCCGGGATTAGGGAGAGACATGTTGGCTGTTGTTGGACTACCAGAGCAAGGGAATGGGAACCCAGGAATAGGGTGGGGGACTCGTGGCTTTTTTATGGACTCCTAGGGCAGGGGAATTGGAGCCCAGGATTTGGGTGGGAGACACTGTGGTTGTTGTATGGACTCCCAGGGTAGGGTAATCTCAGGATGAGAAGGGACCTAGTGGTTGTTCTATGGACTCCTATAGTAGGGAATGGGAACGTCAGGATAGGGGACCCGGTGGTTGTTTCATGAACAGCCAGAGCAAGGCAATGGGACTCCAGAATTAGGAGGGAACCCGGTGGTTGTTGTATGGGACTCCCAGGGTAGGAGAATGGGAACCCCAGGATTAGGTGGCAACCAAGTGGTTGTATGGACTCTTGGGGTAGGGGAACGGGAACCCCAGGATTGGGGGGATGCAGTGGTTGTATGGACTCCCAGGGTAGAGAAATGGGAACCCCAGAATTGGGGGGACCAAGTGGTTGTTGGATTGGCTCCCAGGTTGGGGAATGGGAACCCCAGGATTATGGGATCCAGGGGTTGTTTCATAGACTCCCAGAGCAGGGAAATAGGAGCCCAGGATTGGTGAGGGGGACCCGGTGGTTGTTGTATGGGACTCCTAGGGTAGGAGAATGGGAGCACCAGGATTAGGTGAGACCAAGTGGTTGTATGGACTCCCAGGGTAGAGGCATGGGAACCTCAGGATAGACAGAGGGGGGACCTGATGGGTGTTGGGATGGGGACCCCCAGGAAGGGGAAAGGGAACCCCAGGATAGAGGGAGGGGACTGGACAGGTGTTGGGATGGGGACCCCAGAGCAGGGAAATGGGACCCCCAAGAAAAGGGAATGGAACACCACGATAGATGTGGGGGTTCTGATGGTAGTTGGGATGGAACCCCCGAGGGACAAGGTATGGGGAACCCAAATATTGAGGGAGGGGGACCTGATATTTGGGATAGAGACCCCAGAGCAGAGAAATGGAGACCCCAGGATAGAGGGTGGGGGACATGATGGTATTTGGAATAGGGACCTTCACATCCAGTGAATGGGAGGCCTCGATAGATGGAGAGGTACCTGATGGTATTGGGATGGGGACCCCCAGGAACACACTTGGTAGAGGGACAGGGTCCTGATGGTTGTTGGGATGTGGATAACCAGGGGAAGGGAATGGGAAGCCCAGGATAGAGGGAGGGGGAACCTGGTGGTTGTTGGGATGGGGACCCCATAGTTAGGGAATGGAAGCCCCAGGATACAGAGAGGGGATATGATAGTTGTTGGGAATGGGACCCCCAGGGCAGGGGAATGAGAACCCCAGGATAGAGGTAGGGTGGACCTCATAGGAGTTGGGTGGGGACCCCCAGGGCAGGGGAATGGGAACCTCAGGATAGAGGGAAGGTGGACCTCATAGGGGTTGGTATGGGGAACCCCCAGGGCAAGGGAAAGGGAACCCAGGACAGAGGGAGGGTGGACCTCATAGGAGCTGGGATGGGGACCCCCAGGCAGGGAATGGGAACCCAGGACAGAGGGAGGGTGGACCTCATAGGGGTTGGGATGGGGAGCCCCAGGGCAGGGGAATGGGAACCCAGGGACAGAGGGAGGGGGGCCTGATGGTATTTGGGATGAGGATAGTGTTTGTGATGGGACCAGGGCACGGGAGGGAATGCAGGATAGAGGGTGGGGACCGGGTGGTTTTGGGGGATGAGGATTCCCAAGTCAGGGAATGGGGACAGGGATACAGGGAGGGGATGCAGAGATTGTTGGGATAGAGACCCCAAGGCAGGGAAATGGGAACCTCTGGATAAAGAGGGGGACCCCAAAAGGTGTTTGCATGGGGATTCCCAGTACATGGGAATGGGGCCCTGGATCGAGGAGGGGGTCCTGATGGTTGTTTTATGGGGAACCACATGGTTACGAAATGGAAACCCCAAGTGAGAGGGGGATAGGATGGTTGTTGGGAGCAGGACAATGGTGACCCCATGTAGAGGGAGGGGACCTGATGGTATTTATGTTGGAGATTCCAGGCAAGGGAATGGAAACCTCAGGAGAGGGAGGGAGGACTTAATGAGTGTGGGGATGGGGACCCCAAAGACATGGTAATGGAACCCCAGGATCGAGGGCTACGGGTCCTGATGGTTACTGGGATGGGGCCCCCAGTGGGAGTGTGCACCCCACAACAGAGGGGAAAGGGCCCTGACAGTTGTTGGGTTGGGGACCCCAGGTCAGGCGAATAGGAACCCAGGATAGAGATAGGGGCGTGACGGTTGTTGGGATGAGTCCCCTAGTCAAGGAATGGGGAGACTGGGATACAGGGAGAGGGACCTGACGATTGTTAGGATGGATACCCGCCATGCAGGGGAATGGGGACCCCAAGAAAGAGAAAGGGGACAGCCGGAGGTCGTTAGATAGGAATCCCAAGTCTCAGAATGGAGTCACCAGGAAACTGGCGGGCGTTCCTGATGGTTGTTGGGAAGGGGGCCCTAGGGAGGGGAATGGGAATCCCAGATTTGATGGATGGGGACCCAGTGGTTGCTGTATGGGACTCCCAGGGTAGTCCCAGGATAGGGGGAATGGGAACCCCAGGATTAGGGATGGGGATCCGGCGGTTGTTGTTTGGGACTCTCAGAGCAAGGGGGTTGGGAACCCCGGATTAGGGAGGGAGACCCGGTGGTTGCTGTATGGACACCTAGGACAGGGGAATGGGAACCCCAGGATTAGGGGAGACCTGGTGGTTGTATGTCTCAGGATAGAGGAATGGGAACCTCAGGATTAGGGGGGGGACCCCTGTTTCGTTTTATGGACTCCCAGGGTAATGAATAGGGAACCCAGCATAGACTGAGGTGGGGACTATGTGGAATTTGGGAATAAGACCCCCAAAGCCAGGGAACGGGGACAGCAGGACACATGATCCAATTGAGGGGGCTTGGGGGTCCGTCTCTGGGCCCCCAAGGACTGAGTGTGGCCTGTGATCCGCAGAACTCAAACACAAGTTGGCGGACAGTATCCGACGGACAGTCCAGCCAGGACCAGGCAACGCAGCAGCCCAACCAGTCTCGGCGCACACGGCACCTCTCGTGGCGCTGCTCCTGCTGGCAGCCGTACATCCAGGCCTTGTATGCCCAGTTGCAGGACCCCCCACGGCCAACTCCCGGGCTCTTACCAACACGGCCAGGGAGCAGCTACCATCGGGACCTGCTGTGTGTCCTGGCCGCAGACCCCCAAACCCAGCTGGTCCGTTTCAGAGGAGACGGGGGCCTCTGGGCCAGGAAAACGGCTCTGATGCCATCATTTACTGTCCGCTCAGCGCCCCTGCTTCCAGAAGGACACGCCGTCACTGTCTGGCCGCTGCCCTCCTGGACCCAAAGACCCCAAAGACCCCAGCCCCGAAGCAAGTCCCTGCACCCCGGCCGCAGGCACAGGGGCGCCCGGCAATGACACGCAGCCGGACCTCAGTGACGTGGAGTCCATGGAGGCGGAGTCATGTGGGAGCGACGTGGAGTCCATGGAGTTGCAGTCGTGGGAGCGACGTGGAGTCCATGGATGCAGAATCGAAGGGGAGCCCCTCAGTGACATGGAGGTGGACCCGCCCAGCGCCCGGCTGGCCAGCCCAGTGCTCCCACAGGCCAGCCCAGTGCCCTGGCCGGCCAGCCCAGTGCTCCAACCGGCCAGCTCAGTGCCCCCGCCGGCCAGCCCAGTGCCCCGCCGGCCAGCCCAGTGCTCCCGCCGGCCAGCCAGGCGCTCCCGCCGCCAGCCCAGCGCCCCGCCGGCCAGCCCAGCGCTCCCGCTGGCCAGCCCAGTGCTACCTCTGGCCATCCCAGAGCCCCCACCAGCCAGCTCAGCGCCCCGCCGCCAGCCCAAGCGCCCCGCCGGCCAGCCCAGCGCTCCCGCTGGCAGCCCAGTGCTCCCGCGGCCAGGCAGTGCTCCCGCCGGCCAGCCCAGCGTCGCTGCTGGCCAGCCCAGTGGCCCCAACAACCACCCCAGTGGCCCTGCAGGCCAGCCCAGCGCCCAGGGACTGTGCCCAGTGGCCAGATGACCACGGCCCAGGCTGTGCACCCCGCCAACCCCAGCGCAAAGACACCAAAGAGAGGCCATGGAAACCAGCGGTACATGAGCAGCAAGAGAAACCGGCCGTACACCAGGCCGGGCCAAGGGGCACCCAGGGCGCCCTTGCCTGGGCCCACTGTCCAGGCCCCACCTGCACAACAGGCTGCGCTCCCCCAATGTGCCCGCACCGCTGCCAGGCACATTCACTGGTACCAGCGGGCAGCCAATGGGCCCTGCCGCCACCCAGTTCGCACCTATGCCCGCCAACATGCCAGCACAGCTGCCAGGCCTGGTAATTGCTACCACCAGGCATCCAATGGGTCCTGCCGCCATCCAGGTCGCACCTGGGCCCGCCAACATGCGAGCACAGCTGCCGGGCCTGGTAATTGCTACCAACAGGCAGCCAATGGGCCCTGCCGCCACCCAGGTTGCAGCTGCCCACCAATGTGCCCGCCAACATGCCGGCACCACCACCTGGCCCATTTGGTGGCACCACCGGCAGCCATTTGGCCCTGCTGCCCCCAGGTCACACCTGCGCCCGCCACATGCCTGTACCACCGCCGGCCCCTTAATTGGCACCACTTGGCAGCCATTTGGCCGTGTCACCACCCAGGTGGCCCCTGTACCCACCAACATGCCAGCACCACTGGGCAGCCATTTGGTCTTGCTGTCACCCTAGTCGCATCTGTGCCCGCCCACATGCCCGCACCGCCACCGGGCCTGTCCACTGGAGCCACTGGGCAGCCATTTGGCCCTGCTGCCATCCAGGTCGCACCTGCAGCTGCCAATGTGCCAGCCCTGCCATGTGGCCCATTCGGTGGCACGGCTGGGCAGCCATTTGGCCCTGCTGCCACCCTGGTCCCAACTGCTTCTGCCAATGTGCCCACCAACATGCCAGCACCACCGCCTGGCACCGTCGGGGTACCACTGGGCAGCCATTTGGCCCTGCTGCCACCCAGGTCGCTCCTGTGCCTGCTCACACACCTGTACCACCGCCGGCCCCTTAATTGGCACCACAGGGCAGCCATTTGGCCGTGCCACCACCCAGGTGGCCCCTGTGCCCACCAACATGCCAGCACCACCGCCTGGCCCATTCGGGGGCACCACCGGCAGCCTTTGGCCGTGCCACCACCCAGGTGGCCCCTGTGCCCATCAACGTGCCAGCACCACCTCCTGGCCCATTCGGGGCACCACTGGGCAGCCATTTGGCCCTGCCACCACCCAGGTGGCCCCTGTGCCCATCAATGTGCCAGCAACACCGCCTGGCCCATTCGGGGGCACCACCGGCAGCCCTTTGGCCCGGCACCAAGCATTGGCACCTTCGTGGCTGAATGTGCTCCACCACCCCTGGGGCCACTCAGTGGCACCACCATGCCATCATTTGGCCCTGCTACTCTCCAGGTCGCACCGGCACCTGTCAATGTGCCTGCACCACCTCAAGGGCCGCACAGCGGTACCCCCGCCAGTCACATGGCCATGTTGCCACTCGGGCACCACCTGTGCCCCAAAACATGCCCGCACCCCAGCAGGGCCTATCCAGCAGTGCCACCCAGCAGGGCTGGTACCAGCAGCCTCGTGGCCCTGCTGCCAATCCGTACCACCAGTTGCCCCCAAAACACATGGACCCCAGCAGGGCCTATCCAGCGGTGCCACCCAGTGGGGCTGGCACCAGCTGCCACATGGCAAGGCTGCCAGCAAGGTCAGACATGCTCCCCACAGTGTGCGGGCACCGTCAGCGGGCTCATACAAAGGTGCCACCCGACAGCAGCCACCCGGCACCCACAAAGGGGGCAGAGTGAGAGCGGCCCACCCAAAAAGAAGCACCGCTTAGGGGCACAGGCTCAGGGGCTGCCGCCCACACACCTCTTTTCGGCCTGAGGCTTCAGGTCTGAAGAGCCCACCCCAGACACCCTAGAGACCCCCACGTGACAGAGTCTCAGAACCTCAGTTACCATCCACCAGTCAGGAAGTTCTTCCCCGGGCCCATCCCAGGCCCCATCCTTACCACTCGCCAGGAAACATCTTTGCCTACATCATTTGACCTTGGCACCATACAGGTCACACTTGTCACCCGATGTGCCCGCACCACTGCCAGGCCCATTTACGGATACCACCGGTACCACTCGGCCCTGCCACCATACGGGTCGCACCTGAGCCCCCCCAAACGGGCCTGCACCACTGCCATCCTCATTAATTGGCACCACTGGGCTGTTATTTGGCCTGCCGCCATCGAGGTCACACCTGCCCCTTGAGCGTGCCCGCACCACTGCTGGGCCGCTCCGCAGTAGCACCAGGCAGCCTCTTGGCCCTGCCACCATCCAGGTCCCCCTGTGCCCCCTGAACGTGCCCCGCACCGCCGCCGAGCCGCTCCGCGGTAGCACCAGGCTGCCTCTTGGCCCTGCCACCATCCAGGTCCCCCTGTGCCCTGAACGTGCCCGCACCGCCGTCGGGCCGCTCGCCGGCAGCACCAGGCAGCCTCTTGGCCCTGCCACGATCCAGGTCCCCCTGTGCCCCTGAATGTGCCCGCACCGCTGTCGGGCCGCCCGCGGTAGCACCAGGCAGCCTCTTTCCCTGCCGCCATCCAGGTCGCACCTGCCCCCGTGAGCGCGCCCCCGCACCGCCGCCGGCCATTAGCAGATCCACGGGGCAGACACTTGGCCTTGCTGCCACTCTGGTTGCACCTACCCACTACGCATCGTACCACCCTCGGGTTCATTAATTGTGTGATACTGTACCGAGAAAGATACTATTTACGGCGGATACTATTTCCTTGTTCCATAAATTTGTGGAAACACATGTGGCGTCTCGCTGTGCTTTCGCTCCGAACAGCTGAGTGACATCACCGTGTCATGGGGCAGGGGGGGACGGGACTCGGCAGCACCCTCCCAGCTGGCCGGGCGCTGAGGTTTCCTGGGGCGCTGCTCGCCTCTCCTCTAGGCCGGGCCCTGCAAACCTGGTGGGGACCCCTCGGCTCCAGTCAGCCCGGTCCTAGGCCAGGGCCCTTCCCTTTCTACAGCACCACCAATGCGCCCCAAGCAGGGAGTGGACTGACTAAGGGGAGGGAGGGCTGGGGTGGGGGCTCTGTGGCAAGCGCCGCACTGCAGAGACAGCCCCGGTTTGCTCCCTGGTGATGCCAACATCCAAACAAATCAGACACTTGGGTTAAAGGCAATGGGGCGGGCAGAGCCATAGGACCGTGGGGAGGCGCTTGCCACACACAAGGCCAACCCGGCTGCCGCTCCTGCCATCCCATCTGTTCCCTGAGCACCCCCAGTAGCAATTCCAAGGACCACAGGCAGGGACATGAGGCTGAGGTGGGGTCCCACGGGCAGAGACATGAGGCTGAGGTGGGGTCCCATGGGCAGGGACATGGGCTCTGAGGAGGGTCCTACGGGCAGAGACATGAGGCTGAGGTGGGGTCCTACGGACAGGCCATGGGCTCTGAGTGAGGGGTCCTATGGGCAGAGACATGAGGCTGAGCTGGGGGTCACTCTAGCAGAGACATTGACTCATGGTTGGGCCACACAGGCAGGAGCTGGAGCTCTGAGGGGGGGTCACACAGCAGGGACATGCGACCTGAAGTGGGGTCCCCGGGCACTGCTGTGACTCTGAGGGGGCCACAGAGGTCAGGTTTGACGCCGCTGAGTAGCCTCTGAAGAGAGGCCTAAGCAGCGATGGGGGGGTCTTTGCTGGGACCTCACAGGGAACAAGAAAGACCTGGGCATGGAGTTGAGGACACGTGCCAGCCTGGGGCGCTGTATGTCAGGCGTGACAAGAGGTCAGGCCCGGCCAGAGGTCAGTGGACAAGTTCTTCGTGGATTATACAAGCAGGGACACAGTTTCCGCTGACCCCCACAAGGCAGATCAGGGGACTCTGTACTAGGAGCGCGGCAGAAGTGTGGGCTGTCCCAGTCACACACACAGGACAGGGCACACAGGTGGAAAAAGGGTTTTGGGGTGTATCACAGAACAGAGACGGCACCCCGAGGAGGGTCGGACAGATGGAATAGGGGCCCCGAAGGGACTCACACAGGCAGGGATGGGGTTCTGTGGGCTCACAGGCAGGGCTGGGGTTCTGTGGGCTCACACAGGCAGGGCTGGGGTTCTGTGGGCTTACACAGGCAGGGATGGGGTTCTGTGGGGCTCACACAGGCAGGGATGGGGGGCTCTCGTGGGCTCACAGGCAGGGGATGGGGCCCTGTGGGCTTACAAGGCAGGGATGGGACTTCTGTGGGCTCACACAGGCAGGGATGGGGCCCTGAGGCACGCTCGCAGGGCACAGGCAGAGCTGTGGGCATCTCAGGCAAGAGCAAGTGGCTCTGAAGCAGACACAGAGACCGTAGCGGCAGCACTGACCGAATCACAAAGGCTGTGAGTGAGGTCTCAGAAGCAGGTGTGGAGGGGTCCGAGGGGGCCACACGGCAAAGACAAATCACCCGAACATCACACGCTGTAACCCTGGAGACGCCCAAGCGATGAGAAGTGTCTCGCGCCCTCCCCGCACTGCAGAGCACGAGAGGCTACCACATCCCTTGACTGATACTGGCCCGATGACCAGAGAAAAGGCAGGAAGGGGTCCTGGGTCCCCAGGCACAGTTCTGGAGCTCGCCGCCACAGCAACAGCCCAAACACCAGGGAAGAGGACACAGGTCACACAGCACAGCCGAGCTACCGCGCCCTCTCGGACTCTTCTACACGCTGCAATTTTCTTAGTGTGTAGAGCAAAACACTAAGACCCACTCAAGCTGTGGATCCAATCAGACCGCTGCGCTGTTTGGCTGGCCCCATTGTGGAAGCAACCTGTGGAGATGACCTCCCGGTGAGGGCTTCGCCAGCTCCTGGCCAAGAAGAACTTCCTAGCATTGCCAGGGTGACCCAAAAAGGCATGAGATCATATCACACCAATGAGACTGCAGATGCGCCTGTAGGCAAATGATAGAATGTGGGGAACCAATCAGACTGAGCATGCAAAAAAAGGGCTTATCAGAGGGCCAAGTGAGAGCAGAGCAGGAGGGCGTTTGTCTTTGCTTGTGTGTTTACTCTGGGTCCCCCACCTCCTTTCAGTTGTGCCGTTTACGTGAATTTTGGTTGTGATACCGCTGTCGTTTGGGGCTTGCCGCACCAAAGTGTTGCTTGTGCTGAGCTGAGCCGTCGGGGGGTGTAGCCCTTGGTTGCTGCTCTCTCTGCCGCTGCGCAGACCGGAGAGTGTGAGCTTAGGGCCACAATTTCTCTGGACAATCTTGGTGCATTCTGACTCTGGGAGCTACTAAAGAACTGGCGGTCGCTCTTGCAGTATGGCTCTGAAGCTACAAGCGCGTGGTGGATGCTCTTGGTGCATGGAAGCCTTGGAGCCAAGTCCTGGGGCCTTGGGTGCATGGTCCCTGGGAGC